>AP025047.1:27814026-27865745 GCA_036186865.1 Eustoma russellianum | reverse complement strand
ATTTGTCACTAAGGCCTAATGGCCGAATATATATATACATAGTATATATATATATATATATAAATCATTTTATGATATATTGTATAATATTCAAAACTTATTCACTTTCATATCTTAACATATTCATCACACACACACACACACACATATATATATATATACTTGTATAAAAATATAATAAAATCATTTTTGTCATTTAGGCCTATTGGCCGAATATATATATATATAATATATACATTTATAAAATCCTTTTACTATATAGTATGTAATACACAAATACTTATTCATTTTCTCTCTTTAAAATATATATATTACACATATATACACATAAAACATACAAAAATTATACTTTAACCTTGAGATGGCTTTAAGGCCGAATTGTATATGTTGCATACACATATATATAACTGAAGTATATACGTATATATCTATATATATATATACATAAAACAGTGAGATATATATATTTACACACACATAAACTTAATCATTTTTAAGTCTTGAACATATATTACACAAATACATATATACATATAGATCCGTATATGTACATATATAGATCTATACATCTATACATACATATATATATAAAAACCAAATGTATATATATACATTTATACATAAAAAACCGATTGTATACATATATACATTTATACTCAAAACCGCATGTATAAATATATACATTTATACATCTATACATACATATATATAAAAGCGCATATATATACATATATGCTTTTATACAAACCCGTGTATTTATATATATATGCATCTACTCATCTATACATACATATATGTAGATCTATACACTTATACATATATAAATATATATCAACATACATACTTTATAATATGTATATGTATATGCGTGTTTATATATAGTGTATATATATGTATATAGTGTGCGTGTGTATATAGTGTATATAGTGTATATACTTATTATTCAAATATAGATCTATACTTTCTTGAGAAGAAATCTTGAACATACTACATGATGATCCAACTTTGATATGAACATAAATACTTAATATTTGTAAAAACCATGTAGGATCTAGGAAGAATACTTGTCTTGATTTACTTTCTTACTCTTAGATGGTGATTCCTTCACTTGGATTTGAAGAACACATTTCTCCTCCTTCTCCTTGGTGTATATGATTATGATGCCCAAAAAGGAGAGTTAGTGTACAACTTATGAAACTAATTATATGGAAGAACCAAACTTAAACTTTATAAAGTTCTTACCTTGATTTCCCTTGATTCTAGATGTTACCACCTTCTTGAATCTTTCTTAGTTGATGGAGTGTTTATGGTACTTGATTTGAGTGATGTTGGTGTAAAGAAAGGAGGAGAAAATCTTCTCCTTGTTGAAGGCAAAATTTTCGGCCAAGAGGGAGGGAGAAGGGGTGTTGGAGTGTTCTTGAGTGTTTCTTGGATTTAGGATGAAATTAGTTGATTTGAAGATGTATTATTTGAGGAGTTGAAGAAGAAATAAAAATTTCTTCTTTACTAAGGTGGGGGCGGCCATGTATGGGAGGGAATGGGGTGGGAGACAACCTTTAGACAAGTATGGGTGTAAGGAATGGTTTTTATAACAAGATTCCTAAGTATGCTAATTTCTTATGCTAAATGTTTAAAGTGTGAGACAAGTTGTCTTCACCTTCTTTTTCATTTTCCTTTTCTTTTTCTTTCATGTATGTATTTTATTTTCTTTTATTTAAGGTAGTATAATATTGTGTGTCATGTATTTCTTTTTGATTTAAGTTATCCTAATAGTTGAAGTTGTTACCAACTAATTTATTTAAATACCTTGTATGTCCTACAGTCATTGTCTAATTCAAACCAGTCTCGTTATATCCGTTAACTTATCTTAAGGTTATTTTAAGTGTGTTTCTAACCCCGATATTTAATGTCTATGTCTTTATTAACTCTAAATAAAAATTTAAATTCTATCGAAAATCTTATTGACATCGCATTCACGTTCTATTTTCCATCATTTTATCTCATTTCCACTAGCCCCAATTTCGGGTCGTAACAACAGGACCCGGCCTACAGTCTGCAGCCTGTAGCCCATTTTACAACATGAGCCCATCAGGTACGCATCTCAGTCGCCACCTGAGCCCATGCCCAGGTACGGGCTAAGCTGAGCTAACTTTTCCCTTTACTTTGAGTATTAATTTCTCATTCACCCGGTACCGGAATCGAGTGATTCAAAAGCCTCTAATTACTACTCGTAGCGTAGGTAATTAAAGACTCATTAGCTTCCACTTATCACTAGTGAAACTAATCATAATATTAGCTCAAAATACGTTGCTAACCACAGTTTGCAACTTTGCTCAATTTCATTTTCTTTCCATTTTCTCCAATAACCCCCCACATGAATGGGAATTAATGCAGAGTGTTTATGCTGACTCTACCAAGAGTCAAACAAGGTAGATTTTGGCCTTGAACCATTCTTAGTGAAATATTATCGGATCCACTCTGCTAATTTGTGAACTTAATGTCTTGAACTAACCGGCCTTTAGTGTGAACCTAGACAACAGTACTCATATAACATTTCCTTTAACACCTTTCTTTGTTCTCATGATTGTGTTTGTTTTGGCCATGAACCACCTAGTTTCAGAAAGTGTATTAGAGAACTTTGGCCCTACAAAATCCTCATAGAAGCGGCCACACTTCACATTTACATAGGTGTTTCCTATCAAGAGTATTCTGCCATACCCCACTTGATATATTAAGATATAGGAACCATTAAAAGCCTCAGCTTACCCTCATTCCTCTGCAGACATCATTTTTATTTGACATAATGGGTAAGTTCTTATTGTACTTCATAACTTAGTTGTCCCGTTGAACCAAGATTCTAGGATCTCCAATCAACAAGGTTGGGTTACCGTTACAAAGATTCATGCATTGTAGGTTTTAGTCCCATTCTGTTTGTCAAAATTGACATCCGATCTCTAGTCAAGCCTTTTGTAAGCGGATCCGCAAGATTCTCCTTTGATTTTATATAATCAATGGAAATCACGCCATTTAAGATCAACTGCTTAATGGTATTGTGTCTCCGACAGATGTGTCGAGACTTACCATTATAGATGCTGCTTTGTGCTTGTCCTATAGCTGACTGACTATCATAGTGTATATTGATAGGAGTGATTGACTTAGGCTAGCAAGGCACGTCTTCCAAGCAATTCCGAAGCCACTCGCTTTTTCTCTGGCCTTATCAAGTGCTATAAACTCCGCTTCCATAGTGGAACAAGATATGCACGTTTGCTTCATGGATTTCCACAACACAGCACGTCCACCAATAGTGAATAAATATCCACTGGTGGAGTTAGAATCTTTACTGTCAGATATCCAGTTGGCATCACAATAGCCTTCCAATACTGCTAGATAACTTGAGTAATGTAATCCAAGATTCATCATATACTTCAGGTATCTCATTACTATATTCAGAGCATTCCAATGTTCATCACTTGGACTACTGCTAAACCTGCTCAATTTGTTTATCGAACACGCTAAGTCTGGTCTTGTATAGTTCGTTATGTACATCAGACTTCCAATGACTTGCGAGTACTGCAAGTGAGCTACTGGCTCGCCTCAGTTCTTCTGTAAGTGTATACTTAAGTCAAGTGGAGTATTTACGGGTTTCACATCAAACATATTGAAACATTTTATAACAGATTCGATATAGTGAGTTTGTGACAACATGAGTCCTTCGGTTATCATAGAAACTTTAATTCACAAAATAACGTTGGCAACTCACATATCTTTCATTTCAAAGTTCCTCGTCAACATCTTCTTTGTATTTAAGATGATATCCCAGGTAGTTCCCATTATTAGCATGTCATCTACATAGAGACATATTATCACATATGCAGTCTGTATGTTCTTAATGTAGACACATTTTTCACACTCATTGATCTTGAAACCATTAGCTAATATAGCTTGATCAAATCTCAAGTGCCACTGTTTAGGCGCTTGTTTAAGTCCGTACAGCGACTTTAAAAGTCTACAAACTTTAGACTCTTGTCTTAGAACCAAAAACCCTTCAGGTTGTTCCATATAGATTTCTTCATCTAACTCACCATTCAGAAAAGCAGTCTTCACATCCATCTGATGGATTTCTAGATTATAGACTGCATCAATAGAAACTAGCATCTTTATAGAAGTGATTCTAGTTCCTGGTGAGTAGGTGTCAAAAAAGTCAAAGCCTTCCTTCTGTCGATAGCCTTTAGCTACCAACCTGGCTTTATACTTTTCAATATACTCATCCTCTTTCATTTTCTTCAAAATAATGCCAAATTTTCTATTCTATTCAAAATAATGCCAAATTCAGCATGTGCATCACTCAATTCTATTCAAAATAATGCCAAATTTTCTTTGATTTTTCCTTTATAAAATGAATCACCAAATTATGGTAAATATTCCTATCACATGAGAAATGAACTTGGACACTTCCAAGCTTACAAATTCAGCCACCATGTCTTACACATGCTAAAAAATTTTCAGCATGTGTGATATATAAAATATCACCTTTATTAATTCAAATAATATTCAAAATATTTCTATTTCTTCTTCCAATCAATCACATAATAAAAGATGACAAGTTATATCTCATTTAATTGACAAAATCGGCCAGCTTGTTTGTGGCATGCTGATATTTTTCAGCATGTGATATAAGTGAGATATATTTTGAATTCTTACCATTTGTAGCTTCTCTCTTCAATTCACCAACATTGTATGATTGATCCTTGACCAATCAATATGCCAACAAGGCTCCAAATAAGCTCCATCTCAGCTGTAGGTGGCGTTGGAAATGATTGTGAATGTGCTGAAATTTATTTTTGCTAACTTTGTAAAATAATGCACATTTAATAATACACACATGTTATATTCCAATCAACCCTTAATTTAATTTTCCAGAATACTTTAAGATGTATATCATATGTAAAAAGTGTCTAGATACGTGCCACATGATATACCAAAAACGTTCCATGTGTTGTGTGCGTAGAAAACCGAATTTTCGATATTTATCGATTATTCGATTTTTCTATAATTTAAATTCCAACTTTTGCACATGTTATATATATTATGTTATACATAATATATACTTTAAATCTCAGAACTAGGCTGGTCTAAAGTGGTACCATTAACATGTGACAAAATTAAACTTGGAATCTTCACATTTTGGCCTTAATGTGGGGTGATTTGTGTGTGCCAACATGGAAAGTATTTTTGGCTGATTTTTCAGTGATGTGCACGAAATTTACATCAAATTTTGATGTATAAAGGCTGACCATTTATTTATGGCAAGTACGTGACACGTTGGCGAAGTTTCGGTATTCGCCCGATACGACAAATTTCGGTTTAGAACCTTTTATCGTGTTGTATTTGATTTGTCATCACCATATCTTATATCATATGATATAAGACCTGAATATACTCATAAATATGAGTTAAGTATAGTGGTGTGACGTTAACGTACGTACGTAAAATATATAACATGTCGATGGTACGTTGGAATACATGTGTATGTGCCTTTTTCAAAAATTCTGAAAATATATGTAATGTATATGTATATGGCGTGTGTAATTAAGGATGGGAGGAGGAGAAAACTTTCCTTCCTTGGCTTTGTTGCCTTTGTGCCTTTTCCAAATGTGGCTTCCTTTAATGAACTACTTAGTTTATTAAACTAAGTACTTTACTTAATGAACTAGTTTAGTTCATTAATGGTGGTACCTAAAAATAGTATAAACACAACAAATGTTTGCCATATGATGTAAGCTTTAACGCTTCATGGCTCGTTAGTACGGCAACATAATATATAAGCTAAATAAGGCAAGTAATGGCAAGATATCATGCATACATGTACATGTTTATATATATCATGCATTTAAGTCACTTATTTTGAAATCACTCAACCCCCCTTATCTCTACAATCTCCCCCTTTTGATGATTTTTAAAATAATTTATGCACAAGATTCAAATGCTATCTCTCCCCCTTGAAACATGCACAAATTTGAAATTTGAATTTCGAATTTCAAATCCGGCTCCCCCTTGATTTGTGCAATTAATATCAATTAGTCTCTCTCCCCCCTTAAATCATGCTTTTCTCTCCCCCTTTATTTTGGAAAGTAAATCAAAAGATTCCTGTCAAAAAGGAAAGTAAATCAAATCACGTCAAATCAAATCATATCAACAGGAACCATGCCTAATTTAGAACGAAGAGATTCATACGTGGCTTGATTTAAGGCTTTTGTAAAGATATCCGCTACTTGTCCTTCTGTGCGTACGTGATCTATGACAATATTACCATTGTTTACGTGATCACGAAGAAAGTGATAGCGTACTTCTATATGCTTAGCCTTAGAATGTAACACGGGATTCTTAGACAAATTTATGGCACTCATACTATCACAATATATAGGAATTTTATTTACGGTAATTCCAAAGTCCGAAAGTTGTTGTTTTATCCACAACAACTGTGTGCAACAAAGACTAAGTGCCATGTACTCAACCTCAGTAATGGACAAAGCAACACTTGCTTGCTTTTTGGAAAACCATGAAATAAGTGAATTTCCTATAAATTGGCAAGTTCCGCTCGTGCTTTTTCTATCTATTTTGCAGCCACCATAATCTGCATCAGTGTAAGCATGTAAGTCAAATGTAGAATCCTTATCATACCAAATTCCTAAGGTGGGTGTGTGCTTAATATATCGGAATATTCTTTTTACCGCATTGAAGTGAGACACCTTAGGTTGACTTTAAAAACGTGCACACATGCATACACTAAACATGATATCAGGCCTACTAGCAGTTAAATATAGCAAAGAACCTATCATAGATCGATATAATCCATTATCAACGTCTTTACCATGTTCGTCTTTGTCCAATTTAGTAGTGACACTCATAGGGGTGGGGGATGGTTTCAAATTTTCAAAATTAAGCTTTTTAATCATGTCATTAACATATTTTGCTTGGCATATCTGAATCCCTTTACTCGTTTGCTTAATCTGCAAGCCAAGAAAATAATTAAGTTCACCAACCATAGACATTTCAAATTCAGATTTCATGCAATTTTCAAAATCTTTAACAAGTCTATGTGAGGTAGAACCAAAAATAATGTCATCAACATAGATTTGGATAATAAGTAAATCCGATTTTTCTTGTTTCAAAAATAGTGCACTATCTATAGTACCACGTTTAAAATCATTTTCTAAAAGGAAAGTAGCAAAACGATCATACCATGCTCTCGGTGCTTGCTTTAACCCATATAGTGCCTTCTTTAGTTTGTACACGTGATCGGGATGTTTCAAATCTTCAAAACCGGGTGATTGCTTCACGTATACTTCTTCTTGTATGAATCCGTTTAGGAAAGCACTTTTTACATCCATTTGATATAATTTAAAATCTTTCATGTAAGCAATAGCAAGTAATAGTCGTATAGCTTCTAGACGTGCTCGGGTGCGAATGTTTCATCGTAGTCAATTCCTTCTTCTTGATTATATCCTTGTGCTACAAGTCTCGCTTTATTTCTAACAACCTTTCCTTCTTCATTCATTTTATTCCTAAATACCCACTTTGTGCCTATTATAGTCTTATCTTGTGGATGTGGCACTAAATCCCATATATCGTTTCTAACAAATTGATTAAGTTCGTCATGCATAGCATCAATCCAAGAAGAATCACTCAAAGCATCATGCACATTTTTGGGCTCAATTTCAGAAATCATAGCATGAAATTCATTTATTTCATCCGAAGTAATTCTTCTACGTGGTCGCACACCGTGAGTGAGGTCGCCTATGATGAGATCATGTGGGTGATCTCTATGCCATCTTGGTTGATTATTTTCTAAGTTATCATGCATTTCTATGTGATCATGCATTTCTAGTGTCTCATTCATATCATGCATATCAAAAGAATCATTATCTTCATTCAAAACGGGTTTCAATTCAAAATCTTCATATTCCTTATCTTTATCAATCTCACCAAATTCATTGAATTTCACATGAATAGGTTCCATGATTTGTCTAGTGAGAGGATCATAACATATATATGCCTTCGAATTTATAGAATATCCAACAAAAATGCATTCAATTGATTTGGATTCAAATTTGTCTAAATTATCTTTTGTATTTAAAACAAAACATTTGCATCCAAACACACGAAAATAGTCAATCTTAGGCATGCGATCATTCAAAATCTCATAAGGTGTCTTGTTTATTTTCTTTCTTATAGATAGGCGATTTACAATATAACATGCACAATTTACGGCTTCCGTCCACAGAAATCTAGGCAATTTATTTTCGCATAGCATAGTCCTAGTGATTTCTTGTAATGTACGATTCTTTCTTTCTACTACTCCATTTAATTGTGGAGTTCTAGGTGGCGAAAACTCATGCTTAATTCCTTTTTCTTCGCAAAACGAAATCATCTCTTTGTTTTTAAACTCACCGCCTCTATCGCTTCTTATCTTTTTCACATTTACACCGTATTGATTTTCAAGTTGTTTAATCAATTTTGCAATTTCAATTGCGCTATCATCCTTATGTGCAAGAAATAAAGTCCAAGTATAACGAGAAAAGTCATCAACAATTACGCATGCATAGTGGCGCCCACCAAGGCTTGTAGTGCGACTAGGACCAAACAAATCTATATGCAATAGTTCTAATATTCTAGTCGTGCTTATTTCATTTTTCGGCTTAAGTGACTCACGTGTTTGTTTGCCTTTTATGCAAGATTCACACAACTGAAAGTTGTCTAAATCAAGCGTAGGCAATCCCCGTACTAGGTTCTTTCGTTGAAGTTTTTCTAGTGTGGAAATGCCAATGTGTCCTAAGCGTCTATGCCATAAATTCACATTGGGTTCATTTGACATAAAACACTTAACTTTAGCGTCTACTACATCATCCATAGATAGCGTAAAAATATTGCCTTCTCGTTTTCCTTTTAAAACGGTTTCTCCATTTTTATTTATTATGTTGCAATAAGGGTGAGTAAAACACACATTAAAACCATTGTCAACAAATTGAGAAATGCTAAGAAGATTGTAGGATAAGTTGCTTACCAAAAATACGTTGGAGATTTGGAGAGTGTTTGGATTTCCAATCGTACCTTTTCCGATGATCTTGCCTTCATTGTTGTCTCCAAAGGTCACGGATCCGCCTTTTGTGACCTTTTTTAGTTTTGTGAATAGGCTCGGGTCACCCGTCATGTGTCTCGAGCATCCACTATCAAGGAACCACTTTATAGATGTATCTTTCGATGTGTGGGCTCCCTGCAATGTGCAAAGGTGATTTAGGTACCCTTTTAACTTTGGGTCCTTTCGAGTTAGTTAATCACCTCTTGGTAAAAGTACCTTTCGGTACCCATACTTGGGTGATCCTTCTCGGTCTATCAAATGGCAAGAATGTGGATGAAGGTGCGATATAGTAGACATGTGGTGTTTGCACTTTGGGCCTTTGCCCAAGGACTCCTCTATACTCACTAAATGAAGGACGTTTTTGATATGTCCTTTTGTGTATGTGTGTGTAGTGCGTGGATGATATGAATTTCGTGTATGCATTGTTCTTTTCTTTTTATATCTATATGGTACAAAGTTATATTTCGCATGATATGAAGAAGAAGTGCGACATGATGAGGAAAGGGGCGCTTTTTGCGTCATCTTAGACGCCACTTGCGGCTTAAGGGTGTCTACTTTCTTAGACACAACAAACTTGGTTGGTTTGATTGACACTTCGTTAGTATCAACGTATCCCAGTCCAGTTTTGTCGCTGTCATGCTTTTGTGATAATATGATGCGATGCAGCATGTTGGACCCTGTATCAAACTGTTTTATCATTTTCTCTAAATCGGTATTCCTTGATTTCAAATTTGAAATCTCGGATTTCATTTCATTATTTTGAGTGGTTAATGATGAAATCTCTGTTTTTAATGCAGTAATGACGCATGATGACTCTTTCTTTGAATCGCTTAATTGAGCGACAAGATTCTCGTTAGAAGATTCTAATAGTTTCTTGTCTTCAATTAATCGTTTCTTTTCCTTAGCGAGAGTCTTGGTGAATTTATGCAATTCTAAATACTGATTAAAAAGATCATCATAAGAAGGTTCAGAGTCAGAGTCAAAATCAGATGATACCTCATTAGATGCTTTGGATGCAAAGCACACTTGTGCAGTCTCCTCTTCGGTCTCAGTTTCAGAATCTGATGAATCACTCCAGGTGGAGGCCTTTAGAGCACGTTTCCTTTGTTTGGATTATGAGACGAGTCTAGTTTTGTTCCGCTCCTTGTCAGTGTATTTAGTAGTTTGCTTTTCTTTATTTGGGGAGTCATATGATAAGTGTCCGAGTTTGCCACATTCATAACATTTAACATCTTTATCGTTTGACTTGTTCTTATTTCTCTTAGTCGTAGTGCCCTTATTTTTGTTTCTAAATGACCTTCTCATAAATTTTCTCAATCCTTTAGCCAATAGAATTAGGTCATCATTATCCGATTCGGAATCACTATCATCTACGTGATCGGAGGGAGGGAAGACGTATTCATTTGATTTAAAAGCAATAGCTTTACCTTGTTTAGATGACTCCGATTTCCGTATGGTGAGTTTATTCTTATAAACTTTAAGTGATCCGATTAGTTCTTCCATCTTTATTGATTTAGTTTCCTTGCTTTCTTCTATTGCGGTCACTTTAGGGTCCCATTCAGAAGGAAGGCTTCGTAGGACATTCTGTACATTTTCCTGCGTAGTAAAAGCCTTACCAAGAGACTCAAGAGAGTTATAGATGTTAGTCAAACGAAGATCCATATCTACAATAGACTCATTGGGCAATAATTTAAATGACTCAAGTGTGGACATAAGCATGTTAATTTTTGACTCATTGGGCAATAATTTTTGACTCAAGTGTGTTTCATTTCTAGTATCCTCAACATTTCTTGTGCACTCGAACAGTTTGACACATAACTAGACTCACTTTTACTTAATCCGTTTAAAAGCAATTGCATAGCCTAGCATTCATACTAAGTTTCTTTTTATCATCACTCGTATATTCTTGTCTAGTTTTAACAACTTCTAAAGTGACTCCGTCTACGGTGGATACCATAGATGGGACATAAGGACCATCTTCAATGATTGGCCAAAGATCTATATCTATAGCCATAAGAAAAATCTTCATCCTAAGTTTCCACTGAATAAACGACTCACCGTCAAAAAGTGGAGGCCTTTGGCTCGACATACCTTCTTGCTCGGTTTTGATATTTATGATTGCCATCTCACTGAATCGTTGGATTCCTTGAAGTGAGTGTTCCTGTGCTCTGATACCACTTGTAGGATCTGCAAGGCACCACTAGAAGGGGGGGGGGGTTGAATAGATGGTGCGGAAAGTGTGGTTTTTAAAATTTCTTTAAACTTGAATAATTCAACTTCTGAAAACAGATTCTGTTTTCAGGACCAGTTTTAAAACGTTTTTAAAACTAGGTTAGAGGTCTCCAAAAATTATAAAATTTTGAGAGAACTTAGCCTCAGATGTTATGAGGGTCCCCTAAAAATTTCAAATTACAATTCAACCTTTAACCCCTTCAAAGACTGTTGGTACTCAGATTGCTCGAATCTGCCAGAAACGGTAGATGGTTTTGAAAAATTTATTCCTATTTGTGTGAACGTCCAAATGCTCTGAAAATTTGACCAATAACTCCTTATACACTATATTTAAATGGTTTGAAACAGTTTTGCAAAATTCTTTTGGGAAGTAGGTCAAATATAATCAAAGTCTCAACCTTTGCAAGTCTGAGAATCAGACTGCACTAGTCTCAGAACTTTTGATGTTTGATTGACTTATACTTATCCAAAAGGGTTGAAACTTGTGCCAAATTAACCCTAGAACGTGTGAGTATATTCTGGAAATTTTCGTGATTTTTGAAATTCGTTAACTATTTTTACGAATGCGAACAAGAAGGGTAATCAGTGCAGTAACTGAAAAGTAAATGCAGAAAGTAAATGACACCAAGAATTTTATACTGGTTCGGTTATAAACAACCTATTCCAGTCTTCAAGGAACACCTTCCTTGGTTCACACTAATCACACACACGCATTACACCTTACCACAGGGTCACCTAACTCCAACCCTTTACAAACCTTGTATGACGAGTACAATTCACACGAACACCACCACCTTGCACGAATGAAGATTGATCACACCTTGATCAATCTTTTACAAAGATGTATAATGAGTGGTGGTCTATATCAAGCCTATTCAAGATTGAAAGATATGAATACAATAGGCTTTACAAGAAAAGAGAAAGAAAGAGGATGTAGAAGAAGAAGAGCTAGGCTTTTTGATCACTTTGATTTGCAGGAAGAGCCGGGGGTCTCACTGGAAGCAGACTCTCTATCCCTTAGGATAGGGGTATTGTCCGCCTACCACTTACCCTCCCCAGACCTTAACGATAGCTTTTGCTGTCATTGGGATATACTGGGTCTGGATGATGTTGATGATGATGATGATTTGCAATGCTTGTGCTTGTTTTGTTTGCTCTCTTCTATTTCCTTTTAATGAGTGCAGGCCGTCCCCCTTAGTGTACCTCCCCCTCTTGAAAATTATCTTCTAAGTCCATGGGAGGATGTAAGACATCATTGTGACAAGGCCTTGCTTACTTGGCATCTTCTTATTGGATGATCATTTAGTCTTCGCTTACTTGGCACCTCCTTATTGGTTTAACGTTGTCATCATGATGACTTGGAAAAAATCTGAGAATACACTTAAACATGTGCCAAAAATCATCACAAAGTAACTTCCATAAATCATAAGATATATCACATAAATTGCAAGACATCAAATCCTTCCTTGCTAATCAAAATTTCGGCCATAATGTCTTATTGCCATGCTGAAAATTCAGCATGTGCATCACTCAATTCTATTCAAAATAATGCCAAATTTTCTTTGATTTTTCCTTTATAAAATGAATCACCAAATTATGGTAAGTATTGCTATCACATGAGAAATGAACTTGGACACTTCCAAGCTTACAGATTCGGCCACCATGTCTTACACATGCTGAAAAATTTTCAGCATGTGTGATATATAAAATATCACCTTTATTAATTCAAATAATATTCAAAACATTTCCATTTCTTCTTCCAATCAATCACATAATAAAAGATGACAAGTTATAACTCATTTAATTGACAAAATCGGCCAGCTTGTTTGTGGCATGCTGAAATTTTTCAGCATGTGATATAAGTGAGATATATTTTGAATTCTTACCATTTGTAGCTTCTCTCTTCAATTCACCAACATTGTATGATTGATCCTTGACCAATCAATATGCAAACAAGGCTCCAAATAAGCTCCATCTCAGCTGTAGGTGGCGTTGGAAATGATTGTGCATGTGCTGAAATTTATTTTTGCTAACTTTGTAAAATAATGCACATTTAATAATACACACATGTTATATTCCAATCAACCCTTAATTTAATTTTCCAGAACACTTTAAGATGTATATCATATGTAAAAGGTGTCTAGATACGTGCCACATGATGTACCAAAAACGTTCCATGTGTTGTGTGCGTAGAAAACCGAATTTTCGATATTTATCGATTATCCGATTTTTCTATAATTTAAATTCCAACTTTTGCACATGTTATATATATATATATTATGTTATACATAATATATACTTTAAATCTCAGCACTAGGATGGTCTAAAGTGGTACCATTAACATGTGACAAAATTAAACTTGGAATCTTCACATTTTGGCCTTAATGTGGGGTGATTTGTGTGTGCCAACATGGAAAGTATTTTTGGCTGATTTTTCAGTGATGTGCACGAAATTTACATCAAATTTTGATGTATAAAGGCTGACCATTTATTTATGGCAAGTACGTGACACGTTGGCGAAGTTTCGGTATTCGCCCGATACGACAAATTTCGGTTTAGAACCTTTTATCGTGTCGTATTTGATTTGTCATCACCATATCTTATATTATATGATATAACACCTGAATATACTCATAAATATGAGTTAAGTATAGTGGTGTGACGTTAACGTACGTACGTAAAATATATAACGTGTCGGTGGTACGTTGGAATACATGTGTATGTGCCTTTTTCAAAAATTCTGAAAATATATGTAATGTATATGTATATGGCGTGTGTAATTAAGGATGGGAGGAGGAGAAAACTTTCCTTCCTTAGCTTTGTTGCCTTTGTGCCTTTTCCAAATGTGGCTTCCTTTAATGAACTACTTAGTTTATTAAACTAAGTAATTCACTTAATGAACTAGTTTAGTTCATTAATGGTGGCACCTGAAAATAGTATAAACACAACAAATGTTTGCCATATGATGTAAGCTTTAACGCTTCATGGCTCGTTAGTACGGCAACATAATATATAAGCTAAATAAGGTAAGTAATGGCAAGATATCATGCATACATGTACACGTTTATATATATCATGCATTTAAGTCACTTATTTTGAAATCACTCAAACTCCCTTATCTCTACACATACGTAGTGGTGTGTATGGTTTATATAACTCTATATTTCATGTACTATTTTCTTGAAGTTTCTCTTATTTAACTTGGCTTGGTATCACCTCAATAATAATTAAGTAAAGAGGGTTAAGTTGACTTAAGTAACACGCGCTAGAAGAAATTGTCGCTTTCATTCCGTCTCTTATTCATAGTTTTCACGTACATGATCGTTGGGGTACAACATCCTCCCCCCTTATCATATGTTTCGTCCTCGAAACTTCAAAAGCTAGTCAAAAAGAAGGGGGTGTCTACTCCTCATATCTTCTTCCATTTCCCATGTTGCTTCTTCTTGCGAATGATGCCTTCATTGTACCTTCACCATGGGTATGGATCTCTTCCTTAAAGCTTTCTCTTTCCGATCAACTATCCTTAAGGGTTCCTCTTCATAAGTTACATCTTTTTCAACCTTCAACTGTTGATCTTCAAGGATGTGGCTTGGGTCATATACATATCGGCGGAGTTGAGAAACATGGAATACATCGTGCAGCTGAGAAAGAGATGGCGGTAACGCCAAGCGGTATGCAACTTCGCCTATTCTTTCAAGCACTTCATAAGGTCCAACGAATCTTGGGCTTAGTTTTCCTTTGATGCCAAATCTCTTAACTCCTTTGGTCGGAGAAACTTTCAGGAAGACTTTCTCTCCTTCTTGGAATTCTAAAGGTCTCCTTCTTTCATCTGCCCATATCTTCGTTCTATCTTGTGCTGCTCTTAGTTTTTGCTGGACTAACTTTACGTTTTCTCGTGTTTGCTCAACAATATCGGGTCCTGCATAGATTTTATCTCCAATTTCATCCCAATAGAGTGGGGACCTACATTTTCGTCCATACAATGCCTCATAAGGTGCCATTCCGATGGATCTGTGGAAGCTATTATTGTAAGAAAACTCAAAGAGCTTAAGGCTTTTATCCCAGCTTCCTCCAAAATCAAGAATGCAAGCGCGTAGCATATCCTCAAGGGTTTGGATTGTTCTTTCGGATTGTCCATCTGTTTGAGGATGATAGGCGGAACTTATTCTTATCTTTGTGCCCATTGCCTTTTGAAAGGCGGTCCAAAATCTCAAAGTAAATCGGGGGTCGCGGTGGCAAACAATACTTACGGGCACTCCATGTAGACAAACGATGTGGTCAATGTACATATAGGCTAGCTTCTCCATAGCTGCCTTAATCGTCATAGCCAAAAAGTGAGCAGACTTAGTCAAACGATCCACAATGACCCATATAGCATCATTCCCATGCTTAGTCTTGAGTAAATCAGTCACAAAGTCCATGGTGATGTGATCCCATTTCCATTCTGGCACTTCTAAGGGTTATAACAATCCAGCAGGTCTTTGGTGTTCGGCTTTTACTCTTTGACAGATCAAACATCGTTCAACAAATTCTGCTATTTGTTTCTTCATACCAGGCCACCAAAACTTTTGCTTGAGATCTTGATACATCTTATTAGCTCCAGGATGTATAGATGATTGGGAGTTATGAGCTTCCATCAAGACTTTGTCCTTAATTTCTTTGTTTTCGGGGACACATAACCGTCCTTGATACCATAAGCTGCCATCACTGCGAATCTCAAAGTCATCTCGCGGCTTATCTTCCATCCTTTTCTTGATGTTTCTTATGGCTTCATCAATCCTTTGAGTTTCCTTGATCTTATCAATTAATGAAGGGACAAGAACTAATTTGGCTAGAACTTCATCGATTGAGTCAACTTCTTCTAGGCCAAATTCTTCCATATCTTGCTGAAGAGGTGGTTGCCGTGGGTGGCTTGCTTTTTGGCTTAGGGCATCAGCGACTTTGTTAGCTTTTTCCAGATGATACTAAATGGAAAGATCATAATCTTTAATCAATTCTAACCATCTACGCTGCCGCATATTGAGCTCTTTCTGGGTAAAGAGGTACTTTAGGCTCTTGTGGTCTGTGTAGATCTCGCACTTCTCGCCATATAAATAGTGCCTCCATATCTTTAACGCGAATACCACTGCGGCGAGTTCAAGATCATGAATATGATAGTTTTGTTCAAATGGTTTCAATTGTCGGGATGCATAGGCTATCACTTTGTCATTCTGCATAAGGACGCATCCAAGACCATTCTTCGAAGCATCACTGTATACTACGTACTTCTCACCAGGAGTGGGCTGAGCTAGGATAGGAGCGGTCGTCAACTTTTCTTTCAGCTCCGAGAAACTCTTTTCACAATCGGCACTCCACTCAAACTTGGTCTTCTTTTGGGTCAATCTGGTGAGGGGAACAGCTATCCTCGAAAATCCTTCAACAAACTTCCTGTAATATCCGGCTAGTCCGAGAAAACTTCTCACTTCAGTAACATTTGTTGGTCTGGGCCATTCCGTGATAGCTTCGATCTTCTTGGGATCCACTGAAATCCCTTTTTCTGAAATCACATGACCAAGGAATGATACACTTCGCAGCCAAAACTCGCATTTGCTAAACTTGGCATATAACTGTCTGGCTCTTAGAATATTCAGGACTATCCTCAAATGGGTTGCGTGAGTCTCTTCGTTAGGTGAATAGATCAGGATGTCGTCTATGAAGACCACTACAAACCTGTCCAACTGTTCTTGAAAGATTCGATTCATAAGATCCATAAAGGCGGCAGGGGCATTGGTCAGACCAAAAGGCATAACTAAGAATTCATAGTGTCCATAGCGGGTTCTGAAAGTAGTCTTAGGGACATCTTCCGCCTTAATCTTCAATTGAAAGTATCCAGATCGTAGGTCAAGCTTACTAAAAATTTGGAATCCCCTGAGCTGGTCAAATAAATCGTCAATCCGTGGTAATGGATACTTGTCCTTTATGGTGATTTTGTTGAGCTCCCGGTAATTGATGCATAAGCGCATACTTCCATCTTTCTTTTTCATGAACAGCACCGAAGCACCCCAAGGTGAAACACTGGGGCGAATAAGTTTCCTTTCTAACAGTTCATGTAACTGTTCCTTTAGCTCCTTTAGTTCCGCAGGTGCCATGTGATAAGGGGCTTTTGATATAGGTTCAGCTCCTGGAACAAGGTTTATTTCGAAAGCAATCTCACGATCAGGAGGTAGTCCGGGCAGATCATCAGGAAATACATCAGGGTATTCATTAACAACTGGAACTTGTGTAAGGGTAGGGCTTTCTTGTTCGGCACTTAGAACATAATCCAAGAATCCTTCATGACCTTTGTTTAATGCCTGACTGGCACGAGCTGCGTTAACAAAGACTTTCTTGGATGGTTTCTTTAACTTAGTTCCTCTTTGGAATGACATCTCTTCTCGAGCTGGGTTCTTAACGATAACTTGCCTGCTTCGGCAGTCAATGTGAGCGTGATTCTTTGAGAGCCAATCCATTCCGAGAATCACGTCAAAATCACTCATAGATATGGGAATCAAATTGGCCTCAAACAACTGGTCATTAAACTCAAGTGCACAATTTCTGAATATGTGATGGGAAACAAGCACCTGGTCGCCAGCTGCTTGTACTCTATAAGGTGAATCTAATCGGACTGGATTATGATCGATATTCTTAGCAAACTGCCTTGAGCTAAATGAGTGGCTAGCGCCACTGTCGAACAACACATTTGCAGGTATGCTACACACTAGGATAGTTCCTGAACCAGGCATGTTTTTCTAAGCAATACGTGGTCATAGTCTAAGGCCATCACTCATCTAAGATCATGACTTAGGTCTAAGATCAAACTTAGATTGCTAAGATCATAACTTAGTCCTACGTTCTGCCCGAAATCTAGAGTCTGGGCTCTGATACCACCTGTAGCGCCCCGCACCCGGGCCTCGTCCGGATACGGTGCACCCGCCGTACTTCACTAAGGAGAGTACAAGGCATCATGCATAACATGCGAACATCCATAATAAGTCGTGGACTCCCATGCTAACATTCAACATGGTAGTAAAATTTAGGCAGAATTAAAACTTTTCAAATCAAACATGCATCACTAAATTCCCAAAAGTAGTAGTCCCACAAAATAACATAACTGAAATCCAGAGGGTTCAAACATAGTCATGATACAAAACGTCTTGGCAGCACAAAAGTCCTTAGCTTAGCTTCCTTCATATCTTCTCGCCTATGGATAAGGTACCCTCGGCTCATCCTCGATCCATTATATCTTGGCATTATCTGGCTCTAGGGAAAAAATAAAGTGTGAGTGATAAAAATCACCCAGCAAGAATACAATAAACTACCATGAAATACGTAAAGAATCATAACATGAATGTATTACCCCAAAAACCTCAAATAATCATAATTCATACCTGATCTTGGATCCTGAGCTTGCTTGTCGTTCGGCTTAAGCATGTTTTTAGGGAATGCTATACCATACCTGATCTTGGATCCTGAACTTACTTGGCGTTCGGCTTAAGCATGTTTTTAGGTAATGCTATACCAATAATAACTTATAACCGCTAACTGTAACATGAAACATGTCCTCATGATCGTGAGTTATGCAAGATGCAATGCATGATGTCATGTCATGTCATGTCAAAACATCATTTTGGTCCCATAAAGTAACATATCATAAAAACAGAGTGTCAGATCAATTAACCCCGGGCATGAGCGGGTCCAGAACATATCATCAGACCAATTAACCCCGGGCCTGCACGGGTCCAGAACAGATATCAGATCAATTAACCCCGGATCTGAACGGGTCCAGAACAGATATCAGATCAATTAACCCCGGATCTGAATGGGTCCAGAACATATCATGTCATCAGACCAATTAACCCCGGGTCTGGAGTCGGGTTAGTCGCATGCTTGGCCGACAAAGGAATCATGAAGCTTTCTTTAAAAACATGGGACCGTAAAAACTTTTCATGCATAACGAAAACATAGTCGCTTGTAAAACTTGCTTGCATCAAAAAATCCATGAAAATCAGTTTCATGATCATGCATGATACATGTAGTGATATGCAATGCAAGTCATGACATGGATAAGCGTATGCATTCTTTATAACATATCAACATGCATGAATGCGGAAGCTAAATTCTTCCAGACCTTTACTTCTTATTCATGGGGCGGTTAAGCTAACCAAATAAGTCCATTTCCATAATCTTTTGTCACCAATACGTTAGGTGGAATCTTAGATACATGTCGTAACAATTGCAGATTATTTCGATAATCATAAAGGGGCTCGTTTAGTTAATTTCCGAAATGAGTTAGGTGCTGAAACTGAACTGACCTATTTTACCAAAAATTCAATTGCGGCAAATCTGTGATTCATTTTTCATAAATTCTAACTTGCACAAGTCATAAACATGTGGAACTAGTGTCCTACCGAAATTTAGCCTATTTTCATATCTCTAAGTCCCCTTTCTGAGTCCATAAAGTCGTTACTAAATTTCAGGTTGGTTCCAGTGATTTCAGTTGAGTAGTTTGCATATAAAATAATCCAGAACTGTTTTTTACCGAAATTCCAGCTGGCATGTTCACTACACTCATAGGATTATTACCATGCCAAAAATCAGCTTTATTGGTCATCTACAAGGTCTCTTTTCAAGCCAACCAAAAGAGACTACAATTCTGCTCAGTTCCCGTTTTTCAAGTCTGACCAGTCTTACCAAATATTTTATTAAAAATTAACCATAACTTATTTTACTTAAATTCCAACTCGCATCTCTGATACACTCATGGTACTAGCTCTGTGCCAAAAATCAGATTTATTGAAGGTCCACAAGGTCCTCTTTTAATTCGTTGAAACCAGTGATCAATTCTGCCCAGCTCTAGAATTTCCTACTGGAGCAGTTTTACCGTATAATTCCTCAAAAATAATCCTTAGCTTATTTTAACGAAATTCCAGCTCTCACTTAGGCTACACTCATAAGGATAACTTTGTACCAAAAATTAGCTTCATTGAAGGTATGTAAGGTCAGTTCTTAAACCATCTAAAACGTCACTCTATTCTGTCCACTTCCAGTGGTTTGCTATTTTGTCATCTTATCCAAGTCAAATGTCCATGTTTTCACCCAATACTTTGGGCCGAAACTTGTGTGGTGCCTTAACCACATTTTACAACACATATTCAAGCATGCATTCACATTCAAGAGTCATCTTAATCTAAACTTACCAACAACCTCATAAAGCTCCTAGCTTTCACATGTATTCTTTCCTTAGGACCTTTTGTGTTACATTCACAAGTCAATCTTGTCTAGACCTACTTAGGTGACCCTTATTTCGCTCTAGGTCAGCCTTATTTCATACAGCATATAGGAAAAGACTTCATCTTTAAAGGAATAAATCACATGCAAGGCATTGTTCTTAGGGAATCACTAAGATATAGTCTCAACTTAAGACATTCGACTAAAGATCATATCTTAAGAACTTCTAAGCATTCAAGTCACAAAATCTTTAAATAAATCATGAGAGATCATTGTATACTTGCCTCTTCAAGCTAAAGCTCTTGTCTTTGCTTGGTTATGGAGTGAGTTGAGTTGAAATCCTTCTCCTTCCTTACCTTGAGCATACGGTTTTGATGGAAATGAAAGGAAAAGGTTAGTCTTTATCCAATAGAGGAAATAGGATAGGTTTGAGGTTGGAGCATCTTACCAAAATGAGCTTGAGTGGGGGATTCAAGCACCACAATATGTCTCCACCTAAGAAAGTTGATGGCTTTCACCTATTTGAACCATGGATGTCACGGTTTTGGCATGGAGAGAAGGAGTTCATGTGAGATTCATTCTTCACCAAATAAGAATTCACTTAAGGAAACTTAGAACAAGTCTTACCTAGATGTCTTCTTGAGTCTTGAAGTTGAAGCTTGAATTCCTATCCTTCAAGATGAAGGGCCGAAATCTTTGTGGTGATGGAAGATGGAATTTTTTGCTAAGTGTTGCTCTTGCTTGATGAGAAGGTAGATGGTTCTAAAGGGGTTTAAAACATGCTAGGGACTTAGGAAGGGGACGGTTTTGGAGGGAGAATTAGGAGGGTTAGGGTTCTCATGAGTGTTAATCAAGGTTAGGTTAGTAATAACCTTGGTTACTTTATTCCAATTATAGTTACTTTGGTGCTAACCCAAGTTACTTTATCAAATCATAGTTATCTTAACCTTGGTTTAAGGAAAAAGTAACCATGGTAGGATTTAAAAATCCTCCATGTCTAGACACTAAGGGGGCAGTTTTGGTTGGGGTCTTTATGACCTCAATCATACTACCTCTTTCTTTAATGAGTTGTCTTACTTGTTCCTTAAATGCATGTCTATTTTGTTTTCTATTTATTCTTTGCATAATAACTTCTTGTCTTAATGGTGTAGTAGACTTTAAGTAATTATTTTAACTAATAAAATTGACTAGAGAATTCTAGAATCCCCTTCATGCATTGGCTGAATTTTTGGGGTTTCTTGGGCAACTTGATATTTCTTGTAATTTTAATTCATGTACTATATTGTTTTTCTATTTTATCATATTCTAAGATTAACATATGTATGTATACATACATATACACGCCATGTGTACTACATATATATATATATATATATATATATATATATATATATATATCCTCCGATGTATACGCATGTAGGTATTTATACATTTCGTACACATATATCATATACACGCGCATACATACATAGTGGTGTGTATGGTTTATATAACTCTATATTTCATGTACTACTTTCTTGAAGTTTCCCTTATTTAATTTGGCTTGGTATCACCTCAATAATAATTAAGTAAACAGGATTAAGTTGACTTAAGTAACACGCGCTAGAAGAAATTGTCGCTTTCATTCCGTCTCTTATTCATAGTTTTCACGTACATGATCGTTAGGGTACAACATATAAGACATAATAATTTTGAACAATCACTTCTTAGTTTTGTCGAGTCTAGTCTATGTACATGACCAATCTCTTTTGATTGTTATCCTAATTTTTCATGTTCTTTAACAGATACACAAATATTAAAAACTTTAGTACTTCAAATCAAAACACATGGATATGATATGTTGCCAGGATCAATTCTATTGGCTTTAATATATCGGATTCATTACAAGCTAATGAGTTCCATGTTTATTGGTCCAAAACCAAAACACTCTTTAAAAAGAGGAGAAACAATGATTTTACATATAGATCTGACCAGATCTAATGCTGTAATTTCAAGATCTATAAAATGGAATGATGTAAATCTTCCAGATGAATGGGTCTTAGAAGAAGCAGTAAAAGCTACCAATAAAATACATGAACCAAATACTGAGATTAACAGAATACGACAATTAAATGATGGATCAGTTAAACTGAGCTTTGCTAGAAGTTTCTCCACTAGGGAAAAAGATAATGCATCTAGTTCTAGCACAATAAATTTAGGAAGATTTTCACAGATACCATTTGTGATAGATGTTCCTTACCAAAAACAAAGATTTTCAACATCAGATGTTGAATATGCCAACTCTTCATTTAGAAAAGCTGATTATTCTACAGAAATTCCTAGACCAGTTTATTCTAAAAAAGAGTATTATTCTAAATCTGATATCAATGCACCCAGTACATCACAAAATATTTACAATAATTCAGATTTTAGTGAACCTAATAGTCCATCATAATCAGCAATAACAGATAATATTGCAAATGAATTAAATGTTATAGAAAAAGAATTTAAGGTAAATAAAACTATATTACACAATGATTTTTATAGCCAGGAAAGTACTAGCAAAAGAGAATGGTTTTTTAAACATTATTGTAATATTAGAAAACAAATACAAGAAGAATATTATGAATTTATAAATATTCATAAAATACACATATATTTCTTTGATTGGTTTCAAATATATGCTTCACAAAATAATATAGAATTTCCTTTTAAAGCTTTAAACCCAATAATTGAAAAACCAAAAGAATGGATAACCATCATGGCATCAAAAAAGATAGTGTCAAATCATCCACTTTTAGCAGGTATAAAGTTAGATGTATCAGGGAATCCGATAGAAGCTTTTCCTTACAAAAATATGACAGAAGATTCTCTTACAAATACTAAACATATTATTCAACAAAATAATTATACAAATACACATCTACATACAATAGGAAAACAATTAGATAAGTTAGAAAAATATTACCATACACAACCAATAAAATCTATAAGTGAAGAATTACCTAACCAAAAATTTAAACAACGATTATTCAAACCTTTTCAAATATCATCTTCTAGTATGCAACTCATATCTAATAAAGATGATTTCAATTAATTTATAAAACAACAATTAAGTCGTATTGAAAAAGTTTAGAAAATAGTAATTCTATAACAAATGAGGTAGTAGCAGATTCAAATGTTAATACTTCTTTAGCTAGCAGAACTAGAAATAAAGAAAAAGAAGTTACTTCTTCTAAAATTAATAATTTAGAAGAAAATGAATCTTCAAATAATTCTGATGATTCTGATGGTTCAGATAATGAAATAAGCAAAATATTTGAACAATTCCAGAATAACAATTCTAAAAGTAATAAAGTAGAAAAAATAGAATGGGATAAATCTATAGTACCAGTACAAATGTCTACCGCTCTAAAAATAAAACCTATTTCTCAATATCGTTTTAATGCAAAATCGATATATTCTTGGAATATAGATGGTGTGTCAGAATATCAAATAATAAATGTGTTACAACAAATGACAATGGCAGCAAATGCTTATAGAACCCAGTTGACACCTGATGATAAAGCAATTGCTGAATATCTTATTTCTGGTTTCTCTGGCCAACTTAAAGGTTGGTGGGATCATTATTTAACTCCCATACAGAGACAAGAAATATTAAATGCAATAAAAGTTGATGAAGAAAAAATCTTTATGTTCTAACAAAATAACAAGAAACAATATTAGAAATGTTAAAACATATAGAAAATCCCCAATTACAAAAGAATATTTAGATAGAATAATAGATATAAATTCAAAACAAAAGGAAACAAATAAACCAGTTATACTACCAAATGTTTCAACTAGTTATTATGATTTAACTAGTATATTAAATAAAAACAAAGATACAAAGAATAAAAATACAACAATCCCAGATCTACAAAAAGGAATAAAAGAAATAAAAATAGAATTAAAAGAGTTAAAAAATAAACAAAAACAAGTTTTCTTACCATCTTTCTTACACTTTCTCTCTCTCCATTCCCACTTTCCATTTCCATCCAATATCCTTCCATCCTTTCTCCAATATTATCCCACACCAAGAACACTTTATTTGTTCTTGAATATCTTCAATAACCTTTGAAGCCAATATCCTTGAAGATCCCTAATCTTCAACAATAGTTGTATCTCCATATTTTTGAAGAAATAAATATATGGTATGAATTGAATTCTTTTATTTTTGAGTTTTTTAATTTTCTGTTCTTAATTTTATTTATTGCTTTTATGTATTATATATCTATATAATTGGGTACGGGCGATACCGTCCGAGATTTTATTAATAATAGCAATCTCTCACTTATGGCGGAGGAATACCGTGGTTACATGTGCCGCGGGAGACTCTCCCACAAAACCGAATCAAAGAAAGAAATTTCACTAAGTTACTGTTGCAAAAAGATAAAAGACAATGCAATGTGAATTCTATGCTATATACACTATGAGGCGAATCTATGTATATAAAGTCAGCATCTTCTCGTCGTCGCTTTAGTTGAGTATCCAGCAGGTTGCCCCTCGGAATGCGTTTATACCACATAAAAGAAATAGTCAATACAGTATTAGCAAGATATAGTGAAGAGAGTAACGTGAAGGCCATGTACATATCGACGTTGTCTGTATTCAAAATGAACACAGGCAATAGCGAGAAGATCAATCCAAAAAGCCTGACAACAACCGATTATATTCCTCAGCAAAGTCAGAGAAGAAAGGTTTATTATCCGTACAGTTAATATGATATAATGTACTGGATAAAGCAAAGAGAGTTAGAAAGATAACATACCAACGTTGCCTATGCCAAGGAGTGACATAGGCAACCATTTCATGTTCACGCCAGCCCATTGGGAGACATAATAATAAAAAACGCAGGTGGGGTACAGAAGTATCCAAAGTAATTGCTCCTCAAACTTCACATGGCAAGGCTGCCAAAAATGTGTAAATAGTCACACCTGTCAATCGTAACTCGTGCCTTGATAATGTAGGTGCCACAGTGTTGGCCTCCCGTGGATAGTAATGCAAAGAAGAAGCATTTAGGCTCAGAAATTGTATGGTGCGTTTCAAGTCTGACGCATAAGCTCCTTTAAATCGTTCGGGGGCGGATAGATGATTTAGCAACAAATGATGATCCATTTCAAGGATCATTTGGTCATGGTCCTTGGAGTAAAATATGAGATCATACTGAAGCGTTATGAGTTCGGCCCTCAATGTCATCATAGCGGGCAAATAAAAGCAAATGGCAGAGACAAAATCTCCCAGGTGATTCCTTAATACCGCGCCTACGTCCGCATTAAATCGTCACACTGTTGTGTCAACATTTAATTTTAACTTGCCCATTGGCGGTAATGCCAAATGAATTATCCTTGGTCAATGCAATCGAATGGGAGGAGAAAAGGAACATGCAGTCCAATGTGGGATTTGCTGAGAGTATTTTTGGCCCTGCGTTGCTGCACACCAAGTATATACATGATCTCAAACCCTCTCAAACAATCTACTATATAAATAGCTGCTATCCCCAAATCTTATGTTTGTATATTCTTTCCAAATGACCCATGCTACCAATGAGGGTACCACAGTTCTCAATTGACCAATCATAGTATGTAAAGATGAAGTTCGCCACCAACGGAGTAAATATGTGCGAATTGTCGATTGATGACGCATTGGGCCAGAAAATAGAACGCATATCTCTTGCCATAATGGCTGTATTAATGGACAACTTAGAAAGATGTGATCTAGATGATCCGAGTGTATCCTGTAGAAAACACACTGTGTTGGAAATATGGTTTGCCAGTGCGAAGGTTGTCGGCCAGAGGCAATGAACGCATCCATAATTTCCAAATGAATAAGCAGCCCCTAAAGGATTGCTTGGCCACCAAATATACCGTGAGTAGTCAAATGATGAAGAGGTAGAGACAAGTTGGCTATAGGCCGACTTAAGTGTAAATTGTCCAGAAGTTTCAGCAGGCCAAGAAAATCCATCCGAAGTAAACTGCACACGATGAGTCTATGAGCATGAATCCGACAAATGCGCTTCCAAGTAGCCAAATCATAGATATGAGCATATAAAGTTGGTCGATGACCATATTTAGCCCAACTGTAGGCTACCCAAAACAAAGGAGATTGATGATATTTCTACCACAAAAGACAGACATAGGCCTGCTGGATCAGTGAAAGATTGCGAATGTCCAAACCCCCATACTCCTTAAGCCGACAAATATTATCCCAGGATTGCCAATGGTGTCGGCCATGCCATAAAAATTGTGACAGTTTCAGGTTTAATATATCCAGAACACTATTTGGTAATCTCAAGCTAGCTATAATATGAAGTGGCATAGAATATAGGACATGTCGAAGTAAAACCACACGACCAGCTATAGAAAGAAGCTTAGAGGACCAAGAATTCAGAGTAGCATCGAAATGAGCAATCAACGTAGAGCAATAAGCAGCACGATTTATTCCCTTATACAGAAAAGAGCCTAGATATTTTATAGGCATGGTAGTCAGACGCATACCTAGTTCTTGAGAAACTTGAGTCCCTGAAACACCCATTCCAACAACAACTTGACTTTTGTGAAGGTTCACCAGCTGTCCTGAAGCTTGCTGATATGTGTGCAAAAATTGTCTAAAACGCTGCATATTTCGAATTGAGCCGTTTAAGAAAATTACAAGATCATCTGCAAATCTCATATGTGATACCCTAGGGACTCGGCCTGCTTGGAATCCGCATATTACACCATCCTCCATAAGAGTGTTCATGCCTCTAGAGAATCCTTCAGAAGCTAGAATAAATAAGAGAGACGAGAGCGGGTCACCCTGTTTAGCTCCACGTGACACAGAGAAGTAACCCGCCGTCTTTGTATTTATTAAGATCGAGCATTGAGTGGCGGATAACATGTTTATAAGAATGCGCACTAAACGCAGATGGAATCCCATTTTCGTCAGAAGCTGTGCTAGGTAAAACCAGCATATCCTATCAAATGCCTTTGCCATATCTAACTTGATAATAACATGACCACACGAGCTGGTTTATCTAAGACATGTGCCATTTCCTGGTCCAGAAGAATCTGCTCCGTAATATCGCGACCCTTTATAAACCCAACCTGCTCTGGGGATATCAACCTCGGCAGTAGGGTTGAAAGTCTGGTAGCTAGAAGTTGTATAATTACATTTGGCTAAGAAATTAGTCAGGCAAATAAGTCGAAACTCAGAAAATGTTGTTGGATTCACCACTTTAGGAATAAGCAAAATGAGGGCCGCAGCCACCTGACCTGGTGGCCGAATACCATCAGGACCATCTGCACTTGTCGGATTTAAATACCACACCACCTTTTTTACCTCCTGCAAAGACGGCAAAGAGAGAAGGTGATGATTATCATCATCAGATACCAGCCGCGAGATATATTGTAAGATGGCCTCATGATGTTCAATTTGTGTTCTCGAAAATATAGTTTGATAATAACGAATAGCCTCAAGCTCAATATCATGTGGACTGTCACACTCTACGCCGTCCTCACGGATGATCCGTCTTATAGCCTGCCGACGTCACCTCTCTTTAACTGTTTGATGGAAGAACCGCGTATTAGCATCTCCTTCTCGTATCCACTTAACATTTGTCTTTTGTTTCCAAAATAATAATGCTCGAGATTGTGCAAGGTGCAATTTAACCATACTCAGATGATATTCTATCTTTGTATTATCTGATGGATTAAAATCATAAGCTCTTTCATAAATTGTCGCCTCAGCCTCAGCGACAACCACTGCATCAAAAGTATTACCAAAGACATCTTTAGTCTATTGTCTTAAATGTCGCCTGAGTTGGCTCAATTTAGAATAAAAACCCCACATTCCCCTACTATCCAGAACGATTGCCAATGATGAGTGACAAAACTGTCAAAATCTGGATGGGTTGTCCAGACATCCAAATATCTGAAAGAAGCAGGCGTGTTGGATGTTGCCGTAGAACAGTCTAGGTATATAGGAGAATGATCCGAAGTAGTTGTATTTAGATGTTGATATTGAACAACCGAAAATAAGTCAAATAAATCTGAGGAGCAAAGATAGCGATTTAAACTATGCCAAACATGGCCTAATCCCCAGCCATCACACCAAGTATAGGAAGAGCCTTGAAAATTAATCGACTGTAAGGAGCAGGCAGAAATAAAGTCATTGAAATCATGGAATGTGCGCAGTGATGTAGAAGATGAGCTTTTATGTTCATCAAGTGTCAAAAAAGTATTAAAATCCCCTCCAAGAAGCTAATGTATGTCTAATGCACCATGAAATGAAGCAAGGTCCGCCCACAAAGGATGCTGTGCTGCAATAGAATGAAGACCATATACAAATATGCACCAAAAAGAATCTCCTGTAGGAAACCAACAAAACCGCAGAGAATGATTTTGAACACCCGGACACTGTCCTTCCAGCTGAAAAAAGAATATCTCCAAAATATCCAAATGCGATCACTATTAACAGACAATGCTTGAGAGAAACCAAGTTTAAGACAATAGGAGACCAAGGATGAAGGCTGGGCCTTAGACTCAATAACCACAAGAAGATGTAAATGATACCGACAAACTAATGATAATATCGATCAATCGAGGTACGAATGCCTCTAACATTCCAAATCATTTCCTTCATTGGGTCGATAATATATCAAAAGAGTTAGACAGAGCTGTCCAAGACCGTGTAAATGGCAGAGAAAGTGGCTCAGTGTTCCTATGTTGACGGCACAGTAGCTTAGGCGGCAACTAAAATTGTCCATCAGACCCTAAAGTTGTTGGCGTTGTCGGGTGGCCCTGGGAGTCCCCTCGATTTTCCTGATGTGTCTCATCAATAACTACCGCTTGAACTAAGTCACAAATAAAAGTGGCAAAAGCATCATCAGAAGATGCTACAGTTGACTGATCATGGCAAGTGTTAATATCAACTTCACTATCCGAAATTGAAAAGGAATTAGGATTAGCAGGAAAATCATTTGAAATACTATCATCAACTCCCTTTAACCTGGAGATATCTTGTGCATCTGAAACTGAAATATGCGGAACCAATTCAGGAGAAAACAATATCGAAGGATGTGATGCTGCAGGCAGAGGGGGTTCCTGTTATGCACCCTCAGCTGCGTGTGCTGGCTGTAGCTCCAAATGATCTGAATCCAATTGATTTTTAAGTTGTGCCTCTTGTTGTGATTTTTTGGGTGTCCAATGTTGAGGTACATGTGCATCACCATTTGGTTGGTCTTCAACGTGATCGTCCTTTCCACATGTGGAGGACTCGTGGCTCAGTTGAGAACAGTTGCTACAATACATGGGTAAATCTTTGTAAACAACCAATTAAGAGATGCAACGATTTGAAACCTGAATAAAGACACGAGCAGGGAGCCCCTGTGACACATCAAGTTCGACACATAAACGTGCCACGGATGGTCTAGATTTTCGGCTGTGGCTGTATCTAATTTCATCGGAGTGCCTAACACGCGTCGTATTTGAAATAACTCCTCACATTGATGGAAATGAACCGGGAGTCCTGGCAGAGAAACCCAAACAGAAACAATCAAAACGTCAACTTTGGGTTCATAATCGGGGGTCCACTTGGTGACCCTTATATACTTGCCTGCTATAGTCCAACTTTGTCTGGAAAAGCAACGCAAATAATGCTATTCTTGTGCAAAATGTAATAAAACATGGTTTGAATCGAGGAGTAAAAAACGTACCATGCCGATGAATCCGATACGATCAATAGTAGCACGAATAGTAGCAATCGGGGACGTCCATACCAAAAGTGCCTACAAGAGAAAGCCTGTATGGTTCGGCTAATGTGGTGATCTCTTCATCCGTGAAAGCAATCATTGGACTACCTTTATATTTCTGGATTGTTTTTTGGTGCAATGGATGAAGTGGATGAAGATTTGAATAAGGAAACGAAGGATAGCGTCATACCCGGAGATGTCTGCGATGGCGGTTTCAAAGGCAGTGTATCCATGACTGCAATCACAGATGGCGGAAAAGAAGAAAAAACAGAAGATAGAATCAAGAGAAAGAATGTAAAGATAGGATCAGTGAGTTGTTGATCGCAGAGTAGGAAGAATAATGGAGCGGCGGCAGGCGTAATCGCCAGAGCACCACATCAGTCTTTTCTGGGTGTTCATATTTACATACATACATACATACATATATATATATATGTATATTTTAATAATATTATACATATATCTACACATAACATGTTACAAGATTATTTATACCCTAAAAAGAGCCCTTGGGCCGTGTGTATATATATGTATATGTACATATACACTTTCATAACATGTCACAATTTATTTAGTGCACTTTTTGGCCTTATGGCCGATTTATATATACAATAACGTAACCAGATAAATCTCATCCTTTTTCCATTTTACATACATACTATGGTTTGAACATTTATACTAATCACGTATATAGTAGTTTCCATCAATATGGTGATTTTCAAGATTGTGAACATAATAAAAATACATACAACTTAAAGATGATGGAAACCATGAAAAGTTAACTTTTTGAGCCATAAACATCATTAACATACACATCATGAATATGGATGATGAAGCTCAAGTGTGGAGCCAAAATGGCCTTTTGGCCATGTGACATATATGTATATATGAAGATAATGATCATCAAAACAACACTTGTAACCTATTATATTAGTCATGCTTATGATGCATGCATAAACATGCTAAAGCAAGATCATCCAAACATATGAAAACCAAAATGTCATAGAAGATACATACTTGATGATCATCATGGAAAATTACATGAACAAATACATCAAAGTTACATTATTAGTACACTTTTCTTAATATAACATATCACTTGGTTTTCTTTCCTACATCACTTACAAGTTATTCTTTTAATGTCATTTATACATAAAAGTCCATGTTTTGTGTGTTGGCCGATTTTTGAGAATACATATATGACAATATATGCTTCACATATAAACACATATTTTACATATTCTTGTGGTTAAAACCTTGAACATAGTACATGGATGATATAACTTTGATATGAACATTATACTTAACCCTTGGAAATCCTTGAATAATCTAGGAAGAATACTTGTCTTTCTCACTTTTCTTACTTTAAAGTGAAGGTTTCTTCACTTGGATTGGAAGAAACATACTTCTCCTTCTTCCTTGGTGGTCACGGGTTCAAGGCCAAAAATGGTAGGGTTTGAGCAACTGTGGAGATAAATAATGGAAGAACTTAACTTGGTCTACATAAAGTTCTTACCTTGTTCTTCCTTGCTTCTTTGTTCTACAACCTTCTTTGTTCACTTCTTGGATGAAAAAGGTGTTGGAACCTAACCTTGAATTTGTTTAGATGATGTGAAGAGAAGAAAATTTTCTCCCTTTTCTTTTGTTAAGGCTCACGGCTAAACAAGAGAGGAAGAGAGTGTTGGAAGACTTAGACTTTCTTAGAAGAGAGAGGAGGGAGTATTTGTTGAAGTGTAAGAATTGTGTTGAAGTGTGAAGTGAAGAAAAGAAAAGGGTTTCCCGCTTTTTCTTATGCATTCGGCCAAGTGGAGGCTTGGGTGAGGGGAGGGAAGATTTTTCTTCTTTAATGATGGGGTTCGATTTCTATACAATGTTTTACACTTGGTATTTTGTTGGGGTATTATTATAATCACAATTTTTTTTTCCTATTTTTTTGCCTAAAACTGTATGTATGTATGTATGTATGTATGTATGTATGTATGTATGTATGTATGTATGTATGTATGTATGTATGTATAAAGGTATATTCATTTTCCTTTTTCTTCTCTTCTAAGATATTTATCATGTCCTAAAATTTTTCCCTTTTGTTTAAGAAGTGAAATTTATTGTGTCATGTAATTTCATTTTATTTAATTTAGCCTAAAAGTGAAGTTGTTACTAACTAAGTTTATTTAATTTTATCGTATGTTCGATAACATTCGTTATCGAATTTGTTAGTGTATCGATATAGGTGAGTCTATATGCTTTCCAGTAAGTTGAGATGCACCATGATCCATGATCCACACATATACATATGCAACAACCATACATATACATATGTATGTATATGTTGTTGTTGTTTTCTAAGGAAATATCTCTTGAGACATATAATCTCCATATAAGATGAGACGCACCATGATCCATGTCCATACATATACATACATATAGGTGAGTCCATATAATTTCCAATTTGGTTATATATGTATACTAATACATTCCATGTTCATGTGGTTATGTCTATTTATATTAGTCTATGTTTCATGTCTATTCGTTTATGTCCACAAGTCCATCTATGTTCATTTGGTATCGTATTTTTTTCAAAAAAAAGTTGGGAAGGGGAATCGAACTCGAGACCCAAGAATAGGATAAATGCTACTCAACTGCTAGACCTAAAGGTTTTTCGCGTTCATTTGGTATCGTATATGTATACATACATATATATATACATACATACATACACATATATACATATATATACATACACACACACACATATATACACACACACACACACACACACACATATATATATATATATATATATCTGTGATCCATATCTATATTCCAACGTATAGCTCCTTAAGTTCCATACTTAAGTACAAGTTTACATGTATGTGAAGGTTATATCATTCCATACCATTGTAACTTAACATCTCTATCACTATTCGATGTCTATTGTTCATATAGGCATGTCTTAATTAATGATCTATATCCAACATGCATCTTAAAGTTCCAAAAATATCTCAAGGCTGTCTAATTCCATATGAATTCATAATTTTTCTATTTCCTCATATTAACGCTTACATTACATCCATAATTTTGTGTAGAAGAGTTCATCTATTTTTGTAAGTCCATTTACCAATATTTTATATGTCTCAAGAGGTATTTTCCAATATCAAACACATTCATCCAAAATATACTTTTACTTCCATATTTGTGGTTCCTTGGCCAAATCATAAACTCTTCATGCAATTGACACTTATATGGCCGAAATCTTCATCACATCCACCACAATTATTGTATACTGCACACTTTCTTGTTCACTTTCTTTCCATTTATTATTCCCTAAAATCAAGAAAATCATATTATTCCTCTACGTGCATTTCAGCCATAACATCACAAAAAGAAATTAAAGAATCTTCAACAATGCTAGAACTCCAGGATTAAGAATCTAAATCATAATAGGTGTCCTTGTTCCATTAAGGCATTCTACTTGCATCTTGTCATATTCCACCAATTGCTTAACTTGTTAAAAGGATTTTGCTTGACCAAAGGGGGACAATTTCTCTTAGGCCGAGAGTTGTAGGGGGTGGGAACCAAGATGGAGATTCCTTGAAATTCAACAAAAATCTTGAAGTCAATGACTTAGTAGATGTATGCTTCAACTTGTTTATTCTTGAACTTGTCTAAAATGGTCATTTCTCCATTTTTATCCACATGCTCGAAATCTTTTCTCTATACAACCTTTAATGATATCTCAACCTCATATACATGACTTCATTGCTTGATTTACACTTCATTTATTTCCTTAGCTACCACCATAATTATATCTATACTCCACTAACCCTTTGTCTTAACCAAATAATGTGCTCAACGAAAAAGTACTCCTTATGGCCGAAAATGTCATGAAATGGAACAAAATGATAACATCATGCAAAACCACAAGAACCTTAACATCAACACTTAAATAAATACATGCATCAACATCATCATGCTTAAACATTTCTAATTTAACCATCTCTCTTCTATTGTGCCCTTGGCCAAATTCTTCACACATGCACCACCCCAAAATTATATTTTTCACTTGACATGTAAGACTTTGTGGCTTGTTTTACACTTCATTTTCTTCCTCTAGCCACATCCATAATTAGAAATTATATGAAAGTCATCATTTATTATCTTTATATGAAATCCTTCTCTTTAGTCAAATCACCTTCTTAGTTAGGCTTGCTTATAGTCCCATCAGACGTGCAAGGTTCTAAATCACACATGCAAGACTCATTTTGTATATATCCAAGTCTTATTTTCATACATGCAAGGTTCTTAAATTCTTTTTCCAATGACCATAAGCTTCTTTATGATCAAAGCTTGCTTTTCCTTTTTCCTATTTCTTATAATGCCCAAATCTTGCATGCAAGCTTCAACCCTCACATGCAAGGCCCTATGGCCGTATGTAAGTGGCCTTGAACATACCATGCATGATTCATTTCTTTCTTGTAAAAAAATACTCATTGATTTGGAAATTGCATGAATAATCCAAGTGGTGTACTTGCCTACTACTTGGATTTCAAGTCTAGACTTGAAGATGTCCTCTTGATGAAGACTCTAAGGCTTGATTCTTGCCTTGAACTTGAAAGTTCTTCCTTTTCTTTTCCTAAAAAATGTACACAGTTAAGGTGCTCTAGAGGAAGAAGTTGATGTACAATCTTAGAAGAGGTTGAAAGAAGGTGCTTTAAACCATTTATGCATGCAACTTACCTTGCTTCTCCTTGCTATCTAGCCCTTCTAAATTTCGGATTCCAAGTTTAGGATGAAGGTGGAATCTTGGCTTTTGTTTGGAGGGAGAAAGGAATAGTTAAAGAGAAAAACTTTATTCTCTCTTGGCTCTTGGCAACCCCATGGTTTTGGGAAAATTTTTGGGCATTGGAGGATTCTTGTTTTTTGTGTGGAGAAGAAGAATAGAGTGCTTGGTTTGGAGGTGGAGAGATGAGTGAAGAATTTGGCTTTTTTCTTTCTCTTGTACACACGGTTTAAGGACGAAAAAAATGAGTTAAAGTCTTGTCTCTTACTTGGAAGATTTGGAGAGGAGAAAGAGTATTTGTTTGGATTGAAAATAAGGAAGGCTTGGACTGTTTGAAGAAAGAAAGAAGTTTTCTTTTGCCTCTTGAAGGCTCAAGATTGAAGGAAGGGGAAATGGGGAAACAGGAAGCTCGTTCTTGTTGGAGAAGTAGAAGTGTGTATTAGAGCTTGTGGAAGTTTCAAGTGGGAAAGTGATGAATGGTTGAAGTGTTGGTGAAGATGAAGTGAAGGGGTGCCTTATCACCTTCTTGGCCGTGCCATGTGGGAGTTGAGTGGGGAGTGGTAAAAGTTTTTTGTACTTGCAAGACTTAGAAAGAGAGAGAATTTGTTGGAACTTTGTTGGAGGTTGAATTGCAAGTGGTGGAATGTTTGAAATAGAAGAAGTTTTCTTCTAGGGATGGCTCGGCCGCCCACTTAGAAGGATTGAGGGGGAAGAAAGAATAATATAAGATGAAACGATGGCATGCAAGAAAAGTGAAGTCCAGTTTTCTTACTTTATGCATGCTTTCTTGCATATCCAGTGTGGAGCTTTTTCTTTCTTACAATGTATGATACAGGGAAGATGTTTTCCCTTCCCCATGGAGCGTGGCCGAGTTTCTAGGTTGTATTTTGTTTTTTTCTTTTATGGATATTAAATTAATTCCCTATGTCTTGTTTTTGTTTTTCTTTTCTTTAATTGTAAATAAAACTTGTGTCCTATTTTCATTTCCATTTATTTATTCTACAAAAATTATTTGTTGCCTAGATTTCACTTTATTTATCTAATGTGTACCGTATGTCCTTGCCTATACCACTTAATGCGGCACAAGGATTTAATCGATTTTACTCGACACGCCCTATCATTATCGTCATACTTTCCTTTGTTTTTCTTTTCTTATCGGATTGGGGGTGCGGGTCGTAACACGTTTTCAAGGTACCCTTTATTTTATGAAATATATTGTCTTCACCTTCCATCACCATCAGGAACTGAAGGAAATTGTGAAAGCTATAGAATTTCTATAAATGAAATTTTTTGGGCTTGGAGGGAGATATTGTTTAATTATTTTCTAGAAATATTGAATAACACTAATTTTAAGATGTTGTTTTGTATGTTAATATCTGAAGTAAAATAACCAACATAAAAATACCAACAATATCCACTCCTCAAAACCCTTTAGTCTCACTCATTTTCCACTTCTTTGCCTAAACTTGAAACACAACTCCGTTATCAAGTTTCTACCAAATGTTATATATTAACTTTATCACCCCCTTTTTTCTTCTTGACTATGAACTGCCTCCATCAGAACTGTAGCGTCCCGTTCCCGAGCCCTAATATCGGAAGCAGTGCACCCGTCGTAGCCTGCTACGAGAACTACAAGGCGTCATTCAAACTTCTTGACACGTCAAAAATGACGTATAAATTTTTCGCCGAAACGATAATAAAATAAACATCTCCATTAAATTAAATCCATCGAAATTAAAACAAGTACTAAAGCTGTCGAAAACTCGCTATGTCAAGTATGAAACACTGAGATAGTCTGAATACAAATATAGAGTCTAGGTAAATAGAGCCATCTAACTATCCCCCTGAAAACATCCGGTCACATGGTCTCGGCTCACTCTCCATAGCTCGCACGATCAGTCTCATCCTCTATAAAGATATAAACGAAGTCCTGCTCATCTGTGGAGGAGAGGTAGGGGTGAGTGATGGGAGTCACTCGTAGGTTACCAGTCTCTCCCGAAAAGGGATTGTCACTACTGAGTCGGGTATACAAGTAAAGCACGTAAAGCATAAACAGATAAATAAATAAAGTGAATAGAGCATAATAAAGAAATAGCACATACATGACCCGATCTATATCCCAAAACGTAGCACTGAAACAACTTAATAATAAGGTCATCGAAGATCACAACAATAACAAATGCAATGCGCAACTTTATGATGCATGCTCTTCTATCTCCGTGTCACACGCAGTTATTTAATATCACACGCTATGCTCTTTCTTTTCCATAATATGTTATGCATGTCCCGGGTCCTATTAGGTGAAGGTAACCATTATTACCAACATCCATCACATGTCCCGTCAGGCCACACATCCCGTAGGACCACACGACTTATAGGCCAAATGCAATGCTCGTGCTATGAATGCTTCACACTTGCACACTTCCGTTTCTCCAATGTTCCATGCTCCGTTCTATGTTGCGTATTACCTATATTGCGTAGTTACCCTATGTTGCGTGGGGTTCATTACTGTATTTTATCTTCTACCGTTATTTTATCTTTCTAGACTTTATTTTAGGCTTCTACACTTTATTTTATTTTTCCTAGGCTTTCAACCACTTTAATCTTTTATTTAAATATTTTTATCTTCTCCTACTCTTTTTATTTCTTTTATTTTAATTTATTTAATGGGTTTCTAATTTTTTCTTATTTTTAAAGCATAGTTAATATTAGATTAATTAATTATATAAAAATATATAAATTTCATTTTTTCGGCCCTCAGTCTGTTAACATATATAAATATAATATATATATTTCTTTTTCATTATTTTTTCTTTAGTTCTAATTACTGAGTTTAAATTAATTAATAAATAAATAACCTTCCTTATTTAAATTAACTAACACTTTATTATAAAACAGGCCTCTTATTAGGATTTTTTTCCCTTCCGGCCTAGGCCCTTTTTCTTTCTCTGCTGGTTCGGCCTGCTCACACCTCTGGCCCTCTGGCACCTTTTTTTTATATTAACCTGCGATTTGGGCCGGCTGCTGAACTGGCCCGCTGGCTGCTGAGGCTGGCGGCTGGTCTGCTTGTAGTCCGGCCCGCTACCCTTTCCCCTTTAACCCTTTTTTTATATCACTACGGTATTGGGCCGATTTCACCTGGTCTGCTAAGGCAATGGGCAGCATGCTGGCCGAGGCAGACCAGGCCTGCCCGCTCCTCTTATTTTTTTTGTTTAATTTCTTTTAAAATTATAATTTCATTTAAAAATTCGTAACTTTTTTCTTTTAACCCTAATTTAGCCCAAACCAATTCCATTGGACTCCGTTTAACGTCCCAGACACACTGACGCTGAACAAGTCAGCGCGTGACTTACATGCACCGCTCAAGGGCACGCGTGGGCCGCACACGCCGCCTTCTGTAGTCGCACGTTTGTTACACGCGCCTTCCTCAGGCGCTTTTTGCGACGTACTGAACCCCTCCCAACCTATTTTCGTGCTATGTGATCTACATCTAATGACATTCATGCAATTTACATACCAAAACATAAAGAATTCATAATAAACATATAAAGGATAGACATACAGTGATAATCAAATAATCCCAATATAGAATGCGAGGGAATCCAAAGCAATCCGACAGAGGGGAGGGTAACCTACCTCTTGAATGCAACCTCACTGACAGAAAAACGATATTGGATTTGATGTGGGTGGCCAACTTTCCTTCCTATTTCTCTTTTCTTCCTTCTCTCTCTCTCTCTCTTCCTGCCTCACACTTGCGCCTCTTTTTTTTTAATTGTTGTTGCAGCCGATTTGCTGCTAGAATGAGGGTTGGGGGGAATTTAATTGGGGAAGGCTGGAATTAAGGGAGTGGAGGGGGGCGGTTTTGGGGATATTGGGGAAGTGGGGAGGGGATCATGGGAAGGGTAATTATTAGGTTAATTAATTAAGTTAATAAATTAATTTTTTGATTTAATTACTTCTTTTCTTTTCTATTTTTTCGCCAGGTACCACATCCTACCTCCCTTACAGAAAGTTTCGTCCTCGAAACTTGCGTACTATATAGTCAACACTTAGTTTAGTTCTACTTGATCCATTCACCAAGATAATGATCATGCTAAATATCCCTTGCGTTTCCAACATGCTAACCACTTCACTTCTTTATCACAGTCTAAGGCCTCAAAATCATTCCCTATACACCAACAAGGTAATTTCTGATCCGTTACCCTTTGATTATTAAAATCATTACATAATCGATCTATGATTATGGAATCAACCTTAAGGGTATTGCCATCATACTAAGGGTTCTACAACCCAATCATCGGTCTATAACTTACTTTTATCTACAGTCATCAGCAGCCCTTGTAAATCAGTTCTTAGGTCTACAACAATCTTTAACTTAACGCATTGTTCGCAAGACTCATCTCTTGAATCGTATATATTTTTGGAATACGTTTTACTCTAGTATGATTCAATTTAATCATCGCTAGCATCCCACAAGGTGATCTAGTCCTTATATGGCTCAATCCTTAACATAATTCTCTATAATTAATATGTACATAATTCCATTTATACCACTTGACATGTATCATTCAGCTTATTGCAGTCTACAGTTTCAGATCCTTAAACTCATTATATATACTTCATCCCCGTAGATAATTAACCACACTAATATCCTTTATGTACGCCAATATGGTACTTGTTACACAAAACCAAGTCCTGAAAATCAATTCTTATATACTTATGAACTAACTCTATGATCATGCTGTTGAGAAATATGTTTGGATAATTTTCAAATTCATGATTTTAAGTGATGAATACTTAAAAATGTCACATATGGTGTTATAAATGAAAGAGTTGAATAAGTGAAGAAAAATGACACGATGTCTAGGGTTGTTAGAAATATTTTTCTAAAATGTGATAAAATAGTTGTTTTTATTTTTACATGATTTATATATGTTTATCATGTTGTGATTATGTGATTTTTATGATGATAATATCTTGTGACTAATATGCCCTCGAAGTTTCTACAACTTACCAAAAAGGGCAAAAGTGGTATTTTGAGTTTTGTAGGTACTCGACATGGTGATTATGATTCAAGAAGATATTATCATCTTATTTATTATCAAGAAGGTATTATTATATTTAATTCTGACCATCGGAGTCATTTCTGGAGTTTTATCTCACTAGGGGCATTTTGGTCATTTTACCACCGAAGACAGTTTTGGTATTTTTACTCAAGGAATCTCTTGAGTATCTTATTATATTCATTCTGGAGTTCATTTAGTATATTCTTGAAGATTATTTGGTGGTTTTCTATTTTATTCTCTCATTTGATGATTTTATCGACGGTAGCGGGATATGTGACGGTATTCGATGTCACGTTCTATTTTCTCTTGAAGACTCTTATATATATGTTATTGGAGGTTCTTAATCATCATATTTCAGAGATTACAAGGTGTCCTTTGTGCAAGATTCATCACAATATGTCAAGGAGAAATGGAAATTTTGATATTATATGTTGACATAACCTTGTCAACTATTATTTGTTGATTTCTCCTAAAAAATCTGAGTCGGTATACATATACACAGCCTCCAAAACGTGATTATACAGGTGGAGATGATGTGTTTCTCATTTTATGAGTTGGAGACAAGAAGACAAACCAAAAGCAAGCTAGTTGGCAAAAGTTGCCAACTTGAAATTTCAAATTTGAATGTAATGGAGACAAGATTGTTGGAGATGATTATGAAGGTGTTTTAATTCAAAATTCTCAGCCATCACATGGTCTAAAAGTTGGAGGGAATATGCCATCAATTCAATCTATAAATAGAAGGCAAGGTGAAGAAGAGAAGACACAAACTTGAAAGCAAAAATTGAAGATTGTTGTCTTGCTATTCTCTTCTCATATTTTTGTTCATACTTTGTGTAGCTAAGGTGTTCCATTTCTAGTTGTTGTCCAGGTACACTATGCACACCTTCTTGTGTCTTATTTGTAAGATTGATTAGCCAAATCTATAAGGCTACACCAATAGGTGATAGAGGTGTTGCAACCAAGAGTTGCATAAAGGTGTTCATCCAAGTCTTGAATAGGGTTGGTGTTTAACCCAAGGATCAAGCTTGGTTCTTGTTGTAATTTGGTTCATACCATAGTGAAATCCAAGGAAAGGAATTGGGACTGGAGTAGGTCACATTGACCGAACCAGGATAAATTCTTGGTGTTCTTGTCTTCTTTACATTTTTCTGTTTTCTGTCCGTTTTTCACTACAGATTTCACACAACTTTTCACGTTTTGAAAAAATAGGCAAACACTTTCAAAATTCGTGATTTTTGGTGAAGTTATACTTCAGACTGTTAACTTTCATTTGCAACAAGAATCACTTGATTTGAGCAAGGGAAAGTTAGTCTCTCAGTCATTGCAAGATAACTGCTCCAATCTGACTGCAATCTGACCAGTTTTGAGAAAACTTGAATTCTGTATTTATCCATAATTGTTTGAGGTCAGAGCCTTTTGGAAACATTAACTAGACTTTATAAGTAGTGTTTTTATATAAAGATTAATCTTTTTGGTCAAGTATTCAAAGAGAAATAAGTTTTGCAAAATCAGCAACATTCTGTTCAATTATGTCCTGTTTGACCATCTGAATCTTTTTATTTGTTTGAAGGGTCAAACGATCTTATTTGTATCTGATTTTTGGACAGAGTCTTGCTAACACATTGAAGTTAAATTCTGGAAAGTTTCACGATTTTTGAAGTTGTGTACATTTATTTGTGAATTTTTCAAAAAACAGGTTCTGAATCTGAGGTGGTTTCAGATTCTATTTTCAAAGGGGATTTTAACAAAGGGTTGTAGTGTAATTTCCGCTAACCACTATTCACCCCCCCTCTAGTGGTGTTTATTGCAGGTGCACAGTCCAACATTTGGTATCAGAGCCAGACCAACACCACTAAAAAGAAGCAAGATTCAACACCATACGAACAATACAAGGCCAAGAAACAACGATTCATTATATACTGCTTGTCTCAAATCCAAGGTACATACTATGGCTATTGTTCCTCACAAAGGTGAGTTGGAAGGTATGTCTACACAACGCCCTCCTCTTTTTGATGGCAATAATTTTGTTCATTGGAAACTAAGAATGAGGCTATTCTTAATGGCTATAGACATCGATTTATGGTCTATAGTTGAAGATGGGCCGTACATTCCAACGAAAGTTACACAAGTTAGTGAAGTAACTCAAGAGGTTGAAAAATGTAAAAGTGAATGGTTATCAGATGATAAAAAGAAAATGTCTATGAATGCCAAAGCAATGCAATTACTTTTGAATGGACTTAGTGTTTCTGAAGCAGGTTATGTATCGAATTGTACTAGGGCTCATGATATGTGGAAGTCTTTAGTGTTAAAACATGAAGGAACAAGTGGTGTAAAAGAGTCGAACATAAACATGCTTATGACTGAACTTGAATCTTTTAAAATGTTGCCAAACGAATCCATAACATCTATGGATTTGAGAATTACTAACATCTTCAATGCACTTGAAGCTTTAGGTAAATCTTTTACAAACAATGAGAAGGTTCAAAAGGTGTTGCGAAGTCTTCCTGCTGAATGGGATCCAAAGGTGACGGCAATCGAAGAAACAAAGTCAATTACTAAGATGGATGAATTAATAGGATCACTCAAAGTATACGAGGTAAAATTGAATCAACGAAAATCTGAATTATCAAAGATGTCAAGTAAGTCTGTTGCTTTCAAATCATCTGAGTCATCTCATAGAAACAATGATGGAAGTAATAGTGATAGTGAATTAGATGATGATTTAATATTAATAGCTAGAAAACTTAGAAAGTTTTTCAAACGGCCTAATTGAAATAGACAACAGTCTTCTTCATCCTCTTCTCAACCAAAGAAAAATAATATTAATAATAATAAGTGGAATAATAAAGAATTAAAATGCTATGAATGTGGTCAAAAAGGACACATTTCTTACGATTGTCCGGAAAAGAAAAACAATAATAACAATAATAAGCAAATCAAAGACAAGGAGCCTCAATGGTCCAAAACAAAGGAGCCAAATGTAAGAAAAGGCAAACGAGCAATGAAGGCGAGCACATGGAGCGACTCATCTGACTCAGAATCAGAAAATGAAGAAGCTCAAGTCTGCTTCGTATCCAGCGAGGTAATATCTTCTTCTGATATAGATTCTGATAACGAAATGTCATTTGATGAAATATATGAAGAATTCTTAAAGATGCATGCTCACTGTAAAAGGCTATCTAAAGAGAAAAAGAAACTAACTGAAGAAAATGATAAGTTGAAGACGTCCAACTTGGAATTTTCTGATCAGTTAGAATCTTTTAAACAAGAGTCTACTAATACTCTTGATTCTCTTAAAATTAAAATTGAGTCACATAGGAAAAATGAAAATACATTGAAAACTGAAAATAATATATTAAAAACTAAGTTAGTTAATTGTGAAAAAGAAATAGCACAACTTACTACATATAAAATAGATTTAGAAAAAATGTTAGAACAGTTTAAGTCTGGAACCAATATGTTAGATACTTTAATTTCGTCACAAAATATGGAAATGATAAAAAGGGGTTAGGCTATATAGAAGAAAATGACAAGTTAGACAAAAAGACTAATTTTATATCATCTAAGTCTAAATTGCCATATAGTACAACTAAGTCAAATGTACATATTTTGCCTACTCCTTCCTCTACTCATTCTAAGGTAAAAATACAACATGCACCTCCAAAAGCATCAAGGCAAAACTTTTCATCTAGATCACATAAAAATTATGCATATATGTATAAAAATGTATCTAAGCAAAATCAAATGCATCCAACTTATTATAATACATATAAACCTAAATATAGGCAACATACATATCCTCCTTATAAGACTTATAGGAATTCACATACATCATATGATTATACATACATGGCGCCATTCAAGAAACAAAATCATATGCCTCATACTCATTATCATAGTTGGTCAAAATATGATGCATATAAACCAAGATATAACATGTATGACAATGTAACATCTTTTAAATGGAATCGTCAAATACATGTTAATCCTCTTTATTCAACTTATGAAAAAGCCGAATATGTACCCAAAAGGTACATCCAAGTTTGGATACCCAAAGGGTATATAAACAAGGATGGAACCTCTAACATTCGAGGACCCAAGTAAAGGGTACCTAAAACTTTGTCTCCATTGTAGGAAAATTGTAAAGAGTACAAGAAGGAGGCAAAGTCAAAGAATCTAAAAACCAAGTGGTTTTTAGATAGTGGATGTTCAAGGCACATGACGGGCAACCCCAAACTATTCACCGAACTGAAACAAATCGATAATGGAGGAAAGGTGACATTCGGTGACAACAACCAAGGCAAGGTTATTGGAAAAGGAACAATTGGGGACCCTAACACATTTCAAATACGAAATGTGTTGTTAGTAAGCAATCTTTCTTACAATTTATTAAGTATTTCACAACTTATAGATTCTGGTTATCATGTCTCTTTTCTTCCTAATTGTTGTGATATAATAAATGAAAAAGGAGAAATTGTACTAAAAGGAAATAGGGATGGTAACATTTACACACTATCACTAAATAACATATTAAATGCTAGGATTAAGTGTTTAGTATCACATGACTTAGATGTGAACTTATGGCATAGACGACTAGGCCATATAAGAGTTTCAACCATAGAAAGATTATCTAAGAAGAATCTAATTAGAGGAATGCCTAAGTTAGACTTACATAATTTTCAATTATGTGAAACATGTATTAAAAGAAAACATATAAAAGAGACAATGAAATCAAAACATGAAGTGAGTACTAGTCATGTACTAGAACTGCTTTACTTAGACTTATTTGGTCCAAGTAGGACAAGAAGTCTAGGTGGACACTACTATGTGTGTGTCATAGTAGATGATTACTCACGATACACATGGACATTGTTCTTAACACACAAAGACGATGCTCCATTGGTAATCGAAAATCTTATTAAGCAACTTGAAAATCTTTATAAAGAAAATGTTAAAAGAATTAGAAGTGATAGAGGTGGAGAATTTAAAAACAAAGATATAATTAAGTTTTGTGAATTACATGGAATAAAACATGAATTCTCACCACCAAGAACACCACAACTCAATGGAGTTGTTGAACGTAAAAATAGAACACTACAAGAAATAGCTAGAACTATGTTGTGTTAATAAATTAATTTTTTGATTTAATTACTTCTTTTCTTTTCTATTTTTTCGCCAGGTACCACATCCTACCTCCCTTACAGAAAGTTTCGTCCTCGAAACTTGCGTACTACATAGTCAACACTTAGTTTAGTTCTACTTGATCCATTCACCAAGATAATGATCATGCTAAATATCCCTTGCGTTTCCAACATGCTAACCACTTCACTTCTTTATCACAGTCTAAGGCCTCAAAATCATTCCTTATACACCAACAAGGTAATTTCTGATCCGTTACCCTTTGATTATTAAAATCATTACATAATCGATCTATGCTTATGGAATCAACCTTAAAGGTATTGCCATCATACTAAGGGTTCTACAACCCAATCATCAGTCTATAACTTACTTTTATCTACAGTCATCAGCAGCCCTTGTAAATCAGTTCTTAGGTCTACAACAATCTTTAACTTAACGCATTGTTCGCAAGACTCATCTCTTGAATCGTATATATTTTCGGAATACGTTTTACTCTAGTATGATTCAATTTAATCATCGCTAGCATCCCACAAGGTGATCTAGTCCTTATATGGCTCAATCCTTAACTTAATTCTCTATAATTAATATGTACATACTTCCATTTATACCACTTGACATGTATCATTCAGCTTATTGCAGTCTACAGTTTCAGATCCTTAAACTCGTTATATATACTTCATCCCCGTAGATAATTAACCACACTAATATCCTTTATGTACGCCAATATGGTACTTGTTACACAAAACCAAGTCCTGAAAATCAATTCTTATATACTTATGAACTAACTATATGATCATGCTGTTGAGAAATATGTTTGGATAATTTTCAAATTCATGATTTTAAGTGATGAATACTTAAAAATGTCACATATGGTGTTATAAATGAAAGAGTTGAATAAGTGAAGAAAAATGACACGATGTCTAGGGTTGTTAGAAATATTTTTCTAAAATGTGATAAAATAGTTGTTTTTATTTTTACATGATTTATATATGTTTATCATGTTGTGATTATGTGATTTTTATGATGATAATATCTTGTGACTAATATGCCCTCGAAGTTTCTACAACTTACCAAAAAGGGCAAAAGTGGTATTTTGAGTTTTGTAGGTACTCGACATGGTGAATATGATTCAAGAAGATATTATCATCTTATTTATTATCAAGAAGGTGTTATTATATTTGATTCTGACCATCGGAGTCATTTCTGGAGTTTTATCTCACTAGGGGCATTTTGGTCATTTTACCACCGAAGACAGTTTTGGTATTTTTACTCAAGGAATCTCTTGAGTATCTTATTATATTCATTTTGGAGTTCATTTAGTATATTCTTGAAGATTATTTGGTGGTTTTCTATTTTATTCTCTCATTTGATGATTTTATCGACGGTAGCGGGATATGTGACGGTATTCGATGTCACGTTCTATTTTCTCTTGAAGACTCTTATATATATGTTACTGGAGGTTCTTAATCATCATATTTCAGAGATTACAAGGTGTCCTTGGTGCAAGATTCATCACAATATGTCAAGGAGAAATGGGAATTTTGATATTATATGTTGACATAACCTTGTCAACTATTATTTGTTGATTTCTCCTCAAAAATCTGAGTTGGTATACATATACACAGCCTCCAAAACGTGATTATACAGGTGGAGATGATGTTTTTCTCTTTTTATGAGTTGGAGACAAGAAGACAAACCAAAAGCAAGCTAGTTGGCAAAAGTTGCCAACTTGAAATTTCAAATTTGAATGTAATGGAGACAAGATTGTTGGAGATGATTATGAAGGTGTTTTAATTCAAAATTCTCAGCCATCACATGGTCTAAAATTTGGAGGGAATATGCCATCAATTCACTCTATAAATAGAAGGCAAGGTGAAGAAGAGAAGACACACACTTGAAAGCAAAAATTGAAGATTGTTGTCTTGCTATTCTCTTCTCATATTTTCGTTCATACTTTGTGTAGCTAAGGTGTTCCATTTCTAGTTGTTGTCCAGCTACACTATACACACCTTCTTGTGTCTTATTTGTAAGATTGATTATCCAAATCTATAAGGCTACATCAATAGGTGATAGAGGTGTTGCAACCAAGAGTTGCATAAAGGTGTTCATCCAAGTCTTGAATAGGATTGGTGTTTAACCCAAGGATCAAGCTTGGTTCTTGCTGTAATTTGGTTCATACCATAGTGAAATCCAAGGAAAGGTGTTCCTTGGGACTGGAGTAGGTCACATTGACCGAACCAGGATAAATTCTTGGTGTTCTTGTCTTCTTTACATTTTTCTGTTTTCTGCCCGTTTTTCACTACAGATTTCACACAACTTTTCACGTTTTGAAAAAATAGGTAAACACTTTCAAAATTCGTGATTTTTGGTGAAGTTATACTTCAGACTGTTAGCTTTCATTTGCAACAAGAATCACTTGATTTGAGCAAGGGAAAGTTAGTCTCTCAGTCATTGCAAGATAACTGCTCTAATCTGACTTCAATCTGACCAGTTTTGAGAAAACTTGAATTCTGTATTTATCCATAATTGTTTGAGGTCAGGGCCTTTTGGAAACATTAACTAGACTTTATAAATAGTGTTTTAATATAAAGATTAATCTTTTTGGTCAAGTATTCAAAGAGAAATAAGTTTTGCAAAATCAGCAACATTCTGTCCAATTCTGTCCTATTTGACCATCTGAATATTTTTATTTGTTTGAAGGGTCAAACGATCTTATTTGTATCTGATTTTTGGACAGAGTCTTGCTAACACATTGAAGTTAAATTCTAGAAAGTTTCACGATTTTTGGAGTTGTGTACATTTATTTGTGAATTTTTCAAAAAACGGGTTCTGAATCTGAGATGGTTTCAGATTCTATTTTCAAAGGGGATTTTAACAAAGGGTTGTAGTGTAATTTCCGCTAACCACTATTCACCTCCCCTCTAGTGGTGTTTATTGCAGGTGCACGGTCCAACACATGCCCTTACTTCTTTGAAAATATCATCACCCTAATATATGCAACATGTGTATGGACATGCTTTTCTTCTAATATAAACGTGACTGACGTGGCTATAATTTGAAAACTATAACTTTAGTTGTTTTAAAATAATATCATTCCTATTTATTGTAAATGCAAGTACCGAAACAAATATACTCGTTTCCGCAAGACGGTGTTTCAAATAACGATATAACTTGTTCGCAAAGTATTTTGGAAAAATTGCGTTAAAATAGTTGAAAACTTAATAAGGTAAGGTTTTACAAAACATTTTGAGTACGTACCTTTTTTTAAAAAAAAAAACCGGTATATATATTTTGAAAGCTACTTTTTGACTTGATAAACTTTTAAGTAAGATCATCGCAAGCGGATAAATAACTTCGAAAACACTTTAATGGATAAAATGCTTGCGATATTGATAGTCGTCAGGTAAAATTAATTTTTTTTACTAACATAGATGTAATGAAACGAAAATTTGAAATCTTGTATAAGGAATATGTATAAACATATCATTTTTTAGGAATGTAAAGTTTTCCCCTTTGTTAGGTTGTTAAAAGAATTGAAATATTTATTTTTTATTATGTTGATATGCAGATACAGAGAAGAATTTAGTGTTACAAAGTCTAGTAGATTACAAAAAATGAGGCTCAATAAGGTATTTCTGAAGACAATCGTTTTTTCAAAGTACTTGTTAAAATTTAGTTATACATTGGTCTACGTGCTTATATAAAATATTTATCTGTTTGAAAAAATATATCAGTCCAATATCTCGTATAACTCTATAGGTCATCCTCTTTTTCGGACAGGGTCTCCTATGTACAGTTTCTTATAAGTGTAACATTTGCCTACCAATGATAAAATCTTTAACTTCAATTGGTCCGATCCTAGCATGACACACTAATTATTGATCGACTTAATGTGTTCTAATTCATCATGCTTCCGCGCGCCACACTAATCCACTATACCTTGTTACTTGCTTGTTTGAACCATTAATTTTATTCTACTTCATATGAAAACCAGCCACTACTTGTTAATGCCCGTTCTATTTTAACTCCATCCTAATAGATTCAAGTCAAGTAACTCGACGTTTCTATAAATCAACACTTAAGTAAAATTTTGTAAAGATTCATTACCCCCATGAACTTGTTATACCCGATTGATGCTTTTTTTTTTGCTACCGGTCAGTATCTCTAATGAGACTAACATCGTCGTCCTACTTAATAACTCTAAATTTCAATCTCTTAACCCTAGACTATAAATTCCTTCGTATGATTCTCTTACTAAACACTACTGATTATAATGCTTATGAATCGTTACTTAGTTTCTATCATTTCGCTATAAATCCTCTCTTAGTACCTATCATACCATAATAATTCATTTCTGAATAGTTATTGTCTCAACTTAGACCTAAGTCTGCTCTGATGCTACCGTCCAAGTAGGGATATGGGTCCCGTTTTACTTTAGCCTAATGGTACCGAGTCCCATGTGTTGAGAAAAAAGTTTGAGTGATTCACAAAATGCATGATTTAAATAACGTGTGTTAAAGAAATGCATGACACAATTTATTACTTGACACGTTTTTGCGACAAACTTGCCTTATATACTTTATATATAGTGTTGCCGTACTAACAAGCCATGAACCTTTAAAGCTTACATCGAATGGCAAACATTTTTTGTGTTTGAACTATTTTCAGGTGCCACCATTAATGAACTAAACTAGTTCATTAAGTGAAGTAATTAGTTAAATGAACTAAGTAGTTCGTTAAATGGAGATATATTTGGAAAAGACATGATGGTAACAAATTGAAGAATGGAAAGTCTCCTTACTCATCCATATCACACGCTATTTATATACCTTATATATATTTATATTTTTGATAAAAAGGCACAATACACATATATTCCGACGTACTACCGACATGTTACATGTTACGACCCGATATCCCGGGCTAGTGGAAATGATGAAAATAGAACGCAAATGCGATATTGATGAAATTTCAGTGGAATTATAAATTTCTATTTAGAATTAATAAAGACATCGACATTAAATATCGGGGTTAGAAACACACATAAAAATAACATTAAGGTAAGTTAACTGATATAACGAGACTGGTTGGGACTAGACAATGACCTTATAGGACATACAAGGTATTTAAATAAATTAGTCGGTAACAATATAAGTCGATAGAGATAAATCAAAACGAATAAAAATACTCGATACGATAACTACAATACACACTAGTATCATATTTTCTTTCACTTTATCCTACATGGCAACAAAAGACAAACCCTCTCCCCATTTTTTCCCCATGGCCGCCCCACCCCCCTACACAAGTGGGAAGAATCTTTACTTTCTTCACATGGCAAACCATGTCAACCTTTACTACACACCCCACTTCCTTTCACTTTTCTTCCATTATTCCAACATGCTCACAAAACAAATAATTCTTTTCCCCTTCCCCTTTGAATTTTCGGTGAAGCACCTCAAGAAAGGAGATAATTTTGCTTTTCTTTAATTTATTACACCCCATCATTCCTTTACTTTACAATATTCTTCTACTTTTATTAAACAAAGCAAACCACTTCACAAATGAATTCTTCCACCTTATTTTGTTCTACTCTTCGATCATGGATGTGCAAGAAAGCACATTTGATACTTATTTATTTTATACACCAATTATTCATCTCCTTGCTACAAGAAAAACACTCAAACCCATTTCCTTCCTAGAACTTTCGGTCAATACATTCAAGTGGAGCAAGAAGAATGCTTTTCTTCATATCTACACCAATAACCATTCCTACACTAAGGTTAGACAAATTCCCATCATTCAAGAAAGGATCCAAGAGGTGTAATGTTTGGAATAGAAGGAAATCAAGGTAAGAAACTCCATGAACTTAGGCTAAATTCTTCTATTTTCTTTATCTTCATAAGTTGTGCACTAACTCTCCTTTTTGGGCATCATAACCGTATACACCAAGGAGAAGGAGGAGAAATGTGTTCTTCAAATCCAAGTGAAGGAATCACCATCTAAGAGTAAGAAAGTAAATCAAGGCAAGTATTCTTCCTAGATCCTACATGGTTTTACAAATATTAAATATTTATGTTTATATCAAAGTTGGATCATCATGTAGTATTTACAAGATTCTCTTTTCAAGAAAGTATAGATCTACATATAAGTACGTATAGATGTATAAATGTATATATATATATATACACTATATACACACGCACACAAAATACATATATATACACTATATATAAGCACGCATACATACATATATATATATTATAAGTATGTATGTTGATATATATATATATATGTATAAGTGTATAGATCTACATATAAGTATGTATAGATGTATAAATGTATATTAATATACTCATTTGGTTT
>AP025047.1:27734229-27814016 GCA_036186865.1 Eustoma russellianum | reverse complement strand
TGATGTATATATACATACGGTTTATATATATATATACATATATATGTATAGGTGTATAGATCTATGTATGTGCATATACGGATTTATATGTATATATGCATATGTGTAATATAGATTTTAAAGAGAGGAAATGAACAAGTATTTGTGTATTACATACTATATAGTAAAAAGATTTTATATGTATATATAGTATATATACATGTTCGGCCTTTAGGGCCTTGATGACAAAATGATTTCATTATATTTTGTACAAGTATATATATGTATATATGATGAATATGTTGAGCTATGAAAATGAATAAGTTTTGGATATTACATAATATATCACAAAATGACTTATATATGTATATATTATGTATATATATGTTCGGCCCTTAGGCCTTATTAACAAAGATGATTTCATCATATTTTTATAAGTATATATGTATATATGATGAATATGTTAAGATATGAAAGTAGGCTAAGTATGTAATTTATGTATTATGTTATGAAAAGTAAGAAACATAAATAGTTCACATTTATGTGTGCGTAAGTATAAGACTACTAACTTTTACAATGTACGTACATGATATGTTACATGTTATGTATACTAACATAATAGACTATGATAAGATGTAAGTTATGAAATCTTAATATGAAATGTTAAGATAATTAGAAAATTCATGTTGTAAGCAATTAAGTTATGAATTATGGTATGCATGTATGGAATAGATGTATCAAATTATTGTGAGATGATAATTAAGAAAAATGGGTTGTTTTGGTGTTATGGCCGAATGGCCAATATTGGGTGATGAAAATAGTATTTGCTTAAGTTGTGATGTGTAGAAGGAAAATAAGTATTTGATGAGGCTACAAAATATAGAAGAACCAAAAGTATCCTCATATGTTTGTCTCATGTTGCATGAAAACAAGATTTGCAAAGTTATGTTGTCACATCTCATGTTTTTAAAAGTTCATATGCATAGGAATAATAAACACGAGACGAATGATTCCGATGAGACACGATATGTTATGTTATGTCATGATCATGATTATGTTATGTTATGTTGAAGCGCTGTCCTGACATCGGGACCGGAGTGGTAGGTGTCAGGGGCCCATGTTTACGTTATGGCTGAGTGTAACACCGGGTCTGGGACACGGGATCTCAGTCATAATGCGTCACCGTTAGCACATGTGCATATGATTCATGATGTTATGTCGCACATGTACTATATGGGGAATCATTCGGTATGTCGTGCGTTATTATTCTTATGAAAAGTGCCATGGCCAATGATGTAAATGTTATGTCTTCATGTTATGAAAAAGTCATGTTATGCAAGTTATGAATATGTCATGTTATGCAAGTTATGAAAATCATATCATGATTATGAAAAGTCATGTTTATGAAAAGTCATTTTATGAAAAGTCATGTTTTATGCATCACGTCATGACCATGTCACCTTAGGTGTATGATTAAGAATTCTTTAAGTATATGATAGCACTACAGTGGACAATGTAGTGTTAAGCATGAGAATGTAGTACATGTAAGATATGTAAAGATGGTATAAGTTATGGATTAGAAATTAAGTATGGATATAGTATGATGTTTTGGATTAAGCAGAATGAGATGCTGTTATGCTATGTATGCTTTGAAATCTTCCTAATTTATCTGCTTTCAGTTTACAGCAGTTACAGATATGATATGATACTTTACTTGTTAGAAAGGAGACGTGCTTATTATATTCAAAATTTATGATTATTATGATTTTCACCCCGTCTCCCCATGTATGATCCACATGTCGTATCTGGTAAGACTACTTGCTGAGCGATTAAAAGTCGGTGGCTATCGCTCATACTTGCCTCATTTATAACTTTCCAGATAACAGGTATCAATATACAGGCTCGTTGAAGACATGCTAGATAGACCATTGATAACGAAGAGTATACTGAGAGATCATTTCGAAGGCATTAAGTTCAGATTACGATGTATGATATATGATTTCAGTATTTTGTATATGATGATTGTACAGTTTATGATGTAGTACAGTGCATGTCGATGAAGATTTGTTTATGTTATGTTGCTTCCGCTTATCGATTCATTATTCATGTCGACATGTACATGTATAGTATCGACGCTTTGTACTCTATGGAGTAGAGTACGGCGGGTGCACTGAGCCGGAACCCTGGTTTCGGGCGGGGCGCTACATTACATATATTACGAACGTACGTCAACATCACATCATTTTACTTATCTCATATTTATGAGTATATTCAGGTCTTATATCAAATGATATAAGTCATGGTGGTGACAAAATTATTACAACACGTTACAAGGTTCTAAACCAAAACTTGTCGTACCGGGTGACAACCGAAACTTCGCAAACATGTCACGTACTTGCCATATATAGATGGCCAGCTCCTACACTTCAAAAATGGCCATAAATTTCGTGGCTCACATGGTACACGCAGCCATAAAATTATTCCATGTTGGCACACACAAATCACCCCCAATTAAGGCCAAATTGTGGAGATTCCAAATTCACTTTTTAAGCACATGTTGGCGCCACTTTAATCAGCCATTAGAGCTGAATATTCAAGTTATTTTATGTATATTATGTGTGACATAATATATATAACATGTGCAAAAAGTTCGAATTTAATCGAAGAAAAATCGCGTAATCGACAAAAGTCGAAAATTCAGTTTTCTACGAACATAACACTTGAAACGTTTTTGGCATGACATGTAACATGTATCTAGACACTTTTTACATATTCAAGATATATTAAAGTGTCTAGAATATTCAAATAAGGGCTGATTGGAATTTACCATATATGTGTAATTATTGTGCATTATTTGACAAAGCTTACTAAAGTAAAATTTCAGCACATGCACATTGGTTCTACACATAATTCTCAGCTATGATGGAGCCTAGAGGGAGATTATTTGGCACTTTAAATGGTAGAAAATAAGCACACATGATTGGTGACATTGAAGAAGGCAACACACAAGTAAACAATTCAAAATACAACACATGCTGAAATTTCAGCACATGTTCCTTTGCATGGCCGAATTTCAGCATTATTTTGTCTTCAATTTGAGTCCAAAATTGAAGGGATTGAATGGTGATTGTTTGGTAATATTTTGAATACTTTTTGACACATGTTTTGTAAGTTTATTTCAGATTTTACAGCTCATTAAAGGATGCCAAGTTGGACCAATCATCAAGTGACAAGTAAGCAAAGCCAAGTCATCCATCCAATCATGTTGTGCCAAGTGAGCAAGATGGTGTCATATCTACAAGGAAATCTTCCAAGGGCATTAAAGAGAATTCTCAAGGTGAAGAAAAGCCCTATGGAGGGCGGCCATATTGTGATAAAAAGAAGAGAAGAGAGCCAAACAAAAGCAAGACAATTCTCATAATCTCTCAAGGGCAAAAGGAGTCTTCTACTCTCTTCTTCTCTCTCTCATGCCTATTGTACTCATATTCGAACATATTGAATAGGCTTTGGTTAGACCACCATACACATTCTAATTTTTGCAAAAGGATTGATCAAGGTGTGATCGTTTCCGTTCGGTGGTGGTGTTCGTGATCATTGTGATTGCTTGTATCATTTGTTTAAGGGTGGAGTTGGTGTGTAACTCAAGCAACCCTTGTGGTAAGGTGTTATTTTGTGATTAGTGATAACCGAGGAAGGTGTCCTCGAAGACTGGAGTAGGTTGTGTTAACCGAACCAGTATAAAATTATCGGTGTTATTACTTTTAGCATTTTACTTTCAGTTTTCTGCACTTTGTATCTATTTCATCGCGATTTTAAAAATATCAAACGAATTTTAAAAATCACAAAACTTTCCAGAAACATAGCCAGACATTTTAAGTTTCATTTGGTGCAAGTTTCGACCGTTTTGGACAAGTATAAGTCATTCCAATGTCAATAGTTCTGAGACTAGTGCAGTCTGATTTTCAGACTTGCAAAGGTTGAGAATTTGAACATATTTGACATACTTCCCAAAGAACTTTTTCAAAACTGTTTCAACCTAATTAAATAATATAATATGGGGTATGTCATTAAATTTTCAGACCACTTGGAGCCACAGTTTAATCGGAATAAATTTTTCAATTCAGACTACCGTTTCTGGCAGATATGCGCAATCTGACCACAAACAATTTTTCAAAGGGTTAAAGGTTGAATTTTGATCTAAAATTTTTAGGAGATACTCAGAGCATCTGAGACTACAACCTCTCCAAATTTTAGAATTTTTGAAGGCATGTAACCTAGTTTTTCAAATGTTGCAAGACAGGTTCTGAAAACAGAAACTGTTTTCAGAAGCTGGGTTTTTGGATTAAAACATTTAAAAAACCAAATTTTCTGCACCCACTATTCAACTCCCCTTCTAGTGGTGCCTTGCATGTCCTAAAAGTGGTATCAGAGCACAGGCACACTCACGACAAGGAGATCCAACGATCTTGGTGAGATGACAACCGCTAGACACAAAACCGAGCAAGAAGGTATGTCAAGCCAAAGGCCTCCACTTCTTGATAGTGAGGTACGTTTCAATTCTGATTTCTATTCAGAACCATCATATCATGATTTGTATGTTCAAAATCTTGAATTGCCTAAGTTTGCTAAGTCTCTTGCAAAAGAAAAGAAACGCTTAATTGATGACAAGAAATTGTTAGAATCTTCTAACACAAATCTTGTGTCTCAATTAAACGATTCAAAAGAAGAGTTGTCTTGCATCATAAATTCATAAAGGTCTTAACTTTCATCATTGACATCCGAGAACACTGAACTAAAAGCCGAGATTTCAAATTTGAAATCAAAAAATATAGATCTAGAAAAGACGATAAAACAATTCGATAGAGGTACTTGCATGTTAGATCGTCTCATTTCTTCGCAAAAACATGAAACTGACAAAATCGGGTTAGGGTATATTGAAAATAATCAGGTACAAAACAAATCTACAAATTTTGTTTTGTCTTCATCTAAGCGACAACATGTACTTAAAAAGATCATAAAGCCTAAGAAGGTGACAATACAATCTAGCGAGCCCTACATTGCATTTCATCGCACTACTTCTTTTTTATCAAGTGGAAGTATAATTGTGTGCCATATAGATATAAAAGAAAGCCATTGAAGCATATGCGATATTCATATCATACAAATGTATCTAGATCACGAACCATACACACAAGCAGAAAGGCATATCAAAAACAAAGATCATACTATGTGCATGATGGGATTCTCGGCCAAAGGCCAAACACATACCCACATAACGTCTATTGTGTTGCATCTTCATATCTTTTCTCACCTTTTGGAAGACCTAGAAATGTCACCCAAATTTGGGTACCAAAAGAGACATTTGCAAAAGGGTTGAATAAATAACCCTTAAGAACGCACTTTTGATATTATTGCATAATACACTTGAAATGCATGATTTTTGTTGCTATACTAATTGCTATTTTTTCTTACATGCACTTTTGATTTTATTTCCAAAATAAAGGGGGGAGAGAGTACATGATTTAAGGGGGAGCGAGAGTGATTGATTGCACAAATCAAGGGAGAGAGAATTCAAAATTCAAAATATGAATTTGTGCAGGATTGGAGGGGGAGCGGTTAAATTTAAATCATGGACTAAGGTTATTTTGTAAATCATCAAAAGGGGGAGATTGTTGAGAAAAAGAGTTTGAGTGATTTAAATCATGACCCCCTGATCCTGGTGGTCGTTACCATAACCATCGTTGCCTCCTTCGTCAGATTTTTTTTTACGACATGACGGCATTTCCTTGGATTCCGCACGAGCCTCGACGAGAATTTGGATTGACGGGAGTAATAGAGGGATTTGAGCATTTAGGGTGCTCACGGGAAAGTTCTGGGGTACAACGGTAATAAAAAAGAGAAAGCTCATCAACGGCACACACCTCCCTAACCCGATCATAACTTAGGCCTACTTCATTTATTAGGGGGTATAATCGTTATTCCTAGGTAAGGATCATAGCTTATGTCTAAGTGATCTAGTTAATCCTGCGTTCCCGAGGCGGATCTGAAGCATGGGCTCTGATACCACCTGTAGCGCCCCGCTCCCGAACCCTAACATCGGGAATGGTGCACCCGCCGTATCTCACTAAGGAGAATAAAAGGCGTCGAATCAACTTTCTACATGTCCGAAAATACGTATAAATTTTTCTCGCGGAAACGAATTACCATAACATTAAATTACTCGAATAAAGAAATCATCAATAAAACACTAAATCCATAATGACAATAAGGTCACTGTGCCAACCTCTAGCTGCTATCAGTCTAAACAGGGTAGTGTCCGATGAAACCCCAATAAAATAACGACAGACAGCCGCAAGGTCTCCTCGTATCCTAGGTGCGACCGTCAGTATGCCCATACTACCGTGTCAGCCCCGTCCTCAGCAAAGAGATAGTCGTACGCTTCTTCGTTCTCACCTGGTGGGGGGGAAGTAGGGGTGAGTGACGGGAAATAACCCAGTAGGCACGTGCCTCCAACTCGTACAAGACTAGCATACTAAAATGATATAACACAACACATAAAACATGATATCACATAAGCATATGAAAGACTGCAGAAAGTAATTCACTCCAGATAAAGAATGCGCAACATCATGATGCATGTCCTACTATGCATGTCACACGCAACAAAGTCATGTCACACAGAATGCCAATATCTCCACCGTGCAATGCATGAACCCGGGTCCTACTGAGTGGCTGCAGGTCGTACACCCCACAGTCACCATACTGAGTATGCGTGGCCGCACCACCGCACACCATCCTGAGTGTCGGTCCCCACCACCGTACACCATCCTGAGCGTCCGTGACCCGTACGTCACGACCCGCCATCAATGCAATGCACGTGCCATGGATGCAAAAACACAATCGCCTGAGGCCCCTGGCCCATCCTCACCATCCTCTGACACTCAAATCTAGGTTCATTTATTATCCGAGTAATGATTTAATATTGTTTGACGTTAAACCTATTTTTTCCATGGCTTGTATACATTTATTGTGAATTTTCTATATTGTTTTCTCATTTTTTCCTAATTCATTTCTATTTATTACCTTATTATCCAAATTAAATGAATTATCACAATTAATGAACTTTAGTAAACATAATTTAATCTCAGCATTTTATAATTTCTTGAATTTATATATAATTTTCCGATTTTATTTATATTTGCCCTATAATTATTACTATTTAAAATTAATTAAATAACCTTTATAGAATTTCCAGAAATTCAGAATTATATTATTATTATTATTATTTTTCCTGTTTAATTGGGCCAGCCAATTGGGGCCTGGTCCGTTGGCCATTCGGCCCAGCCCGCGGTCAGCTCAGTAAATTATTTTATTTTATTTTATTTTATTTTATATATATTAAGTAAATGAGTCAGACCTGCGCACAATCGGTCCGCTACACAGAAATTTGATGAAAATAATTTGATTTCAGTATTTTATAATTTCTGGAATTTATTTATAATTTTCTGATATTTACTTATATTTTTCCTATATTTAATACTATTTTTAATCAATTAAATAACATTAATAAAATAAATCCTAGAAATTCTTTTGTTATCAAATTCATCCCTAACATCAAATCAGATAGACGCAGAGCACGCATCGCATAGACTTCTGCACAGCATTCCACAGACTCAAAACGCATGCGCAAAGCTTATACTATTTTGATTATCAAATTTTTCCCTAAAATCAAAACCAAGGCAGTTTTACTATTTTGATTATCAAATTTTTCCCTAAAATCAAATCCAGTCCAGTTTTGCTATTTTGATTATCAAATTTTTCCCTAAAATCAAATTCAGTCCACGCAAAACAGTATACGCATTCCACAGTCATCAAACACATTAATCAAACGCATTCCACAGTAATCAAAACTCATGCTTTTCACAGATCAAGCAACATAGTATAGATTTCAACAATTAGAAACAATAAACATGTAATATATCACCAAAGCATGTTTGAATTTGTACCAATTGGAGGGGAAAAAGGGAACCTACCTCGATTGTAGACTGAATAACAAGATTACTTTACTTCCTCTCCTTCTCTCTCTTTTTCCTTCCTCCTCACTGCCGTTGCCCCTCTCATGCGTCTCCCTTTTTTTTCCTTCTGCTATATTTTGTTTTTGTGCATTCTACCCTTATCCCCAGCGCCCCCTTTATGCGTCAGTTAAGCGACAGTTTTGGGGGAAACAGTTTCCCCCGTAACCCACGTTTGAATTATTTTTTTTATTTTATTTTTTTTCAACCTTATCTCAAATCTCCTTTATCCCACCTTTATTTATTTATTATTATTTTATTATTAATTTTTTTCTATTATCCTATGGGACCTCCTTTCCTTTTTATTTATTTATTAATATTTTTTTCTTTTTTTTATTATTCACTTTTATATTTTCTTTTTCTCTATACGCTTATAACAATTTGTATATTTATAGCGTTACTTAAACATAATCAATACGCTACAATTAATTTAATTTCGAAGGATTGTCATACCCAACGACTACCTAGTATTAAATTAACGTGTAACAATTAGTTTAAAAATTTCGGGTTATAACATCCTACCCTCCTTACAAGAAGTTTCGTCCTCGAAACTTGACGTACGTTATACGAAGAGGTATGAGTAGCGCTCCCGGATCTGGTTCTCCAGCTCCCAAATTGCTTCGCTCTCCTCGTGATTGCTCCATTATACCTTGCCATATGGGATGGTCCTCCGTTTCCGCTCCTGATCTTCGCGGTCTATGATTCGAACAGGAGTCTCTTCATATGACGCGTCCGGTCTAATCCTTAAAGGTGGTGCGTCTTATACATGACTAATGTATGAAAGTACCTCCTTAGCTGAGAAACATGGAATACATTGCGCACTTGGGCTAGCGTCGTAGATAATGCCAAAAGGTAAGATAATAACCAATCTTTTCGAGCACCAAGTAGGGCCAATGTACCGAGGCCTCAGCTTACCCTTCAGAGCAAGTCGTGCCACACCCTTCATAGATGACACCTTCACGTAAGCCTTGTCCCTTACAGCACCCTCCAGAGGACGCCTCTTCGAATCTGTCCAACTCTTGCTTCTGTCTTGGGTAACCTTAAGCCTTTCTCGAATCAACTTTATCTTCTCTTTGGTCTGCTCAACCAGCTCTAGACCGGTAATAGTACGCTCTCCAACTACGTTTCCCTGGACTGGGGATCTGCATTTATGTTCGTAGAGCGTCTCAACTGGCGCCATGCCGATGGCGGGTGATTGCTGATGTTGTAGGAGAACCCAATCAACTTGATCTTACCATCCCAGTTCCCCTTGAAGTCAATGGCGCAAACCCTCAACATGACTTCCAACGTTTGTATCGTCTTCCCTGACTACTCATTGGTCTAGGGACGAAATGCAGTATTCAAACATAACTCTACCTATCATATACATCGGCATACGTGAGTTTTAATATATGCATTGTTTCAATGGTTAAGTTGTTTGAACATGTTTGGTATAGACATATAGCATGTTGTGTATCAGCATATCATATGTAGCTCATGAATTCACAATCATTACATGCAGTTCATCACATGTATTATTTTATCTTATTCTATTTATTTATTATTATTTTTTTGTTGAGTTTAAGAGGTACACACGCTATGTGCGTTCATTTTAGTCTTTATTTATCGTGATCCCTCTTTTCTTTTCTTTTTGTACTTATGTTAGTCGTTAGTAAAAAATTTTTGTTACATACACTATATTTTTCGTATTAGCTTATCTTATTGCTGTATAAATACCATTATATATTATTCTGAGGAAAATATATAAGTGCATAGGTTTTACTGACACTTAGATATATAATTTATTTGGGTGTTCAGGTATGATAATAATAATTCTCTTTTTTTTTGTCATGTTATTAAGTTATTTACTCTTTAATCTATTACTACGCTGTCATGCAATATTGTGTTGTTCCTAACCCTTAATTAGCATGCTTTACTTCAATTGTGTATGTTAATGATTTGTTTTGAAACTTGTAAATATTTGTCTATATCGTAACCTATGTCTTGTTTGAAAGTATTTGTGTTACTGTATTCTTTGTAATCGTGTTGTTTGTTATATATTATGATGTTTATCATTGTTTTGTTGCATTAGTTATATCGTGGTGTCATTGATATAGTTGTGTGTATACCCGTGCATATTTACTTAGCATCATTTAATCGCTTATGTTTCGTGTATCTATTTGTATGTTTTCTTAGATCGACTTATTTATGTTATATCATTAATGTTGTATCAATTGTGAGTAGCCATATGCTTCTTTATTGTTGTAAGATATTGAGTTTTTTTTGTTTTGTAATGGTTATTTAGCAAACATAGTTCTGACTTATCGTATTTCTTTTATATGTCAATACTCCTACGTTGTTATCGTATTCTATATATAGTATGAACTTTTACCTATTACTTTGTATTTTATGTGGTCGCTTTGTATGCATATATATATATATATATATATATGTGTGTGTGTGTGTGTGTGTGTGTGAATATTGCTGATTTATGTTGCCGTATATTCATAGTTTATTATGTTATGTGATACTTTTTCTTTTGTACTGTGTTATGTTTCTTTGTGTAGTTGTGTTGGATTTGTATGTTGATGTTCTAATACATATTTGATATGTGGTAATAGGTCATTAAGGTATGTTGTATTGATCAGTGTGTATAGATATAGTTAATTAGCAAAATTGTGTATTATGATCTTGTGTTTAAGGCTTTTTTTTTCAACAAACCTTGCTGACATCAACGGTCAACTCGAATTTCGCCTTATTCTGCTTTCGTCTGCTCCAGGACACCAATATTGACGAAAATCCTTCAACAAATTTTATGTAGCAGTTGGTCAAACCAAGAAAATTCCTTGCTTCAGTCACCTTGATCGGCCAGTGCTACTCAGCGATATCCTTAATCTTCTTCGAATCCATTGAGGTTCACTCTTCTGAACTTACGTGACTCAAGAAAGCCACGCTTCTGCTGCGCCACTCTGATCATTTATCTCTGGGTAACATCATCTGTACTGATGATGACTCATTGAATACTTGGTCGCCAGCGGTTGAAATCTGCTACGACGTCGCCAGCCTTTTTTTCATATCCACATCAGTCATAACGTGGGTATGGACACTGATCCTTGCTTCCCTTTATGATGTTCTTGACTCTGCTCTGATGGTGGCGCCGGCCTCTGCTCGGTGCCTTTACTCGTGAAACGTCCTTGTTGTTGCACCCATGCTTGCATAATCATCCCACACTGAACCAAACGTGGCATCAACAATGAGCACATGATGGCGGCGGTGGCCATGCACTCCTCTACCGCTGTACTTCCATCGCGAGTGGTCTTGTGATTATTAGCGGTCATGTCGCATATTTATGTCTCCCCGATGAAAGGTCCTTCTAAACATCGGATTCCGGAAGTCATGCATTTCCATGTAGTAGAACCTCAGATCTGGTGGTGGCAGCGGCGGAAGATGCTAGTTCAACTGCTACTGACACCGTGCAGTTTACAGTTTCTGTTGCGCCAAAGTGGTGGCCATGGTGTCGGCCAATGCTTCGAGGATGACCCCCTGATCCTGATGGTCGTTACCATAACCATCGTTGCCTCCTTCGTCAGATTTTTTTTATGACGTGACGGCTCGACGAGAATTTGGATTGACGGGAGTAATAGAGGGATTTGAGCATTTAGGGTGCTCACGGAAAAGTTCTGGGGTACAACAGTAATGAAAAAGAGAGAGCTCACAAACGGCACACACCTCCCCTAACCCGATCATAACTTAGGCCTACTTCATTTATTAGGGGGTATAATCGTTATTCCTAGGTAAGGATCATAGCTTATGTCTAAGTGATCTAGTTAATCCTGCGTTCCCGAGGCGGATCTGAAGCCTGGGCTATGATACCACCTGTATCACCCCGCTCCCGAACCCTAACATTGGGAATGGTGCACCCGCCGTATCTCACTAAGGAGAATACAAGGCATCGAATCAACTTTCTACATGTCTGAAAATACGTAGAAATTTTTCTCGCGGAAACGAATTACCATAACATTAAATTACCCGAATAAAGAAATCATCAATAAAACACTAAATCCATAATGACAATAAAGTCACTGTGCCAACCTCTAGCTGCTATCAGTCTAAACAGGGTAGTGTCCGATGAAACCCCAATAAAATAACGACAGACAGCCACAAGGTCTCCTCGTATCCTAGGTGCGACCGTCAGTATGCCCATACTACCGTGTCAGCCCCGTCCTCAGCAAAGAGATAGTCATACGCTTCTTCGTTCTCACCTAGTGGGGGGGAAGTAGGGGTGAGTGACGGAAAATCACCCAGTAGGCACCTGCCTCCAACTCGTACAAGACTAGCATACTAAAATGATATAACACATAACACATAAAACATGATATCACATAAGCATATGAAAGACTGCGGAAAGTAATTCATTCTACATAAAGAATGCGCAACATCGTGATGCATGTCCTACTATGCATGTCACACGCAACAAAGTCATGTCACACAGAATGCCGATATCTCCACCGTGCAATGCATGAACTCAGGTCCTACTGAGTGGCTGCAGGTCGTACACCCCACAGTCACCATACTGAGTATGCGTAACCGCGCCACCGTACACCATCCTGAGTGTCGTGGCCCCGCCATCGTACACCATCCTGAGTGCCTGTGACCCGTACGTCACGACCCGCCATCAATGCAATGCACGTTCCATGAATGCAAAAACACAATCGCCTGAAGCCCCTCGCCCATCCTCACCATCCTCCGGCACTCAAATCTAGGTTCATTTATTATCCGAGTAATGATTTAATATTGTTTGACGTTAAACCTATTTTTTCCATGGCTTGTATACATTTATTGTGCATTTTCTATATTTTTTTCATTTTTCCTAATTCATTTCTATTTATTACCTAGTTATCCAAATTAAATGAATTATCACAATTAATGAACTTTAGTAAAAATAATTTAATCTCAGCATTTTATAATTTCTGGAATTTATATATAATTTTCCGATTTTATTTATATTTGTCCTATAATTATTACTATTTAAAATTAATTAAATAACCTTTATAGAATTTCCAGAAATTCAGAATTATATTATTATTTTTTTTTCTGTTAATTGGGCCAGCCAACTGGGGCCCGGTCCGTTGGCCATTCGGCCTAGCCTGCGGTTGGCTCAGTAAATTATTTTATTTTCTTTTATTTTATATATATTAAGTAAATGAGTCAGACCTGCGCACATTCGGCCTGCTACACAGAAATTTGATGAAAATAATTTAATTTCAGTATTTTATAATTTCTGGAATTTATTTATAATTTTCTGATATTTATTTATATTTTTCCTATATTTAATACTATTTTTAATCAATTAAATAACATTAACAAAATAAATCCTAGAAATTCTTTTGATATCAAATTCATCCCTAACGTCAAATCAGATAGACGCAGAGTATGCAATGCATAGACTTCTGCGCAGCATTCCAAAGACTCAAAACGCATGCGCAAAGCTTATACTATTTTGATTATCAAATTTTTCCCTAAAATCAAAACCAAGGCAGTTTTACTATTTTGATTATCAAATTTTTTCCTAAAATCAAATCCAGTCCAGTTTTGCTATTTTGATTATCAAACTTTTCCCTAAAATCAAATCCAGTCCATGCAAGACAGTATACGCATTCCACAGTCATCAAACACATTAATCAAACGCATTCCACAGTAACCAAAACTCATGCTTTTCACAGATCAAGCAACATAGTATAGATTTCAACAATTAGAAACAATAAACACGTAATATATCACCAAAGCATGCTTGAATTTGTACCAATTGGAGGGGAAAAAGGGAACCTACCTCGATTGTAGACTGAATAACAAGATTACTTTACTTCCTCTCCTTCTCTCTCTTTTTCCTTCCTCCTCACTGCTGTTGCCCCTCTCCTGCGTCTCCCTTTTTTTCCTTCTGCTATATTTTGTTTTTGTGCGTTCTACCCTTACCCCCAGCGCCCCCTTTATGCGTCAGTTAAGCGACAGTTTTGGGGGAAACAGTTTCCCCCGTAACCCACATTTGAATTATTATTTTTTATTTTATTTTTTTCAACCTTATCTCAAATCTCCTTTATCCCCCCTTTATTTATTTATTATTATTTTATTATTAATTTTTTTCTATTATTAGTTTACCATATATGTGTAATTATTGTGCATTATTTGACAAAGCTTACTAAAGTAAAATTTCAGCACATGCACATTGGTTCTACACATAATTCTCAGCTATGATGGAGCCTTGTTATATCCTTTTTTTTTAAATAAGGGCAAAAGGGTCAATTGGGCCTAATTAATTAGAAAACCTAATTTGATTAGGAAAATTTTCCCTAAACCCTAATCAAATTTCTATTTAAACAACGCTTAGACTTCTCCTCCTCCCACATACTAACGTGTGCGGCAGAAAAGGAAAAAAATAACGATTCGTCTCTTTTGCTCCATCAAGGCAGTCCACTTTAGGAAGGTAGGAAGAGCACCACCGCATCGATCAAGCATTGCAAACGCGTATCAAATACCAGGTAGGTGCCCCCTTAACATCCGTTAAAAGCAAAAACGATAATATTTAATTTTCCTATGAGAACGAGATCGTGCATTAGTATTGGTGATTGTATAGATGCTTGATTATTAGCTTATATGTATATGTGATGAAGTGTATGTCCGTATATATGATTGTATATGTATATATATGTATGATGCTATTTTCGTATGAAAACTCGAAAAAGATTTGATTTTTGATGTACGTGTGAATATCGGAATCGTAGGAAGAAGTGGTTGTGCCGGCGGCGCGTGGCCGGTGGTGGTGGGCTATGACCACATGCTGCCGGATGGAGGAACAAGGGAGATGAAGAGGGGGGCTGAGGGAGGGGCGGCGCGTGGCAGGTGGTGGTGGGCTATGACCACGTGCTGCCGGGTGGAGGAACAAGGGAGTTCAAAGGGGGGCTGAGGGAGTGGCGGCGCTGGCCAAGGGGGGGAGGCTGAGAGGTGGGGGCTGAGGGAGGGGGTGCGCTGGAGAGGGGGTGCTGGGGAGTAGGGATCCGAGGGTGTGGGGGCTGAGGGAGGGTGCAGCTGAGGGGTGAGGGGTGGCTGGGGGCAGTGGTGCGCTGGAGAGGGGGGCTGGGGGTGATGGAGAGGGACGAATTTGAGGAAGATTTGGAATCGCAGGAAGGGATTCCACGGAGGGGGAAAGGTAAACTGTGAAAAGAAAAGGAAAAAAATAAAGGGAAAAGAAAAAGAAAAGGAAAAAAATAAAGAAAAGGAAAAAGACAAAGAAAAGAAAAGGATAAAGAAGAAGAAAAGGAAAGGGAAAGCAAATGAAGGATTCCGTGTATGACTTATGTGCATTCATGCATCACAACATTTGCATATATGATATGTTCTGTTCTGTTTCGTTCTGTTCTGTTAGGATATGCGAGACCTAAGTCGCATATCTGTTCTATTAAGGTATGCGAGACCTAAGTCGCATATCAGTTCTGTTCTGTTAAGGTATGCGAGACCTAAGTCGCATATCTGTTCTGTTCCGTTCGGGTATGCGAGACCTAAGTCGCATATCTGTTATGTTCTGTTAAGGTATGTGAGACCTAAGTCGCATATCTGTTATGTTCTGTTAAGGTATGCGAGACCTAAGTCGCATATCTGTTATGTTCCGTTCGGGTATGCGAGACCTAAGTCGCATATCTGTTATGCTCCGTTAGGGTATGTGAGACCTAAGTCGCATATCTGTTCTGTTAAGGTATGCGAGACCTAAGTCGCATATCTATTATGTTTTGTTAAGATATGCGAGACCTAAATCGCATATCTGTTCCGTTCCGTTCCGTTCTGTTAGGTCCCGAGATCATGCATTGCACGATAGTATGTATGTTTTGGAGAATGTAGGTTTATCATGCATCACGTATGTGGCATTGCATTTCACGCTCATTTTGCACGATTATGTGTTTTGACTGTTTTAAGAAGTTATGACCATTATACGTATTTGTGAAAACGTGGACAGTCTATTTTCGTATTAACGTACTTATATGTATTTCACTACTGTCCTAGCATGTATGATCTCACAAAGTCGATGCAGGCAGGGTACCTACTGAGTGACGTTTTTGTCGCTCACACCGTTCGCTTTGTTTTATTGCAGACGATTCAGAGTATGATTACATATGGGTTGGAGAGGACTCTGAATGGGCACATTGGGACACGTAGACTGGTTGATGACCGATGATCAAGAAAAGAGGAAGTTTTATTCTATTTATTATTTTATTGAGGACTTAGCTTAGGGATTTCATTTTACGAACTTTATGATGTCGATAGGGGATTTTGACTTGATGTTGATTATATATGATTTGGGGATTTTACTTTTGATTTAGGGTTCTGAATTGATTTATTTCGCTTACACAATCGAACACTATGTCGTTTTGATAAGTGCAGGGATTCGTACAGACGCCTTGTACATCCCTTAGTGGAATACGGCGGGCGTACCGGTTCTGACCCTAGGGTTCAGGACGGGGCGTTACAAGCCTAGATGGAGCTTATTTGGCACTTATTTGGCACTTTAAATGGTGGAAAATAAGCACACATGATTGGTGACATTGAAGAAGGCAACACACAAGTAAACAATTCAAAATACAACACATGCTGAAATTTCAGCACATGTTGCTTTGTATGGTCGAATTTCGGCATTATTTTGTCTTCAATTTGAGTCCAAAATTGAAGGGATTGAATGGTGATTGTTTGGTAATATTTTGAATACTTTTTGGCACATGTTTTGTAAGTTTATTTCAGATTTTACAGCTCATTAAAGGATGCCAAGTTGGACCAATCATCAAGTGACAAGTAAGCAAAGTCAAGTCGTCCATCCAATCATGTTGTGCCAAGTGAGCAAGATGGTGTCATATCTACACAATTCTTCCAAGGGTATTAAAGAGAATTCTCAAGGTGAAGAAAAGCCCTAGGGAGGGCGGCCATATTGTGATAAAAAGAAGAGAAGAGAGCCAAACAAAAGCAAGACAATTCTCATAATCTCTCAAGGGCAGAAGGAGTCTTCTACTCTCTTCTTCTTTCTCTCATGCCTATTGTACTCATATTCGAACATATTGAATAGGCTTTGGTTAGACCACCATACACATTCTAATTTTTGTAAAAGGATTGATCAAGGTGTGATCAAACCTCATCCGTTCGGTGGTGGTGTTCGTGATCATTGTGATTGCTTGTATCATTTGTTTAAGGGTGGAGTTGGCGTGTAACTCCAGAAAACCTTGTGGTAAGGTGTTATTTTATGATTAGTGATAACCGAGGAAGGTGTCCTCGAACACTGGAGTAGGTTGTGTTAACCGAACCAGTATAAAATTCTCGGTGTTATTACTTTCAGCATTTTACTTTCAGTTTCCTGCACTTTGCATCTATTTCATCACGATTTTAAAAATATCAAAAGAATTTCAAAAATAATTAAACTTTCCAGAAATATAGCCACACCTTTTAAGTTTCATTTGGTTCAAGTTTCAACCCTTTTGGACAAGTATAAGTCATTCTAACGTCAATAGTTCTGAGACTAGTGCAGTCTGATTTTTACACTTGCAAAGGTTGAGAATTTGAACGTATTTGACATACTTCCCAAAGAAAGTTTTCAAAACTGTTTCAACCCAATTAAATACATACAATAAGGGGTTTGTCATTAAATTTTCAGACCATTTGGAGCCACGGTTTAATCAGAATAAATTTTTCAATTCAAACTACCGTTTCTGGCAGATTTGTGCAATCTGACCACAAACGACTTTTCAAAGGGTTAAAGGTTGAATTTCGATCTGAAATTTTTAGGAGATACTCAGAACATTTGAGAATACAATCTATCCAAATTTCAGAATTTTTGAAGGCTTGTAATCTAGTTTTTCAAATGCCGTAAAACAGGTCCTGAAAAAAAATGTTTTCAGAAGTTGGGTTTTTGGATTAAAATATTTTTAAAAAACAAAAATTTTCCACACCCACTATTCAACCCCCCTTCTAGTGGTGCCTTGCATGTCCTACACCATGTTGTTGTTGCGGTGAAGCAGCCCGAGTTGACCTATTAGTATATCACTAGCGTTTGCAGTAGGGTGTCTTGGTTATCATTTTAATTCATTCAAATTAATTATATAGTATTCAACTAGGGTTACTAATATTACGGGTTAAAGAGTTATGATCAACTTAGATAAGGTAGAATTGTATGAGATACCCTAAGTATACGTGTTTCGTAACCGATCGACTACCTAAATCTAAGGTCGTAACTTACTTTTAGAATTATTCTGAGTATCATCATTTCTTAAGTCTAAGGTCATGTCTTATTTCTAAAATCATGCTTAGTGTATAATCGACGCTTATGACTGCCTTCAGTACTTATGTTCAAGGTTCTCCTAATCGGAATCGTTATTATGATTTTAAGATTGTGACTTATGTTCAGGATCATCACTTATAACTGAGATCAGTATCTATGTTCATGATCATCGCTTATGTTCAAATCATCACTTATGTCTAAGATTGTGGCTTAGGGGCAAAATCATAACTTAATTTCTAATATCATAGTCTAAATCTACATTCCCGTCGTGGATCTAGAGACATTCTTTGAAGATCATATTCTTGGCATGTAATACCTCTTGGACTCATTCCGAAATTAGATCTAATAGATCGGTGGTGTCAGTTGTGTTATGCCACCACTCCACCGCATCTCATTGTCGAAGAATCTCCGGTCTGAGTGTGGTGGTGGAGGCAATGTCTGCTAGTTCAACAAGTGGTGTTACTGTGCTAAGGTGTTGGTCATGGTGACTATGACATCTTCAAGTGCTTGGGGATGATCCCCTGATTCTCGCGGTTCTCACCACCATTTCCTCTATCACCCGCTTGTTCACATCTTGCCGGCATTTTTCTAGGACTTAGAATGGTCGAAAATATATTTATTTAAATACAGGATAAGTTAGGGGGTATTTTGGAAATTTCAAACAACTTAGGGGTTGCATGCAAATGTTCAGGTGTAATTTAGGAAATTCTGTCATTTACGGGATTCATGCCAAATTCAGGGGTAGGAAGGTAAATTAGTGAATAAACGATCGTTCACCCTCGTACCCCCTACCCCGATCATATCTTAAGTCTAAGATTATCACTTAACTCTATTTTGTTGCTTAAGGGTAAAATCGTCATTTTAAGAAAAAGATCGTAGCTTATGTCCAAGTTATCTAGTTAATCCTGTATTTCTGAGGCGGATCTAGAGCATCGGCTCTGATACCACCTGTAGCGCCCCGCTCCAAAGCCCTAGCATCGGAAACAGTGCATCCGCTGTAGCCTGCTACGAGAACTACAAGGCGTCGTTCAAACTTCTTGACATGTCAGAAATGACGTATAAATGTTTCGCGGAAACGATAATAAAATAAACATCTCCATTAAATTAAATCCATCGAAATTAAAACAAGTACTAAAGCTGTCGAAAACTCGCTATGTCAAGTATGAAACACTGAATAGTCTGAATACAAATATAGAGTCTAGGTAAATAGAGCCATCTAACTATCTCCCTGAAAACATCCGGTCACATGGTCCTGGCTCACTCTCCCTAGCTCGCACGATCAGTCTCATCCTCTATAAAGATATAATCAAAGTCCTGACATACTGAGTCGGGTACACAAGTAAAGCACGTAAAGCATAAACAGATAAATAAATAAAGCAAATAGAGCATAAATAAAGAAATAGCACATACCCGACCCGATTCATATCCCAAAATATAGCACTGAAACAACTCAATAACAAGGTCATTGAAAATCACAACAATAACAAATGCAATGCGTAACTTCATGATGCATGCTCTTATATCTCCATGTCACACGCAGTCCTTTAATATCACACGCTATGCTCTTTCTTTTCCATAATATGTTATGCATGTCTCGGGTCCTATTAGGTGAGGGTAACCATTATTACCAACACCTATAACATGCCTCGTCAGGCTACACGTCCCTTAGGACCACACAGCTCATAGGCCAAATGCAATGCTCGTGTAATGAATGCTTCACACTTGCACACTTCCGTTTCTCCAACGTTGCATGCTCCGTTCTATGTTGCGTATTACCTATATTGCGTAGTTACCCTATGTTGCGTGGGGTTCATTACTGTATTTTATCTTATACTGTTATTTTATCTTTCTAGACTTTATTTTAGGTTTCTACACTTTATTTTATTTTTCCTAGGCTTTCAAGCACTTTAATCTTTTATTTAATTATTTTTATCTTCCCCTACTCTTTTTATTTCTTTTATTTTAATTTATTTAATGGGTTTCTAATTTTTTTTCCTTATTTTTAAAGCATAGTTAATATTAGATTAATTAATTAATAAAAATATATAAATTTCATTTTTTTGTTTCGGCCCTCAGTCTGTTAGCATATATAAATATGATATATATATTTCTTTTTCATTATTTTATTTTCTTTAGTTCTAACTACTGAGTTTAAATTAATTAATTAATAAATAAACTTCTTTATTTAAATTAACTAACACTTTATTATAAAACAGGCCCCTTATTAGGATTTTTTCCCTTTCGGCCCAGGCCCTTTTTCTTTCTCTGCAGACTCGGCCTGCTCACACCTACTGGCCCACTGGTCCTCTGGCCCACCAGCCTTACTCTCCCCTTTCTTGTATTAACCTGCGATTTGGGCCGGCTGCTGAACTGGCCCGCTGGCCGCTGAGGCTGGCGGCTGGTCTGCTTGGAGTCGGCCCGCTACCCTTTCCCCCTTTAACCCTTTTTTATATCACTACAGTATTGGGCCGATTTCACCTGGTCTACTAAGGCAATGGGCGACCTGCTAGCCGAGGCAGACCAGGCCTACCTCTCATCTTATTTTTTTGTTTAATTTCTTTTAAAATTCTAATTTCATTTAAAAATTCATAACTTTTTTGTTTTAACCCCGATTTACCCCAAACTAATTCCATTGGACTTTGTTTAACGCCCCAGACACACTGACGCTAAACACGCACCGTTCAAGGGTGCACGTGCCTTCCTCAAGTACTTTTTTTGACGTACTGAACCCCTCCCAACCTATAGTGCTATGTGATCTACATCTAAGACCATTCATGCAATTTCCATACCAGAACACAAAGAATTCATAATAAACAAATAAAGGATAGACATACAGTGATAATCAAATAATCCCAATACAGAATGCGAGGGAATCCAAAGCAATCCGAGAGAGGGGAGGGTAACCTACCTCTTGAATGCAACCTCACTGACAGAAAAACAATGTTGGATTTGATGTGGGTGGCCAACTTTCCTTCCTATTTCTCTTTTCTTCCTTCTCTCTCTCTCTCTCTCTTCCTGCCTCACACTTGCGCCTCTTTTTTTTAAATGTTGTTGCTGCAGCCGATTTGCTGCTAGAATGAGGGTTGGAGGGAATTTAATTGGGGAAGGCTGGAATTAAGGGAGTGGAGGGGGGCGGTTTTGGTGATATTGGGGAAGTGGGGAGGGGATCATGGGAAGGGTAGTTATTAGGTTAATTAATTATGTTAATAAATTAATTATTTGATTTAATTACTTCTTTTCTTTTCTTTTTTTGGCCGGTTACCACAAGAACTCTTGAATGTTAATTTCAATGAAGCATTATCGATTCCGACTCTGGAGTGGGTCAGCCAGACAGATTATTGTGCGCAGTTGCCATATTCTGATGTTGCAAAAGACTGGACTTTATAGGTGGGTTGCTACTCACCGTGCCCATGGTTGACTCTCTTTTGGACCGTGCACCTGAAATAAACACCACTAGAGGGGGGTGAATAGTGGTTAGCGGAAATTACACTACCACCCTTAATTAAAAACCCCTTTGAAAACAGAATCTGAGACTACCTCAGATTCTGAACCCATTTTTGAAAAATTCAAAAATCCTTGTACACAACTCCAAAAATTATAAAAATTGTCAGATCTTAACTTCAATATGTTAACAAAACTCTGTCCAAAAATCAGACAAAAATAAGATCGTTTGACCCTTCAAACAAATAAAAAGATTCAGATGGTTAATCTAGACATAATTGGACAGAATGTTGCTAATTTGGAAAAACGTGTTTCTCTTTGAATACTCAACCAAAAAGGTTGATCTTTATATCAAAACACTCTTTAAGATGTGTAGTTGATGTTTCCAGAATGTTTTGACCTTAAACAATTCTTGATTAATACAGAATTTAAGTTTTCTCAAAACTGGTCAGATTGCAGCCAGATTGGAGCAGTTATCTTGCAAAGACTGAAAGTAACTTTCCCTTGCTCAAATCAAATGATTCTTGTTGCAAATGAAAGCTAACAGTATGAAGCATAACTCCACCAAAAATCACGAATTTGGAAAGTGTTTAGCTATCTTTTCAAATTGTAAGAAGTTGAGTGAAAACTGCAGTAAAAACGGACAGAAAACAGAAAGGTAGAAGCAAGACAAGAACACCGAGGATTTATCCTGGTTCGGTCAATGTGACCTACTCCAGTCCCAAGGAACACATTTCCTTGGATTTTACTATGATATGAATCACCTTAAAACAAGAACCAAGCTTGATCCTTGGGTTATATACCAACCCTATTCAAGACTTGGATGAACACCTTCTATGCAACACTTAGTTTCAACACCTCTACCATCTATTAATGTAGCCTTATATAATTGGCTAATCAATCTCACAAATAAAGCTCAAGAGGCATGTAGCTCAACAAATACAACAAGAACACCTTTGCTACAAAGAAGAACAACAAGAAGAAGATGATAGCTAGACAAATAACAAATGCTTTCAAGAGAGCTTCAAGTGTGTTTCATCTTCTTCGCTATTGCCTCCTATTTATAGTGTGAAGTGAGCCTTGGAGATAAGAATGCACATGTATCACCATCTTCATCATCAAGTCCAAGTGTCTTCACATCATTGGTTGGTTTTATACACTTGGCAACATAAAGAAAAATGATTGGTCCACCTTGGAAACATAATGTTGGCCGAATTTTTGCTCCAAAAATGACATGGAATTTTGCTTGAAAAATAGAGATAATAGCAAGGGATAATACTCCACTATCCCCTCAACTCCTTGGCAAGATAATAGGCATGTGAGCGTTGACAATTTCAAATCAAAACAGCCCCTCCCTTGGATGTAGTAGCCGTTGGCTACTAAGTCAACAATTTCCAAATTGGCATTTTTGCCAACTAGCTCCTTTTTGATTGGTCCACTTGTCACCAACCCATAAAATGAACTACACATCACCTCCACCTGAATATAGACGTTTTTGCGCATATATAGAAGTATATCAACCCAGATTTTTGAAGAAGAAATAACCAAATAATAATTGACAAGATTATGTCAACATGTAACACCAAAATTCCCAATATTTCTTTGTGTATGTTGTGATCATTTGCACACCTCAAACACCTATATATTCTCTGAAATATGATGATAAATATACTCTCATAACATATATAAGAGGGGCTTCAAGAAAGAAATAGAATGTGACATCACAACTCGTCACACATCCCGCTATAGTCAATAATATTATCATGTGAGAGAAATAATATAAAATCACCATATAATCTTCAAGATAACTGCAAATCAACTCCAGAATGAAGATATGAATAAACTCAAGAGATTCTTTGAGTGAAAATACCAAAAATACCCTCAGGAGTAAAATAACCAAAATGCCATTGGTGATAGAAAACTCCAGAAATGACCCCGATGGTCAGAAATAAATATTATAACACCTTTTTCATGATGAGTAAGATAAGAATATGTCCTTGAAGTATTTCCACCATATCATGTTCCTACAAAACTCAAAATACCAATTTTGCCTTTTTTGGTGAGTTGTAGAAACTTCCAAGGCATATTAGCCACAATGTATTTGTAATCATCAAAAACACATAATAATCACATAATGAACATGTATAAATCACGTACAAATGAAAACAACCAATTTATCACATTTTAGAAAAATATTTCTAAAAACCCTAGACATCGATCGATCGAAGTGCCTTAGCTTCAGAGATCGATGTCTCACAGTAAGCTTCAGAATTTGTTTCTGACCTACATCGATCGATTGAAGTGAGGGTTTGATGTACATCGATCGATCGATGTGTCTTAGGTTTAGAGATCGATGTCTCACCGTAAGTTCTTGAACTTTCACTCCCTTACACAGATTGATCGATGTGAGGGATCGAAGTACATCGATCGATCGAAGTGCAACAATCCTGAGAGATCGATGTCAACTTTTTCAACTTTTAATCACATATAACACCATGTATGTTATTTTTAAGTATTTACCACTTAAAATCATAACTTTGAAAATTATCCAAACATATTTCTCAACACTCTCTTTCCTTAATCTTCGTGACCATACTAGCACTATTTAGGTTCGAGCATAGGACAAAAAGAAATAAGTATTCGATTCAAGATAAGTGGTCTAACTCTCTTCTATATATTTACGAATGTGATTTTAAGAAGTTATATTTTTACATCCCTATTTTGATATTAAATTAGATCATATAGAAGCATGGTGCGTTTTATGAAGTGTGTGTTTTATGTGAAAGTTTATTGATGATATTTGGTTTATGAGATGAAAAGTTTTTGTGCTTATGCTCATGTCATATGACTGGTCAAATAAAAAAAGTGTATGTCATATGTTATGTGGTCTAGCAATTTGAAAGTGGAGTTGCTAGAGCGTCCGAACATAGAGGATTTATGCTTTATGCCCTCGCTCATAGTGGGGTTCCATGAACCTACCTTAAATGAGTTCTTTTAGACGGAGTACTCAATGCTACAAGTCAGTTAGGAAATGCAAAAGTAAAAGTACCATATGATGGTTTGTTTTATTTTTATTTTATGAAAGTTATTGTTAGTCAAAAACATGTTTCCCAGTATACATGATCCCACACAAGGCAGTGTAGATTACTTACTGAGCACATTGTTTTACTTACACCACCACTTACCATTTTTGTAGGTATGAAAGACTATGCGTATTTTTACATTGGGAAGGATGATGAGTGAAGGATGGTGAAGGAGCTCGGATGATAGTCTCAAGATTTGATTGTTTGCTAGTTATTTGATATTTTAGTCAGTACCTTTAGATTGAGTTTATAAGAGTTACTATTTTGAATGTTGGTCTAATTTATTTTAGCGATGTAATACCTCTTTTGGTCGAATATTATTCTTGAGAATTATATTGAATGGTTTTAGTATTTTTATTTATTTGATTGGGATTATAACGTCGTATAAGAAAGCATGATATTTTTTGAGAAGAGGTATGATAGACGTGACACCTTATTTGTTTTTTCATGAAAACTTCATGATGGTCATTTCTATACTCAACTCCAATTATGTAGTTAAAAATTTAAATTAGAAAAGTTAGAGGCTATGACACGTTAACACGACATGTCACAAAGTCCTACCTGGAAGAGGTCGGTACCAATGCTAATCGAACACAACTCTCAAGATCGACCGATAGTTATATCCTCGACAATGCAAGTACTTCTATTACCATTTTTCAATTTAATCCTTCTGAGCATAGAAAAGGTTTGATTGATTTAACCTATTCAGAAGGTTTTCCATTTAGTTGAAAATGTCATTCTTGCAAATTATGCCATTAGATATTTAAAGTTTACATTTTAAAAAAGTGTCTCGTATTACACATAAAGAGATATTGCAAATGTTTTTAAGAAAAGAAAAGCAAAATTATGTCAATTATTTTCTAATATGACACAAAAAGTTTCTTTATGTGCGATATTTGATAATTCTCATACTAATAGTCAATGAAAATAACTTCTTGTTGGATCGATAATGATTGAAACATATAAAAAAATCATTGCATATATGATGTTTGATTAATTACACGCACAAAATACATGTAATATGATAATGGTTATATTAGAAGAATATAATCTGCACAAAAGATAAATCACATTTTTTTTTGATAATGCTTCTAGTAATGATATATGTGTTGATGATTTAAAAGAGTTATGCCAATCTTCTTATGATGTTCTTTTTTACATATTAGATATATTTGTCACATTATTAATGAATGTGCACGAGATTCCTTAAAATATACTGATTTAAATATTGATCCTATTAGATTTGCTATCCCTCCACATACTTGGAAGTTTTAGACATGCTTGAATGATTGGATAGAAGCGGAGTTAAGAAATCAAGAACATCAAGAGAAAAAAATTCAAACGACACATGGGAAAAGATGTACCGCAAGCACATGTGCAACAATACCAATTGATCAATTGTTAAGGTACGTATAAACGAACTACCTGAGATTTAATTTATTAATGTATTTAAATATTTATTTTATTCAAGAAAAAGAGTGTCTGTTTGTCTTCTTATTTTTCTGTTTTGTCCAATTAATATAGAAATACAAAATTTTTAATATAATACTTGTCTTAATCTTTATTATTAGATCGTTAATAAAACATAATTGGTCTCTAGAAATAATATTGCTAATGTACATACAAGCTATTTCTTTTCTTACTGTGAAAAGGGTAAAAATAAAAATTACGAGTTAAATTTTTATTTGAAAGTGCGGAAAGTTATAAATGAAAAATGAAAAATGAAAACAAACGGAAATGGGAAGAGTTTCCTCTCCTTCATATTTAACCTCTGCAACTATTTCCGAGTAATTAGGCACCTAGTGGAAATTTCTGAAATGTTCATACCTCAATCAAAATTCAAATCTTCCACACCCTAATAAGAATGAAGTCTCCATTCGTTCAACTGCGGATCCAATCTGAGTTCGACCACCAATGATCGCCTGAAGAAGGAATAATTCTCGTGGCATTGTATTAATTTTGTTTATCTGCAGCGAAATTCTCTAAGTTATGGCTAATCGGATCTTTGAGTACTTTGTGGTATGCGGAATCTCCCCGGAGATTCGTACCGTGGATAGCGTTAAGGGGTACCATGGTGAAAGCGTGATGTATTTGCCTTCGCTTATCGATCAGTATCCTCCTCCAGATCACACTCTATACCCTCCTCCTCCTCCTCAGCTTCCAACGGTAAGATCTCAATCAAATTAATTTGCCGTTTCCTTTCCTGATACTATTTAATTTTCCCATTGAGCTTCAGCCTGGAGAATGTTGTTTACATTGTGAACGAATTCTTCTTTGAATGAGTGAAAATGCAGTGTCTTGTGTGAAGTCTAATGTGTTGAGTGAATGAAGTAGTTCGAATGGGTTCTCATGTCTTTAAGTGAATGCAGTGTGTTTTACCAGCTGGTGTTCAGTTCCATAAATCAGGTTTTGATTCGAAAGACCCCTCGTCTTTCCCCAGGAGCTATCCTATTGTTTTAACTGGTAAGCGTGTTCTGTTTATCATGCTTATCTCCTCCTATGGGCGACGGTGACTGTTCATTCAAAATGTTTTACCAACTTATACTTCATCTTATTTTAGCTTTCTGCCTCTCTTCTTGAACTAAAACTTATGGTGAGCTTTGTGTCAGTTGTGTCTTCCTGATGTGGCTATGTGCATCTGGTGCATTTTGACTATGTATCTCCTTATATATATGAATCTCTCTATTTCTAGGTTTTTTAACTGTGAGTTTGATTTCAATGCAGAGGGTGATGGATCTAAAATCTATGTTAATTGCATTGCATTTCGGGACCCTGTATGTGAGGATATCGCTGAGGCATATGGAATCACTAAAAGTTTATTTGCTGATAAGTGTATCTGTCTTGTTTCTCATTCACCTATTTTTCGGATTCTTCGAGAGGCACTGGAGGAGATCTTTGTGCTTTGTTTCTCCTCTTCTGGGAGTAGGTATAACAGAAGCATATTACCTCCTCTCTCTCTCTCTCTCTCTCCCTCCTCCTATATACATATATACATACATACACGCGCACACACACACATACATGCATGTATATACTGTTTTTTTATTTTGTCAGAGTATCAAAATGAAAATTTCCCCTTAAACTTGGTGAATATGCACAACTGATCTTTTTGAAGCTATTAGACTGTTCCCTTATATTGGTGGTACTAAAACACTGAATACTTGAACAATTAATTGTGTGCCTTTGATGTTGGTACGTTATTTGACCGGAGAAATATCTTAAGTTCAAGCACTTGATGATGCTCCTACTTGGTGAAGCTCTTTCTGTTGTGATGGCAAATATGGTGCCCAAAGGCTTTGATCTTTCTTTAAGTAGGTGACTTCAAAGATGCATATGTCTGAGAATCATGTCAAGAAAGTTGCTGCTAGTCTGTTCAACAAACCGAACATTTTGCGAACTGTTCAAGTTCGGTTCGTGTTCGGTGTGTATTCGTCCGGTAATTGTTTATAAACGAGCCAAATTAAAACAACTGTTTGAGTTTGTTTACTAAAATGAGCAGAACTATTTGCGAACTGTTTGGCTCGTTTAAACATTTATAGTGTTATCGAGCCAAACTCGAACCAATTTTAAAGTTTGTTTAGCTAAACGAACCGAGCCAAACAATTCGTTTAGCTAAACGAATCCGAATTCGAAAACCTAATATTCAATTCGACTCAGTTTATCAACACCCCTAGTTGCTGCTACAAGAACCCAATATGTAATGGACAACAAGATTTTTTTGTTAACTCATGGGAAGGGGTTGTAAATGACCTAATAGATTGAGAGGTTGCAGTTAACATGCGTATAGACCACCGTACTTGTCCATAACGGTAGGGGCATTGGGGGAATGGCTTGGTTTTGGTTGATGACTAACTCTCTGTATTATTGTTATGCTATTACATCAATGAAATTTGAAGTTACAACAGATAAAAACATTTGGCTGTTCCATCTGGATGGACTAGTAGAAAAATAGGAAAGTTTATTATGTCATTGACAATTACAGATTCTATGTTTTAAGGCATTTGTAGCTCACCGCCCGAGAGTAAAGTCTCGGTACGGTGCACCCGCCGTACTCTGCTACGAGAAGTACCAGCCATCGATACCATCTATATGCGCATCGTCATAAACATGTATTGAATAGCGGAAGCATCATAACATAGACAGAAATAAAACATCGACATAAGTACGAACTACTACATCCGAAATAGTATCAGGGGTACATCATAGTATAATTATCATAAGTACAATGCTGAAATATCCAAAATACAAAAGCTGATACAGCAGTCTACTAGGCAGCTCTCTGAACCTATTCTCTAGACTCATCCTCTACAAACTCCTGCTCGGGATCCTGTGAGTCTGCATGGTAAAATAAAGGGGTGACCGATAATGAATCGCTCAGCAAGTATTTTTGCCTAGATTCGTCAAGTGGATCAAACATAGGGACTGGGGTAGTGGAGATAATACAGTAAATCACAAGACAAGTATCATATGAATAACATGTATGAAAGTAACATCCAATGCAATTAGCATAAATAAACGGTACAGTAAATCAGACAGTTAAATTCTTTTATCAGCTTTACCTTGAACTTAGTTATCTTTCATATAATCTGTATCATTCTTGATTACAATCTTTTAAGTTCAGTTTTGTGTGCTTGCTTGACTTTCGTACATGGGTAACGTGTAGAAGTAATCATGACTTAAGAATACTAAGAGCTCGTGGGACATGTTCGTGATGCATGCATGGTAAAACTTTCAGAAAACATATCATTCCATACATTCGTAAACATGACAGAACATGAATTGGCTATAGCACTTTTCGTAATCATAAGAATAGTACCCACGACATATGACAAATGATTCCCTGAGTAGCCTTCAGTACCGTCTGTGAATCCCGATGGTCCAACTATGGTGTTACATCATATGTACCTAGGCTTAACGGTAACGTGATATGACTGAGATTCTGAGTCCCGGACGCGGCGTTATGGTCAATCATAACGTCTTTTGCCCCTGATATCCTCTCCCATGACCAGACATCAGGCTGCTCTCCATACAGAACGTCGTAGACGTAACAGAAAGGCATATATCACTTGTCTCGGACAATGTGTTACACTCAGCCAACAGAAACATGCATATACAGAAAGGCAGAGATCCCTTGTCCCTGGCAAGGTGTTACACTCAGCCAACAGAAACATACATAAGTCGGATGGAATCATTCGTCTCGAGGTACGATTCTTTAATCGTAAAATCCTTTATAACATCTTATAGAAAATTCTTTCGTAAACGTGATCGTAAATAAAACTTGTTTGCTTTGTAAATCGGGCTGACATATGCATAAGTGAATGCTCGGTTTCTGGATTGGTTCCGAGATCTTATATCCACTCAGCTCCTAAATTTCTTACTTAATGGTTATATCATGTGTTGGTGTAAATTGACTGTTTTGCCCTTTTTGTCCTTAGTGATGCCTTCGGATTTTGGGGACCAAAACAGCCTCTTTTTGGTGTTTTGATCATTAACCTTATTTTCTTAATATGTTCAATACTTAGTTACATTTAAAAAAACCTCCAAAATAGCCCACCTGTCATAATTCTTAAATTTGGAAATTACCAACTAGCCCTTATAGGGTGGTTTCGGCCAAATGGTCCAAAACAGCCCTCCTTTAGTGATTCACCTTTTTCCAATCTATTAATTTGTTCATTCCTTGATTTACCACATATAACTTGTACTTTTATGCATATATTTACATAGATGTGCTCATCTAAATGTAGGTCATCACGTAGGTACCAAAGAGGCCTCACGGCCGAGAGTCATCATACACATCATCATTGATTTTTCCAACTTGTTACATACATGCAAGATGCAATAATAATAACATCCATTTGTACACTAAGTTACCATGGATATATGTTATGATGATGCATAAATTTCATGGTCTTAACATATTAATCTTGAAATAAAATCACATCACATAATAATGATCATAAGAACCATAGTTATGAGGATGATCATGTTATAGTAACATGCAAATACATAAGAGGACAACACCCATGCAAATACACCTCCTTAGACTATGATCATCAAGATACACAGATGGTGATGAAATCACGGTCTTTGATGGAGGCTCAAACAGCCCCATCTTAGAAGGATAACGGTGAAGTTGTGGTCATGATCATCAAAGATGGTAACTTTTATGACAGCATTATAGTATAGATTATATTGCATCATAAACATACTATACCATGACCATAATCATGCAAATACACTCTCATACATATGAAAACAAGGAAATGATGGTCATCCAACATGCACATATGAAAATGAGGTTTGATGGGGTTCTTAGTACACTTTTCAAGAAAGTATACTTGTTTGCCTACACTTTATATAAAAGATAATGAATGCATGATTGTCCTTCACTCCTTATGCCATGCACGTCCTCAAGGGGCTGTCCATGCTAAATTTTCCATGCATGTCCTATTTAGATATCATCCTAACAACATTCATGAACTATACAAGAATATTACACATGCATACATAGTTTAAGCATGCAAGAACACTTTTCATAACTTGTTGATAAGAGCTTCATTTTGACATATGCATGCATGATCCATCCTTTGATATGAACATATGAGACTCATTTTTAAACATTCTTGATGAAGCTAAGGAAAATACTTGCCTTTTCTATGATCTTAACCTAAAATGGAGCAAAGATTGCTTCTTTCCCCTTGGCTTGGTGTCACACGGCCTAGATGGCTCAAGATGGAATGAGAGTTAGTTGGTATTGAGAAGAAAGACATGGAAAAGATCTTAAGACTTCATCTAAGTAAACCTTACCTTGAAAGACTTGAGGAATCCCACTTGTTTAGCTAAAGGAGATTCTCCTACCTCCTGGTTATTGCTCTCGGTTTGGAGACCTAAAATGGAGGTGGAATGGGTATGTTATGGAAAATGGAGGATGAGAAGGATGTGAACAAAGTTGGTAAAGTGTTTACCTTGATGTTTGTAGGAGTTAGACACTTGATTCTTCACTTGAAAATTAGAGGTATTTCCCTCTTCTTGTCTTGGGTGTTCAGGGGTAAAGGGGAAAGATGAGGGTGAAGGAAGGCATTTTCCTAGTGAGAGTGTGAGAGTGGAGAAAATTGAAGAGAGTGGAATGGGATGAAAGGAAATGAAGGTTGTGAAGGAGGAATGTTCTTATCCCCTCCATCTTGCTTAGCCGAGTTTTAGGATAGTGAGGAGGGGATGATTGATGTTCTTGGTTAATGAAATTAGTGGAAGGGAAAGGGAATTTCATGAAATTTTAATAGGGAACTCTCTTACATGGGGTAAGAGATGAAATGATGGAAAGAAATTAAAATGGAGAAAAATTCTTGGGGAAAAAGAAAGAAAAAGGGCCTGATGGGGAGGGGGTGCAAGTGGAGAGAAAAGGTTTTTGCATGAAATTGGATTGGTTGTAGATTACTTTGTGTAAGGGATATGACATGATGAGGTGAAAAAGAAAAGGAGGAAAAAGGAAAAATTAAGAAAAGAATGAGGGGGTGGCCGGGTAGGGGTAGGGAAATACAAGTGGGGTCATTCTTTATAGTTCTTAATTTGTATTATAGATAAACCGTACATGTTATATCAAGTGCAGTACAACGATCACACTTAATTTCTATCATAATTTCCTTCGATTTCTTTATCTCCTAGTCCGGGATACGGGTCGTAAAAGCTTTGGACGCAGAAAGTACCCGTGGAGTAGTGAAAAGTTTGTTAAAATACATGCGTCAAGTTAAATGCAAAAACCAGTACATATGGGTTGTCAAACTATGTATGAACTAGAAATGTGCATCAAGTAGTCTATGCAACCATAAAGATTGCCTAAAGGGTAAAATAATGTTTTGTGGGACGACCATATGGTTGCAATTCTCTATAGGTCTGTATATTGGGCCAGAATGTATGGAGATTTGAGAATGCTAAGATGGATGGACGAGTAATCAAAGATGTATAGGATACAAAGCAAATTATTGGTAAAGAAGTTGAAGCTGTCTGTATACAGGAGAAAGTTATAAAAATGCTTCTGAAATGCTTTGTCATTTTCAAAGATTATCTTTAAATGCATGTGTTACACTAGAACAACATATCGCTATTATCATGTCATTTATGCAGGTAGAGCCAGGGGTCTCACTGGAAGTAGACTCTCTATCCCTTGGGATAGAGGTATTGTCTGCCTACCACTTACCCTCCCCAGACCCTAACGATAGCTTTTGCTGTCGTTGGAATATACTGGGTTTGGATGATGATGATGATGATCTTTAAATGCATGTGTTAGACGTTGTAACATAACTAATTGGTGGGAAGGTAGATCAAGAAAGATAGGGAGTGACAGTAATTAAAAGTTTATGATATCTTGGGCATTGGAGAAATCATGGCGTCAGATAGAGCCATGCCTGTTATAAATCCATGTAATTGGACCCATTTGGTGGGAATTAGGCTACTATCTTATTGATATTTTAGTTGAAATAATTTTGTGGCATGTTCTCGTTCACTCTTGAAGATCATCAAAGAAACAAAGTTCTGTTTGGACAAGGATACATATTTTTCACGAAATATTGAGAGTAATGCTGGGATGATCTTTATAGATTAGTCAAACTGTGTTAAACGCATTCACGAATTTAATTTTTGGGTGGTATTTCTAGGATTTTCTTTTAAATATGGAACCAAAGGCTCTGTAAACAATTCTAAAGTGGCATAAGATATGTACAAGTCTTGAAAATCCTATCCCTTCTGTTTGGCCATCATTCTCCCGTCTTGCATCATTGCCTTAGATGCATGTCTTTACCTCGTGTTCTTGTGATAAGTTACTTTGATTTTGATGACATGCTTTTCCTTTCAGCTGCAAACATATTTAATATTTACGATCAGTATCTTCTTCTAAACTTATCATGTATTCTGAAAACAAAAACTGAGCTAATTTTTGGTGTCAAGCTACTTGGGAATGGTCACTTTAGTTCTTCAACTTTTTTTTTAAAATTAAAGTTTTACTTTTGTTCTTTTTTCTGTTTGGTTTCATTTCTTTCGGACCTTATTGGAAGATTAATGAACTTATTGCTGCAACTATTTTAGTAGGCCATTGTGGGACATCATTGCATATGTTGTCTCAGATGTACCATTGCCTAGTCCGGGGAAGGACCGTGTTTTGTTTGCTATTGAGAATAGCCTTCTTGCTTTAGAGGTGCCGCCAGCAGATGGGCTTCCACATGCTGATGTATGTGATATTTTTCTTTGTGCTGATTTGTTTTGATAAAATTACTCTCATTAGGTATTAAATTAGAGGCTATGTAGTATCCGATACTCCCTTTTTCCTGAACTTTTCTTTTTTGTTTTTTCAGATATCCTTTCAACCATTGGTCCAGTGTCTAGATGTTGACAACTTGATTAAGCTATATACAGCTGTGTTGCTTGAGAGGAGGATTTTACTTAGATCAAACAAGTACATGCCTTTTGTGGATGATTTGCTTAACATATATACATATCTTTTTATTCCATGACATCTTGGTTAACATATGATTGTTACCATGTTGATACAGGTATTCTCTACTTACTCTTGTTTCGGAGGCCATATGTCATTTGATTTACCCGTTCCGCTGGCAGGTACTTCTTCTCATCGTTTTATTATTTAGGGTGGAGCAAAAGGGCACTTTTTCTTTCTTTTTTTTGTCTGCAAATAGCTAACTCTATTCCTCAGATTTATTGGGTTATTCTGATACTTTTAAATTTTCTCTTGGTGGTGAAGCATGTCTATATACCGCTACTATTCTTCAGCGGAGTGGATTACATTGATGCTCCTACCCCATATATGATGGGTCTTCATTCAGGAGTTGACACTTCTGGGCTATCTATGGATGGTGTAAGTTCTAACTTTGATTGGTGAAAATAAACAGGCAAAAGGTCTCATGTGGGTGTAATCTTGATGTTTGTTGTTGCTGCATGTTATTGTTGGGCAGCTGCTTTGTATTGTGCGATTTGATTTCGTGTAGTTCTTTATTGCATTACTTATTTGTCCTGACGTATGTTGTGGTTTGAGCGAGAGAATTTGTGTCATGCAAAAAATTTAGTGCTTCAGATATGGATAACTTGGGGTGACCAATTTTAATTTCCTTTCCTTTCCATTTGTTCTTTATAATTACTTCACACACTCCCATAAATTTTAGCTGTGTTTTTTCTCTCTATACTCTTGACCTAATGGGAAAAACAGTTTTAGAAAAAATAGCGATACTGTTTGTAAAAATAGATCAACTTGTATTAAATATGCCTTTGAAATGTATAAAACAAATTCCTTATTGAATATTTCATACTATTTATAGTGATATTTTAATGTATCCACTTTATAGAATCACATATTTCAACAAAAATGAATCAAACGAAAATTATAATAAAAAGTTGAAAATCGCAATTATAACATGGTCCCAAATGGTAGGATCTAAACTAGAACTGGATATATATCTGCAATGTTAAAAGTCAACTACTTCTAGGATGTTAATGTGGATCTGAGATATTTCATGTTCAAGCCTGACATATCAGGTTTGATGAATAGTAGAATGCAGCTAGTCCATGTATTACATATTAGATCATTTTTTTTTTTTTTATTTTAGTCTTTTGTTTTCAGTTTGCTTCTTTACTTAAATGGGCTATTGCGTACAGATAATTATAGGCATGGAAAGTCATATGCGGGGGGGGGGGGGGGGGGTAAGAGCGTTTGAGTGTTTTAAGTTGTCTGGCAATACAGAGTGAACACTTAAACTCGGTGTTTTTGAGTAATTTTTTTTTCCTTTACTCTGATTGTCTGCCTTAAAGAAAATGGTGCTTAGTTTTCTTGATATGGTCTTCTGTTTAGATATCGCATCCACTTTATAAACTTTAATTGAACATCTATGAGCCAAGGCATGCGCTTGAGCTCTTTCTTCGGTAAGTAATCTTATCCAGAAGTTGTTTGTGTTGCTCAAATAAAGTGGAGCTAAACATTCTTTTAAACTAGAAGAACAAAATGAAGAAAAGAATAAAAGATGTACGGGAAAACATTGGTAGTGTTTAAGTTTTATCAAAGCAGAGAGCTTTACATGCGATTCTGCAAACTGCCAATGACTGTTTTGAAGCACTGCCAAATTTGCAACATCAGACCTTGGAAATGATGGAAAAAACTTGGAGAGATCATGAGACCTGGTTTTTCCTTCCAACTTTCTGGGACATAGGTTCCTTTCTACTTCTTTAGGTTGAGAAAATATCTTGCATCTAGTGCATATAGAGTTATAGTCTTTCAAGGGGAGGCACAAGCCATCTGTAAAAGCTACTCAGCAAGTAGTACAATTGAGGAGAGGTTTAACATTTTTTCCTTTACTCGAGGTACTCTTTTCTGGGGCATACCTGCTTGTTCAGTATCCTCTTACTTGAGCCACAACCTTATGGAGAAATGTACATGTTTTGCCCAATTACTTGAAGTATATCACTGTATATAATGTTTTATTTTGTTCTTATTCTTTATTGTAGGTAGTCATCGTAGACCTTGAACATAATTGCATTTCTACATCAGAGGATATCCCTCCTATACCAGAGCCTGAGCATAGTGCTTTGAGGGACGAGATATTGAAGTTGCTGTACCCTAATGTTGTTGGAATTGATCTGATGAAGACCACCTTTGGTGATTTCTCTGAGGAACTCCCTAGACATGGTTTCAGGGCATGGGGAGAGGACCATGACTTTCAATTTAGGTGATTCTTGGCGGTCAAGTCCAACTTGTACAAAGTGTCATTGATTTCCTGGGGCTGATGGTTTCAGTTGATTTCTCAGCCTCAATAGTTGAGTTGTTTGTTTTTGTTGCTCCTTTTCTTCTTGAAATGCTTATAAGGATATTAGCTGTGCCGCTATTTTGTAAACCTTTCCTTACTTTTACTCTCCTGTGCATGTTTTGGCTCGTGTCTTATAAACGATATGATTATAACTTCAGTTGGTTTATTGCACACAGTTGGCATTTGCATTTTGCTTCCCATGCCTCATGTCGCATATTGTATTTAACATGTGTCCGCAGGTTTTGTTGAAATTTGTGTACGCCGATTGACTACATTCTACACTTTCTGCAAGCACACCTGATTGTTAGTTAATATCATGCTTTGCTGTATCTTTCATGGTTCCACGTTGGGCTTGACTGACATTATACTGTATTTTCTGATCCTGTCTGCATCTAGAAGGCTCTAATATGTTCTTACATGCAGGTTCATATTTCTGAAGTTCATTGCTTCTTTATTGGGTGGCTACCGTAATTTCATGGTAGGCATCAGTTTCACCCGATTAATCTGTCCGAACGAGTGTTCATAAAGAAACAATGTCTAAAAATTAAATTTACTTCGTTCTTCATCAGGAAAATGCCGAAACTCAAGTCTTCAATAGCCAGGCATTTGTGAAGAAACGTTCTAGGTCAACCAACCAGCCACCAGATCCAATGGTAGGCTTTTAACTTATATCCTTTCAGCTATAAATATTTTTCCATAATTAAAAGGACTTCAGTTTCTGAAAATTTATCTTATGAGGGAAGGGCAAGCATCTTTTCTTTTCTTCTGTATTTTGTACTGCAAAACTCTCATATGTAGGTTACTGTTCGTGAAAAGCTATTTCTCTGCGCCTACTCCTGTTTGACATGTTGACCTCCTTATAGTAGCATTTACTTGTTGAAATTTCTGGTTAATGATTTATTTGTAATTGTTTATGTCGACAGATCTCACAATTCTTAGACTCTCAAGGTTTTCTGGATTATCTGGAGAGAGGCCTTGGACTTGAAGATAACAACAATAACCTGCTTGACAAGTTACAAGATGCAATGGGCAGGGGTCAAAGTCCTCTATCAATTCTTCCTCCCCTTCCGGATGAGCCAAATACCATAACCATATCTATACCTGGTGTAGGAATATCAGGTATTGATTTTATCTATAGATGTATCTTGTTTTTAAGTGATGGATTTCAGTCATATATAAGCGTGTCTGAATAGTTTTTCTCTCCATTAAACATTAGGATCTGGTGACAAATATTATTATAAAAGATTTCCTTCAAACATTAGAACTGAGGAGCAGGAAGAGAAACGAAAGCAGATTTTAGCTGCAGCTACTGGAGCCCTGGAGTATTCTGGAAAGCATTTGCCTAGGTACAGTCGTTTGAGCTACAAACACCATGCTTCTTTTATGTCATTGCATGTGAGGTTGGGCCCTTGTCTGTGATTGTCTTTTTCTTTTTTCTCTTTCTTCTCAGTTCTCCTGCTGTGTATTCTGGTGAAGACTCTAAGGCTGATGGTCTAAGTCCAAGGGAGAGAGCCGTAAGTCCTCTCAATATACTCTTCAAATTTTCGGTGGGCAGTATGGTTGTGCTTTTGGTTTTTTACTCTAAATGTTGACTCAGGCTGAGAGGGAGCGCATGGTCTTGGATATCAAAGTTAAGTTGCAGGTATGCTTACGCCAGCTGTCTCATTTAGCTGTTATGAAGTCATTTTTTAATCCGTTGTTTCTTTTGTTACTTTGTTGTTACTCTAATCTTGATTACAAAAGGAGCCCACAGAGGGGCTAGAAAAGTAAGGATGCTTGTTCTTATTTTTGGAGTGACAGAAACTGGTGGATTTCGTTAATGGATATGTAAAGGAGGGATTGGCACATAATATTCTGGTGGTTCATGCACTAACCTAATGAATTTTTATATATTCCCATAGTCAATGGTTCTGGCTTGCATGTCTATATCATTTGTTAAGTTAACCGTGAAAGTGGACGGAAAATCTTTAGATATTATTTTTAGTATATATATTTTTAAAGTTAAATTTTCATTGATGTAAAAAATTTACATTGGGTAAGTAATTGAAATTGCTTTTGTCAAGCTTTCCAACATAGCTAGGTCTTCCTAGCCTTACATAAAAGAGCTGCCAAAAGAACTGTCTAGCTATTGACCGCTATTATTGCAATAAACTTGAAACCTATGCACGTATTTAAAGCTAATTCCCAGTTGGTTCTATTTTTTCTTACACCAGACCAAGAATTTACAAAAAAAAACTATTGTTCTGTAGCTCTTCTTGGATAATACTGCGGCTGTTCTTCCTCAGGTTCTGATAAAGTATTTGATTCTTCTCTCTCCATAAGGTGTAGACTCTAGCAACAAAACCAAAATAGGCTAAGTCTTTCCAAATCTTTCATTTCCAGGATCTTGAGGATATCCAATCTAGTACTCCTTTCCATGTATAGGTCCATTGGTTGCACAATAATTTCTTTAAAATGCCTGTTTAACCTTTTGCTGAGTATGGATATGAAAAGAATAGGTGCTCCTGATCTTCAGAGAAATCTGTCACATAAGCACACATATTATTAGATTGAATGATTCCCCATTTTAACCATTTGTTGTGTGTTACTTCTCTTCTAACAAACAAACCAAATATTTACTGCATATCTAGGTATATGATGCTTGCTTAAAACAATACTGTGCCAATCCACCCTAAGCACAGCCTTGAAACTCTTATAACCCTAAATTTAGGGTCTGGGAGCCATTTTCATTGATCTTCTTGTTTTTGAAGTGGGATTCTTATGTATTCCTGATAGAACCTTAGGGTTTCTTCATCCCTTCCTCTACTATAAGGGGTATTCCATTTATTGCCCCTTATAACCTGAGATGATTTAGCAGCTTTTCCAATTTCAAATTCCTCTTCATATATGGCCTACAAACATGGATAAAGGATCCCTCATGTGTGCCAATTTTCATTCCATAATGGTGTAGATTTGTAAGGATCCTTTTGTTGAATGGGCTGTACATATCCTTAACCAACAAAATTTTTCTCCACATCCTTAAAAATACGACCGTTGGAGGCTTGCGGGAGAAAGAAATATGGACGTCAGGGGTGGTTAGCAACGGAGGAGAGAGAAAGGGGGTGTTGAGGTTTCTTTCTATCCATTGGAGGCGGGGTGTTTTAGATAGAAGGGAGAGTAAAAATTTTAGAGAGAGAGCGCCTCTAGAATTTAGGCTTCTTAAACAGTCTCCTCCACATGGGGCGAGGGTTAGTTCTTACTTATGATGGAATTTTATTGTATTTTATTAATATTATTTAGTAGGGCTTATCCCTGGCGAGTGTTGGTTCTTACTTATTATGGAATTTTATTTTATTTTGTTAATTTTATTTAGTAGGGTTATCCGTAATAAGGCCGATATCGATCTATCAATTTTGTAAATTTCCACGAAGTTAAAACAACATTTCTTTTGGATGTGCTTCAATTTTGTGGCTGTTTTCCCACTTGTATATTGTTTTGAGGCTGCAAGGTGGTTTTTTTGTCAACAGGGGCTGTGGCTACGTCTTTTGAAATTGGGAGCTACAGATGATCCTCTTTCCTCCTTTGAACATGGAACAATATCTGGTATGAACTTGTGAATTTCTATTATCTTGTGGAAATATGTATATTACTCAGTGATGCATATGTATGATATTCTTTCCTTAGACCTGCATTTCTGTTCTACTCCCATTCCTTTATTAGGAATATTTTAAATTCTAATTAGAATATGAGGCTTGCGGATGTTGAATATAGTTTAGTCTTTGTTTTTCATCCCTTATTTCTTTATTTGAATTAAAAAAAAAAAGAAGGAAAAGCAGGGGATTCGTCACATATATTTGATTCTCTCTTTAATCTTCTTCATTTCTTACTATGTTAGTAACTAGAATGAGAAAAATGGGAATGTCAACACATGTGGGAAAAACGATTACTCTCTAATAATAGATCTGTTAAAGCCCAAACCATAGCGTACTTAGTACTCCACATAGAGATATGGTTTTAAATCTTGCATTGAAAATTCTCCTTTATTATTATAATAAATAAAAAATATATGATGCCATTGGAAGCCTGTTAAAGACCACTTATAGTGAGTTTTACACATAATACCTAATTAAAATGAAAATGGAATTCATTCTTCTATTATTAATGTATTCAAATGTTCAATGATCCAATGAAAGTCAATAATTTAGTACCTTGTCTTAAAACAAATTGAAAAAACCTCTCTCTTACTGCGAAAATAAAAAAATACTGATTTATTCTTGCGCCATATTCAAGAATAGCAATTATTCTGTCTTATGAAACATGTTTTATCAGCTTTGATCGAGTCTGATGCTGAAGGCATTGGTGGTAGTGGCTTTGTTGAGTGCATACGGGAATCCATTCATGAGGTACCTAGCCCCAACTCAAGTGGTTGACTCTCTACATGAGCATATGGTTTTTGATTTGGATATTCTTTTCTCAGGGATGGACGGGTCAATTGACTGAGGAACAATTTATTGCAGTGAAGGAACTGGTTGGTACAGCTTTGATTTAGTTCTAGAAATTCGAACTTTAGGAGGTCATTTTATGTTGTTTAGTGCTTAGAACTTGACCATTTAGATTTATAGCTCATCTAACAGAGTTTTGACGATTGGTTGTGTTGTCTAAGCATTTTCCTGATGGCAAAAAGCATATCAATGTATCATGACCTCATGTTTCTTGGATGTGTTGTATTGTTTCTCCTTGTATTGAGGTTAATCAAGTTATTAGTCTCCCCTACCCTTTTTTAGGATAATAGTACCCTTGCCTTCTTTGGATGCTACTAATGTACGCACCTTTTTGTATCGGTATAATACTGTTACTCTTTCAGGATTATAAAATCTCTAAAATCATGCATTGATGTTGTTATGTGGCTTAAAGCATGCTTCTTGTAGCTTATACGACATAAGATAACGTGCACACTGGAAAATGTCAACAATTGGGATCAGTTAGTACCTGCAGGTAGTAGATTCCAGACCGCTGGCAAGTAGAACAAGTTGTAGACAGTTTGGTTCTGGTCCCTTAAGTGTACATTTGACTCTCACATCTAGCTGATCATTCATTAGATTATGCATTGAGCCTAAGATGACAATTTTGTGGTTACTTTCTTGTTATATATCTTTACTTATTATTTGCACTTGTCTATGTTGTCGCCCTAATTACAGCTCAAAATAGCAATTGGTCGGGCGAACTCTCGAAATGACATGGCAACTATCAGAGATGCACTTGAAGTGTCTGCTGAAATGTACAAAAGGGACATGAACAATGTTTCAGATTATGTCCAGCGACACCTTCGTGCAATTCCCATATGGGAAGAATTACGGTATGTATTCAAATGTGGTGGTAAATGCTGAATCTGTGGGGGTTGTTTTATTTTATTGAGTTATAAATAAAGTACAAGCGAAATGATTGATCCATATAGCCGACCCTTCATAATGAGAAAAGGATTGAGTGTTGTTGTTGCAGTAGCAGGTGGACCATTTTCCGCTTTGAAGGGCTTTACTGCGAGGTATCATGGTTATGCAGCAAGGAACGTCCATGGGAGGGTGTATCAGCAGATGGTTTCAGTTTTAGGGTCTTTTCTTGTCCATGGGAGGGTGTACCAGCGATGCTTTCAGTTTTAAGTTCTTTTCTTTTCCCGTATCTGGGTACCCTGCTGAAAAACCGTCTTTACTCCACTGTCGTGGTGACAAATATTTCAGGGGGATCATCTATTGTTGAAATGGAAAGCAAAATTTTAGCCACCCTGCATATGTTCGCAGGGGTTTTGGTTGAATACCCTTTTGGGGCAATCTGTTAACGAGCAAGAGAGATGTTTTCCACGTCAAAATGTATACAACTAATTACGCTGTCTTCCTGTAGAAATATCCCGGATTTACGGGATCATTACCGGGAGCCTCATTAGTGCACACTACACAACTTTAGTGTGATACATGTGACACAATTACAATTAGGCAAGAGTTATAAGTGTAGGAATATATTTATCACCAAAAGTAGGAATAGAATAAATAGGAGTATATTGGTTTTCCATAGTTAGAAGATAATTGATATAGTTACCATAAATACAAAGGGTGGATTGACCTCTCATCAATCTATAAATAGGAGTGTGTTGTAAACAATTCTTTTAAGTCAATCAATAATATTCGATTGCCTCCATTTCTACATGGTATCAGAGCTAGCCACTACCGGCGGCTAACTACTCCGACAAGCTTCCCGTCGGCCACAGTCCGGTGAACCCCAAAACAAAAAAATCCAAAACACACCTCTTTCCTCTTATACTTTAATCTCATACAAATGGCCACTGAGTCATCAAACACTAGTGCTATTGAGCTCGTTTCCACTCCAGGCAGCAAGGCCGGAGCAGGGTCTAATACCCACAATGATGGGATTCCAATGGTAATAACCGGACACAAACTAACCGGTTACAACCATCTCTCCTGGTCAAGAGCCATGGAAATGTTCATAACGGGAAAGGGCAAAGAAGATTACATCACTGGAAATGTCACTGCCCCTTCCACAACCGACCCTCGGTTTAAACTCTGGAAGGCCGAAAATAGCATGGTTATGTCCTGGCTCATTGGGTCCATGGACCCTGACATCAGTGAAGATTTCCTGCTGTACTCAACAGCAAATGAAATTTGGGTAGCAGCCCAAGAAATGTACTCAAAGAAGGATAACACCTCGGAACTGTATGAAGTTGAATCCCAGTTACAAGAGATTAAGCAAGGAGATATGAATGTCACCAAATATTTCACTCAACTTACCCGTGCGTGGCAACAAATTGATGCCTTTGAATCTATTAACTGGACATGCACAGCCGATGCAGCACTGTACAAGGAACTGACAGAAACAAAAAGAGTATTCAGATTCTTGATTGGTCTAAACTCTGAACTGGACAGTGTTAGGGGCCGAATTCTGGGAATGAAGCCCATTCCTAGCCTCAAAGCCGTGTTCTCTGAAGTGAGGCACGAGGAAAGTAGGCGAAAGCTAATGATTGGTTCAACACCACTCATGACCGAAGGATCGGCCCTAGTGATGAAGCGAACCTTCAACCCCTCCGAAGGCCCAACTCCTAATTCTAAACGGCAAAACAAACCATACTGCAATTTTTGCAAGAAATCCGGACATACTGCTAAGGAATGCTGGAAGTTACATGGAAAGCCAACAAACAATTTTGAGTCAAAAGCAAACAACAATTGGAGAAATTCAAAACCACCACAAACGGCCTATGCGAATAGGCCCCCTGCTGAACCTCAAAACACCAACTTACCTACTAAGGATCAAATTGAGGCCCTGCTGAATCTCCTAAATCAAAAAGGGGGTGAGACTCAGGAACCGATCCAAGCATCAATGGCCAATACTGGTGGTCTAGGCGGCGGCAATCAGAGTCAAAATCAACCATGGATTGTAGACTCTGGTGCTTCTGATCATATGACAAATGAAGGTAGAAACTTAATTAATTACACTGAATTTTCTTTATCTACATTTGTCCAACTAGCAGATGGAACCACTAGAAAAATAATGGGAAAGAGATCAGTTAAACTAAATCCCAACCTTACCTTACTAAATGTACTGTATGTTCCAGATTTAAAATTTAATCTCCTCTCTGTAGGGAAATTAATAAGAGATTCTGGATGTACTATCAAGTTCTCACCAAATGCATGTTATTTTCAGGATGCATGTTCGAGAATGACGATTGGCAGTGCTAAGCATGTCAGGGGGCTATTCCTACTCAGTCCAGAATTACAAGACCGAACGGCTATGTCAAATGGGCACAGTAGTGCGATTAGAATAAAAGGCTACAAGGCCGGAAAAAGAATAAATTGTACTACTACTAGTAGAAATAAATGTATTGCCTCAAACCAGATTATACTCTGGCACAAGAGGCTTGGTCATCCAAGTTTTATATATCTAAAAAGGTTATTTCCAAAATTGTTCATCGGTGTGGATACTAACTCATTAACTTATGAGACATGCCAATTAACTAAACACATTCGGCATTCCTACTCAAACAAACGATATACAGAGTCAAAACCATTTAATCTGGTACATACCGATATTTGGGGTCCATCTCAAATTGCCAACATCAGTGGAACCCGGTGGTTTATCACCTTTGTGGATGATCACACACGTGTAACATGGATCTACCTTTTGAAGCAAAAGTCAGAAGTAGAAACTGTTTTCAAAACATTTCACAAACTTGTAAAAAATCATTTTGGAACGAATATCAAGACTCTAAGATCAGACAACGCTTCTGAATACTTAGACAAAACATTAAAAGCCTATATGGCTGAAGAAGGGATACATTATCAAACCTCATGTGTCCATACACCCCAACAAAATGGGGTAGCAGAAAGAAAAAATAGACACCTATTGGAAGTTACAAGAGCCATCATGAACTCAATGAATGTGCCTAAACAGTATTGGGGTGAAGCAGTTTTAACTGCTACTTATCTCATCAACCGCATGCCATCTAGGACTCTTGCGTTTAAAACTCCAAGACAAACACTAATAGATAGTCATCCATATGACCGTCTAATGTCAGAATTGCCTCTTAAAACTTTCGGGTGCACAGCATATGTACACGTGTACAATCGAACCAAGCTCGACCCAAAAGCCATAAAATGCATGTTCATTGGATACTCTGGAACTCAAAAAGGATACAAATGCTATTGTCCAAACAATAAACGAGTATACACAACACTTGACGTAACATTAAACGAAACTCAAGCTTTCTATGAAAAGCCAATAACCGACGCAATCCGGGAAGAGACCTGGAACCTCATTGACCTAGGTACACAACCTGTGGAACCTTTAAGTGATCAAGAGCAACCCTCAAATGAATCATTAAATGACCAACTAACGAATATACAAGGAAGACCTCCCATTCAGAAAGTATATAACAGGAGGAATATTCTTCAACCAAATGAACAAAACATACATACAGAGGATTCAGTATATCATACACAAAGGAACGAACTATGTCCAGACAATCAAGAAATTGATGACAGACCAATTGCACTCAGAAAAGGAACCAGAGAATGTACAAAGCATCCTCTATATAACTTCCTGACATACTCAAAGTAAGTCATGAGTTCCAAGCCTTCACTAGTAGCCTAGACTCACAACTGATTCCTAAAGACATTAATGAAGCACTGTCAATACCGCATTGGAAGGAAGCAGTAAATGAAGAAATGAAGGCTTTAATAAAAACTGACACTTGGAAGCTAACTCCACGTCCAAAAGGGGTTAGACCAGTAGGGTGCAAATGGATTTTTACCATTAAATACAACACTAATGGAACAATTAATCGATATAAAGCTAGATTGGTAGCAAAAGGATTCACACAAACATATGGAATAGATTATTCAGAGACATTTGCTCCAGTAGCAAAACTCAATACAGTAAGGGTCATATTTACCATTGCTGTAAACTTGGACTGGAAATTGCATCAACTAGATGTAAAAAATGCATTTTTAAATGGAAACCTACATGAAGAAGTGTATATGCATATTCCCCCGGGGTTCACAAATGAAACAAACAAACATATGGTTTGTAAATTGCAAAAATCTTTATACTGTTTGAAACAGTCTCCTAGAGCCTGGTTTCAAAGATTTACTAGAGAAGTAAAAGACTAGGGATTTGTACAATGTCATGGAGATCACACTTTGTTTCTACATACCTCAGAAAATGGATCATTAACAGTTCTTATTGTATATGTTGATGATATAATCATCACAGGTAACAATGAAAAAGGAATCCAAGAAGTCATAAAGAAACTATCACAAAAGTTTGAAGTCAAAGAATTAGGAGAACTGAGATACTTTCTTGGCATGGAAGTTGCCAGAAACAAAGAAGGCATGAGCATATCCCAAAGAAAGTACATTTTGGATTTACTAAAGGAAACTGGTATGTTAGGTTGCAAACCAGCCACTTCACCAGTAGAACCAGGGTATAAGCCAAGAGAAGTGTGGGATACAAAACCTGTAGACAAACTAAGGTATCAAAGATTAGTGGGAAAATTGATATATCTTTCTCACACAAGACCTGACATATGCTATGCTGTAAGCTTCATTAGCCAGTTCATGCATAATCCTACTAATGAGCATTTAAAAGCCACTATGAGGATTATCAGATATCTAAAGAATACTCCTGGACAAGGTTTATACTTTAAAAAGACATCAGATAGGAGTATAAAAGTATATACAGATGCTGATTGGGCAGGGTCAAAATCAGATCGAAGATCAACCACAGGATATTGTACGTATGTATGGGGCAACCTAGTTACATGGAGGAGCAAGAAGCAAGGAGTGGTAGCTAGGAGCAGTGCAGAAGCAGAGCTAAGGGCGCTGGCGCTGGGCGTATGTGAAGGAATGTGGCTCAAGATAGTCTTAACAGACCTCAAGCAACAATTTGACAAACCTATCCAAGTATATTGTGATAATGTATCAGCAATCAACATGGCAGAGAATCCAGTTCAACATGACAAATCTAAACACGTGGATGTGGATAAACACTTCATCAGAGAAAAGATAGAAGACAAACTCATCAGTCTCAAGCATGTCCCAACAAAAGACCAGATAGCTGACCTCCTAACAAAACCAGTCTCAGTCAAGACATTTCAGCATTTATTGTCCAAACTTAGATGTATTAATATCTACATCTAAGCTTGAGGGGGGGGGGGGGTGTAGAAATATCCCGGATTTACGGGATCATTACCGGGAGCCTCATTAGTGCACACTACACAACTTTAGTGTGATACATGTGACACAATTACAATTAGGCAAGAGTTATAAGTGTAGGAATATATTTATCACCAAAAGTAGGAATAGAATAAATAGGAGTATATTGGTTTTCCATAGTTAGAAGATAATTGATATAGTTACCATAAATACAAAGGGTGGATTGACCTCTCATCAATCTATAAATAGGAGTGTGTTGTAAACAATTCTTTTAAGTCAATCAATAATATTCGATTGCCTCCATTTCTACACTTCCAAGTCATGAACACATTTTTCCATACCTTACAACGATTGTCTGACATAATGTCATCTAGAGAACTTAGCATAGGTTATCACGTTTTATGTTGTCTGAGTTTCTCTGGCGTGTGTTAGACCTAGACTCTTTGGTCCCTTTTTTATTGATATTTTAACCAGGCTCATAGAAGTGTAATAGCCTGGTCAAAGAGCATAAACATATGCTTTATCGTCTTTCGTGTGCCTCTGTTGTCTTGCATAGATCTTGTAATAGCTGTAATACATCTCACTGTAGCTTTGATTCTATTAATTTCATTTGAAGCGGTTCTTACCTATTCAAGTTCTATAATTGGCTTTGTTTTTAGTCACGGTTAGTTAAAGGGGGGTGTTGGGAAGTTGGAAATCCTTGACAAGGTTTTGAAGCATTTAAAGTTATGCACTCCCGCAAGCAACAGATATACATTACTATTTGAGTAATTTATCATTATTTTGCCAAGAGTCATTGTGCATTCTTAATCATTCTGTTACAGGTTCTGGGAAGGATATGTTGACTATCTAATGGACCAGTTCTCCAACAAGTAATATTTCGTTACCAACCCTGAACTCTTTTTTCTATTTATTTTTAGAATTAAATAAAAACTTTTTTCTATTTTTTTAAAGATTTAAATAGTTATCTTCTTTTCTTTTCTTTTTGAACAAGAACATATATATTTTTCCCATGTAGTGGCGGTACATGTTGCAAAAACAGCTATGGTCTTTGACGAAGTTCTTATGCTGATGATTCGTAATTTAAACAATGTGGTTTCTTAAATATGTGCTCAAGCCGGCACAAAGTTGGTATTCAGCTCACAGTTTGCTCCCTTTTGCTATCTGAATTACTTGTTTCTATGTGTTGTTTAGTTTGCAAATAGTTTATAGTGCTTAGGCATAATTGCTGTGAATAAGTTCTTGGTGAAGGGTCTACAATAAGAGTTGAAGAGATACTCTGAATGGAGTGGGTTGGAAATAGGTGTAGAAGAGTTGAAGAGATACTCTGATTGGAGTGGGTAGGAAATAGGAGTAGAAGAGTGAAGGGGATTCCTTCAATAGCATAATAATGCTTCCTTCTATAGCAACACAAACGCAGTCTGAAAAAGAAAAGCGGAAAATTTTCAAATTGTTCACTCCTAGAGGCTTCTAGTGTAGAGCATTATAGAAATAATTTAAAGGAAATTAATATCCTTAACAGCAAGAGGGTTGAGGAATAATGATCATTTATTGTTACAAAGAATAAAGGAAAACCATGGAAATGGTTTCTCCAACTTAACATCAACGATGCCCTACTGTACAATTTAACTACAATGTTCCAACGGTCAAAAAAGAAGAGCAACGGCTCTATTTCCTGTATACTACTTTATTTCCTATATACTACCTTTACATGTACAACTATACACCAACTACTGTACATTTAAATCTACTAATTTCTACACCCCCCCTCAAGCTTGGTGTATATGTTAATACACCCAAGCTTGTCTATAAGCGTCAAAAACATATTTGTGGATAGTGGTTTGGTGAATATATCTGCAATTTGTTCTGCAGAGGAAACATACTTTAGGTCAATAATCTTATCCTCAATTTTTTCTCGAATGAAGTGTCGATCAATCTCAACATGCTTTGACTTATCATGTTGAGTAGGATTTTCTGCCATGCTTATCGTAGATATGTTATCGCAGTACACTTGGATGGGTAATCTCATTTCCATCCGCAAGTCTTGCAGGATTCGGTTCAGCCATAAACCTTCGCATATGCCCAAAGCGAGTGCTCTTAGTTCCGCTTCAGCACTACTCCTTGATACAACAGTTTGTTTCTTGCTCCTCCAAGTAACCAAGTTGCCCCACAGGAATGTACCATATCCAGAAGTGGAACGCATATCAGCCTTTGAACCTGCCCAGTCTGCATCTGTATAAACAGTAATTCCCCTGTCCGAATGTTTCTGGAAAACCAACCCCTGGCCTGGTGCTGCTTTTAAATACCTAAGAATTCTTAAGGCAGACTTCAGATGTTCATTAGTAGGATTGTGCATATATTGAGAGACAAAACTAACAGCATAACATATGTCAGGACGGGTATGCGATAAATAAATAAGCTTACCAACCAATTGTTGATACTGTAACCTGTTGGTAGGAGTCATATCCCATGCTTCCATAGGTTTTCGGCCGGACTCCATAGGAGTTGGTGCTGGCTTGCACCCTAACATTCCTGTCTCAGCTAATAAATCAAGTATATATTTACGTTGTGAGATACACATTTTATTCTTCGTTCTAGAAATCTCCATGCCAAGGAAATATCGTAACTGTCCTAAGTCTTTAACTTCAAATTCTTTAGATAGTTGTTCCTTTATTAAATTAATTCCGCTATTATCATTTCCAGTGAGGATTATATCATCTACATACACAATGAGAATAGTAATGGATTGATCTGTAGAAAAACGTGTAAACAAAGTATGATCACTGTGTGTTTGTTTAAACCCAAAATTTAGGACTACTGTGGTAAACCGTTTAAACCATGCTCGTGGAGACTGTTTCAATCCATACAATGACTTTTTTAACCTACATACCTTTCCAGCGGTTTTGTTGTTCTGAAATCCGGGGGGTATATCCATATATACTAACTCTTGTAAATCACCATTTAGAAAAGCATTTTTTATATCTAATTGTACCAAACACCAATCCAAGTTAACAGCAAGAGAAAATATAACTCTTACAGTATTTAATTTCGCAACAGGAGCAAATGTTTCAAGATAGTCAATCCCATATGTTTGAGTAAAGCCCTTTGCCACTATTCTTGCTTTATACCTATTAACCGTTCCATCAGTGTTATATTTTATAGAAAATACCCACTTGCATCCTACTGTTTTAAATCCCGGTTTTAGTGTTACCAAGTCCCACGTTTCATTTTTAATCAGTGCTTGCATTTCCTCGTTGACGGCTGTTTTCCAAGCAGGATTTAGAAATGCCTCTTCTACAGTGTTGGGAATCCACTGTTTATCTAAGGTGCAGGTAAATGATTTAAATGTAGGATTTAATCTATCATATGCAATAAAATTATGCAATGGATGTTTAGTGCATTCTCTTACCCCTTTTCTAAGTGCAATTGGTAAATCTGTTGTTGCATCATAGTCATCTACCTGTTCCTGTTGGTCAGTCATTTCAGCGGGCAAAGTCATTTTATTGCGCCGGCTATAGACATGCGTGATGGGCATTTTCACCTTCTCCATTTGATGCACAACTTCGGGTGCTGGAGTAGGTGCTGGAAGATCCTCAACCACATTTCCAAGATCAGATTCATTAAGTTTTCGGTCATGATGAGGATCACTAGCACCAATATCGAGAATACTCCAAAACTGATCAATGGGATTACCTGTTTTCTGAATATGAAAATCTGAGGAATAATAAGAATTGTATTCATCAAATACTACATCAAGAGAAACATATATTCTTTTAGTTAGAGGACAATAGCACTTGTATCCTTTTTGTGTACTAGAGTAGCCCAAAAAAATACATCTTCGTGTGTGTTTATCTAGTTTGGATCTCATTGTGGGTTGAAGATATACATATGCAATACACCCAAATAATTTAAAAGGTAAAGTGGACATTAACTGTGTCCGGGTATCTACTCAACAGTTGCTCTTTAGGAGTCTTAAACGAAAGTACACGGGATGGCATTCGATTAATAAGGTACGTAGCAGTGAGTATTGCCTCCCCCCAATAAAATTTTGGAACATTCATTGAAAACATAATGGCCCTAGCTACCTCTAGTAAGTGCCTATTTTTTCTTTCAGCTATACCATTTTGTTGAGGTGTATAGACACATGAAGTTTGATGATGAATGCCTAAGTGTGTCAAATAGTCCCTTACTTCTTTGTCTAAATATTCTGCCCCATTATCACTCCTTAATATCTTAACTGTAGATCAAACTGTGTCTTAATAAGTGTGACAAATGTCCTAATGATGCGACTAACTTCCCCTTTATTTCTCATTAAATATACCCAAGTTAATCTTGTGTGATCATCAACAAATGTTATGAACCACCTAGCTCCACTTATATTTGCTATTTTCGATGGACCCCAAATATCCGAGTGTACTAAGTTAAACGGACTACTTGGCTCATATGGTTTTGGCAAGTAACTAGCCTTAGTTTGTTTGGCAAGTATGCATGCATCACACTTTAGTTGACCAAAATCTACTTTTGTAAATAACTGTGGCATGAGTTTCTTCAAATAAACGAAGCTAGGATGTCCCAGCCGTTTGTGCCATAACAAAAGGTTATCTAACCCAACTGTTTTAGTGCTAGTACATGAAATAGGTGCAGATTTACTACAAACTTCAGTTCTCAATCTTGAGAACCCTTGAAAACCAGGCTGTTTTTCTTCTGCCTTATCACAAAATAATGTCCCCCTGTCTGAGGACACTTCAAAAACAGGCCGTTTTTCTTCTACCCGAAAAATGTATAAGCCATTTGACTGTCTAGCATTGCCAATCATCTTCCACAAATGTTTCTCCTGAAAGAGACATTCAGAAGATGAGAACAATGCCCAACAGTTATTGTCAACTGTTATTTTACTAACTGAGATCAGGTTAAAGTTCAAGCATGGTACTAATAACACGTCACATAAAATCAGTTTGTCCGTAAGATGAACAGTGCCCTTCCCCAGAACCCTTAAGTTAATCCCGTTAGCAATTGTTACTAATTTTGGATTAGGAAATGAATGATAATCACTGAGAAGAGTTGAGTTATAGGTCATATGGTCGGATGCTCCTGAATCAATGATCCAAGAGCATTTTGAGCCATTTGACCCTGTACCTGCAGTTGAGGCCATAGTTGCCTGGATGGTGCTAGATTGTCCTGGATCTGATGATTCGGATGGAAGGCCAGCAAGCCTTTGCTGAGTCAACAACTGCACCAAGGCTTCAATCTGAAGGGATAACTTTCCATCAGAGTCTCCAGCTACAGTGTTTGCTGCAAGTGGCTTGTTATGTCCCCAGGAGGGAGAGAACCTTCCAGGCGTGACACTAGGTTGCTGCTGAGACTGCTTAAGACGCTGAAGTTTAAAGCAATCATCCACTAAATGGCCAGATTTCTTTCAAAACTTACACATTTTAGAGTTTCGGTAGGAAGGCCGACCTCCATGGCCCTGTCGGACAACCATACCAGTGGGTTCTGGAGGATTCCCCTGCGGCCCGTGTTGGCGCAGTGGGTGTGGAGTAGCATGTACAGCAAGAGCAGAGCCTTCCTGAGTTGGAAGAGGTGATGTTCCCATCATCACCTTGAGTCGGCTCTCCTCTTGCCTAACCTCAGAGAAAGCAGTACTGAGATTTGGGAGTGGTTTCATACTGAGTACTCTGCTTCTAACAGCATCTAAATTTTTGTTTAATCCATGCAAAAATCTAAAAACTCTTTTCTTTTCAACATAATTCTTAAACGAGGTATCATCAGTGGGGGAAGTCCAGTTATGGGTCTCAAAAACATCTAGCTGCTGCCACAACCTAGTAAGATGAGAGAAGTAGTCACTCACAGTGTTTTCTCCTTGGTTTACCTCATGAAGCTGTAGTTCAAGTTCGTAGATCTCAGACACATTGTCACGTTTCGAGTAAAGCTCTCTGGCTGCTTTCCAAATGGCGGCGGCAGTCGGGTATAAGATGAAGTTGTTTCCAACTTCTGGGACCATGGAGCCAATTAGCCATGACATAATCATGGAGTTCTCAGATCTCCACTGTCTATAACCGTTCTCAGTTGGAGCAGGACTTGGAAGACTACCATATAGGTAGTCATCCTTACCTCTCCCAATAATGTACATCTCAACAGCCTTACTCCAAGAGAGATAGTTTTGACCCGTAAGTTTGTGATTTGTGATCATAATAGAGTTACCATCAAGAGTACTAGCAAGTTGGGGTGTTCCAGTTGTGGGAACAGTACTAAGCGTACCCTCATTAGTGGTTTGAGTAGGAGGATGAGGCTGTGTGGATGAACTCGAAGTATCAGACATGTTGGATGTTTAAGGTGATAGTATGCGGGAGAAATTTTACACTGTAATGAAATATGAGCAGCAGAGGTTGTAGCTTCTGGGAGAAGAAGATGCAATCAAATTTGAAATATTGAGAGTAATAGAGGAGAGAGAGAGAGAGATTGTAGGACAACGATTGATAGCAAAGCTGTCTGAACAAGGACAAAAAAATTGGACTTTGTAAAAAAGAGAAGAAACTGTGCATAAAGTGGTGAAAAAAAAAATCGGTGTTAGGTAGCTTTTGAGGGCAGAGAATCACATGCAACAAAGGAGTGATGGAGGACTCCTTGATTTGTGTGCCCAAGCTTCCCAAGGAAGCTTTTGTCAATAGATTATTAAAAAAAAAATTTGTCCTGCCTTTTTATTTTATCCAACTGACCCCCCCTTTTTTTTTCGTTACCACTACAGTAAATACCAAGACTGTCTTCTTCCTCAGCTTCCTCTTCGTCTCCAACATACAAGAAACTTCGATCTATAATTTCCGCAGAATAATAGCAGGAAGCTTAACGTGCTTGACAGTAATTCAGAATGTAGCCAATGGCTCTGATACCATATAGAAATAATTTAAAGGAAATTAATATCCTTAACAGCAAGAGGGTTGAGGAATAATGATCATTTATTGTTACAAAGAATAAAGGAAAACCATGGAAATGGTTTCTCCAACTTAACATCAACGATGCCCTACTGTACAATTTAACTACAATGTTCCAACGGTCAAAAAAGAAGAGCAACGGCTCTATTTCCTGTATACTACTTTATTTCCTATATACTACCTTTACATGTACAACTATACACCAACTACTGTACATTTAAATCTACTAATTTCTACAAGCATGAGTTGCATTAGTTTCCTCAGTGTATGCACCGCTCAAATGAAGATGTGGGCGCAAGGTGTGTGATACAGAAGATAGAAATATTAATCTATGACCTTCAGAAGTGGTATTATTGAATGCATAACGAATGGAATTATCTGAATAACATGCACAGTATCCTCCTAATATGGTTTGGAAATTTTATATGACAACATTGATTCGGTCGAAACCTATTAGCATGAGCCATGTAAACTTGCCTTTAGCTCCAAGATGAAAGTTTTAACTGCAATCATGCAGTACAGTCCTAGACTTGAAGTCATATTTTTATGTTTACATCTTGGTCAAACCCATTTAAAAACCATTCAGATGGGAATGTAATTAGGTTTCTGCCTCTTTCCTTGAGGTTCTTTTGATCCTGAAGACATTCTAAACCTCTGTACATTGGATTTATGATTACTCCAAATTTATTTTACATACCTGCCACTTGCTTAGATGGGTTTTGATTACCGGGGAGAAGGAGGGGGGGGGGGAGGGGAATCTTATGTGCATTTTGTTGGAAGAAGAAACTCAAAGTAAAGATTCAAGTAGACCTTTTTAACTTTACCTTTTATTAGGCCTGCCAATTATGCAACGCTGGTTTCAATGCAGCTGATTATTGTGGCAACCCATATGGTATGTGTGCCTCTCTCTTCTAATTATCCTGTCTCTCTCATGGTGTCGAAGTGAATAACGCATATGATATGGAAAAAAGTCAGTTCCAATGATATGTATTAGGCACTAATTCTCTCTGCTTTTTGCTATTAAGGCTGGGTTAGGACTTGCTGATACTGACGCATGGTCTATAATTGAGACGATTGCGGGGAAAAATAACATTGGATATAAGCATATGGTAAGTTAACTGCACCAACCTTTCTTTTCAGTTATCCATTTACCATGAAGTTGATGCCGTGAGTTTTTCACCATCATTCTCGTGTTGGACGATTTTGTGAATTGGATTTTTTTTGGGGTTAACAATTGCTTAATCTCTGGATTAATCAAAGAAATCACAAACAAGATTGTCAGCTAGTCCCAAATGCCAAGGGAATACACACTCTAACGCCATCTACCAGTATATTCTTTGATTACCATTTCCGTTGCTTAGAAAAGCGGTATCCTGAATAAGTTGACCTCAAACACTCTTCTCTTTAACTCCTTGATAACTTAAATATTACTTGGGTACTTACAAAAAAAAAAAAATATTACTTGGGTACATGAAAACCCTGGCTCCCACTCCCGTAGATTTTGGCCAGAGGTTAGACTTGAACTTTGCTAGGACAACACCACTTCCATGAGGTCTGCAGACCTTTCCCTAAATGCAGCAGTAGTGAGATCCACTCTGCTTTATCCATGGAATTTAGATGTTTGCCTCAACCTTTCTCCCCCCAGTATCTAGTTACTATATGAAGTTCTCTTGCTGTTAGTTTCTCCACTGATTTACTGTTGGATTCTTTCATATTTTGGATAAAGTTTACATCCCTGCCTATGAATAATTTTATCATCCACCTGCTGGGTAACTCTAATTGCCATACGTGTCGCTTTCTTGATCAAGTTGGGTGTCCGAAAACAATTTTCAATTGTTGTTTTCTGTTGATTTTATTGTAAAACCGTTATCTGCCACAAATTGAATAAAATTGTCTCTTTCCGCTTCACCATGACTTGCTTTCAGATTTTAGATGTTTATGTCACGGGGGCAAAAAATACCTGAGCAAATACATGCACAAGTATAAATATATGAAGGGTATTCCATATACAGCTTAGAGTTTATTGTCACTTCAGCACATGATTATGAATGTTTTGCTGGAAACACGTACCTTTCCAAATAAGGTATGATTTATAAGCAGCAGTCAAAAGAAAAAACAAAAACAAACTCCCTTCATCTTGTCGGCAGCTAATGTGATGCAGTAGATATTCCTTTTCAAGGGCAGCACATGATTATTATGTGATTAATTCCTGATTTGCTGCATAAATCTTTTGTCACAGCGAAATGCTCACTCCATGCATGCTATAAAAAATTCCAAGCACAATCACTTTGCCATTTTGCTCATGCATTCTCTGAATAAATTTGTTTGTCTGTATTTGAATCAGATAAAACTCCGTGGATATTTCTCTCACATACGGCAAATATGTATTGGTTACTGGGGAATCTACTCTGTGAAGTCCCAATCCCGGACTACATACGGTTTGTCGTCCCCACGTCCCCAGGATGGTGCTAACGAAACACAGCAACCAACTGAGGCATCTGGTGTTGGAAGGAGCTGGGTCCATAGCATGTTTAGCAGAGATAGTGCATCGCGTGGCAGCACATTTCGCCGGAAGTGGTCTTCTGATAGTGGTAAGCATAAATGTCCACGAAGCTGATGACGATAGTTTTTGGAATCTGTAGTTTCATGACTGCCTCCTTTACAATTTCAGGTGCAGGCAATTTAGAACTACCTGGAGCTGCCCAAAAGAAACTACAAACAAGCATCCGCACACTTAGGGGTCATACTGGTGCAGTTACTGCTCTCCATTGTGTTACACGAAGAGAAGTGTGGGACCTTGTTGGTGACCGTGAAGATGCAGGTTTCTTTATAAGTGGAAGCACTGACTGCATGGTATGTTGTTGGTTAATTTTATGGTGTAGCTTGAACAGTTCGCTACAAGTTATAGTTGCAGATCTTCTCATTTTGCTTTATTATTTTATAAGTAAATTTATGTCATCTCATTTTCTTGTTTCCCGTCTTCACTTCTCACTTATTTCACTTTCTTTATTTTCTAAGTGATACGGCACTTTTGCGTTACAAGACATTGTTTGACATGGTTCCCTTTAGTTATATAATGATCGGGAACCGTGCTGTCTTTTTCTCTTTTAATTGTTTCCCACGACCAATTTTATTCTCTCTTCTCTGATGAGAGATATGCAACATCTTTTGTTAATTTTGCGTATGACGACTTAAGTATTTGAGCATGTGTGTTTTTTTGTGTAGCTGGTGGAGTTATTTACCAGAGAACAGGGGCCATTGGTGATTAAAAAATTTGAGAGCCCTCGGATGTACTGTTTTAGATAATTCCTCACAAATTGATGCAATTCTGCGTTAGGAAAAAAAAGTGAACTGTCTTATTATTTTATTTTATTGCAATTTGCAGGTTAAGATATGGGATCCCAGTCTTCGTGGCTCGGAGCTCAGGGCAAGTCTGCAAGGCCACACTAGGTGTTTTTTCTATTCTGTGTTTCCTGGTTTTTTTCCTGCCCAAGTTAATATTTCTCTCTCTCTCTCTCTTGTTTTGTTTTGTTGTTGTTATTTTCTTATATTATTTTATATGTTCTTTGGGAGATGTTTCCTTTTTCTGGTACTACCAACATAATGCTGTTTCAGTCTCTTCGCTGACTCGTCACTTACTTGGTTTCTGATTTTTCTTTAATACAGAACAATCAGAGCCATTAGCTCTGATAGAGGGAAGGTGGTGTCAGGATCTGATGATCAGACTGTGCTCGTATGGGACAAGCAGACAACTCAGCTGCTTGAAGAGTTAAAGGGTCATGATGCCCAGGTATGGATGTTGCTTCCTTATTCATTTTTTGTCAAATAATTCTATGGGTGTAACTTCCTCTGGTCATTCTACTTGACTGCGGAAGTTCTGTTTTAACATAGTGCTATATATTATTGGGCAAAGATGGGGTCCTCCTAAACCATGGTTGTAGTTAGCCTGAAGCAATTGTGTGGAAAATTGTCGAGCTTATCTACCAGTCAAGGATTTCTTGTACTTCCTGAATGTTTCCACTGTTTTAAGGGAAGGTAGGGAAACTGCCAAAGGCAGTGCACTGGTACTCTTATTGAATATTATGGATGAATTATCACATTGGTGAGCTTGTGGTTTGGACGCAGCCTTAGATTTTCTCTAGCTATCTGAGCAAATTTATATGTTCAGGATTAAGTTTAACATGATGGTTGAATTTCCTTGATTGATTTGGAGATGTATGTCAGATTCTGGATTGGTTGGCACTTATGCTTTTCCTAAATAACTTTGAGGTCTGAATTTCCTTTGCAATATCTATTTAAATTTGCTTTTCTCATGTGAGTCAGGTTTTTACACTAGATGGGAGATAGACTTAACCTGCCTCTTTCACCAAAAACAGATTGATATAAGTAGGTTGTCCTACTAGCTTGTTAAGTTTTTACCTCAGGCAGAAGATCAAAATTTTACTGGGTTGTGTGACTTTCAAATTGTCATACTCTAAGACACCCTTACTCTTGTGTTACAGGGCCCACAGTTGGCCAATTAACAGCGGATATTTCTGTTGCTACTCGATGGAAACTTAGACTATAATATGGCATTTAATTCTCATAGTTGTGATAACAAACCATGTTATCCAAATAAAAGAAGCTGTCTAGGTCAGTCGGACATATTTTAACCCCGCTAGATTCTATAGAAGTCTTTTTTTAAAAAAAAAAAATAAATTTTCATATATGGACCAAAAAGGCGAATTTACAACGTATATTGTCGACATAAAGCAACAAGGCGCTTAGTCAAAGCAAAAGTAGGAAATGTATGTGGCTTGCAATGTGTTTTCTGCAGCTAATGCCATCCTTTACAAAAGGTGGTCTTAGGTGACCACTAGATCTAAGAACCTAGACTGAAATGTGAGTAGAAATAGAAATTGCCAACCCATACAAATGTTGCCGAATGCAATAACAAATTGGTGGCTTACAAAATCTACCAAATGTTAACAACAACCGCGGTAAACATCTGGACCAACAAAATAGGGTGGTGGCACGGAGTAATGTTTACATGAAGGTCATAACAGTCAAGGTTAGAATTAGGATAGTATACACAATAGCAGTACTGCCCTCACAGGGATTTCCTGAACCATTGAACTAAAACTAATCCCAACAATAGTAGTGGTTGGGGTAAATAGATTCTCAACCGAAAATGGAGGAAAAGAGTAGAACCAAAAGCCCTTCTTGATTTATCAATGTTAGGAGCGATCTGCCGGTTGAAGAGCATTCAATTCCGATGCCAGTCCGCGATATCTTGGAGCAAGCACCTACACAACAAACAAGCAAGAAAGGTGTAGAAATATACCGTAATCAATGTATACACACAAATGTATATACATATATAGGATACTAGCACGCTCAAATATAGGACACAATTACATTAGGATACATTATTAGTTTAGTAGTAATAGATAGAATAAACTATTCCATCTATCACTAGAATGTAGCCGTTGGTGCCAACTAGCTGTTGGACAGGGCATACAGCCATTGAGGCTGCTAAAGCCTTACTCTTATATAAGGAGACACACATGTACTATCTAGCTTAACTGAGAGATTAATAATATACTCAAGTTTCTTGATGGTATCAGCGCTTTTCTCTAAAGCCTACTCTACTCTGTTTTAGTTAAAATTGTCCAGAATAGCGTCAGTTACTGAGCCAATTGAGACCGAGACAATATTCACTATGGATACACCAGAGGCAAGGTCTAAGTTTATTCCACCTCATTTGAAGATGCAATAGTGATGATTACAAATCATAAACTCACTGGAAATAATTACCTATCATGGAATAGAGCTGTGGAAACATTTATCATCGGAAGGGGTAAAGAGGATTACCTTTATGAAGATATAGTAATGCCTATATACATAGAGTCCAATTTTAGGGCGCGGAAATAAGAAAACTCCATGATTATGGCATGGTTAATAGGGTCAATAATCCCAGTAAATATACTCTGCTGCTGCAGACATATAGCAGGCAGCTAGAGAAATGTACTCCAAAAAAATAATGTGTCTGAACTTTATGAGCTAGAAGCTCAGCTTCAAGAAATTAGACAGGGAGACTTACCTGTAAACAAATATTAATCCCAGTTCACTAAAATCTGACAGTTATGGGAGATAGTAATCGACACTCGAATTAGGAGAGAAACTCAGGTTACGGTGAACCAATTTGGTTTTATGCCAGGAAGGTCAACTACAGAAGCAATACACATTTTCACGAGATTAATGGAGAAGCATAGGGAGAAGAAGCGCGATTTACATATGGTTTTCATCGATCTTGAAAAAGCGTATGATAGTGTGCCACGTAACCTGATATGGGATAGTCTGGAGGCAAGAGGGATCCCTATGAAGTATATAGACATAATTAGAGATATGTATGCTAGGACAAAAACAACCGTTTGTACGCATGTGGGGAATACAGACTTCTTTCCGGTGGAGGTCGGTCTCCATCAAGGGTCTGCGTTGAGCCCATTTCTTTTTGCAGTTGTCCTTGACGAGTTGTCAAAGCCGATACAGGAGGCAGTTCCGTGGTGTATGCTTTTTGCTGACGATATTGTATTAGTCGCAGAAAGTAGACATACCCTGAGTATGAGACTAGAGCAGTTGATAGGTGTTTTAGAGAGAAAAAGCTTAAAGATTAGCCGTTCTAAGACCGAGTATCCACATTGCGACTTCAGCGGCGTAGCAGACAGTGAGGATAGCTAGCTCACCATCGATGGTCAAGTGATACCACAGGTAAGTAAGTTTAAGTACCTAGGATCATTTGTGCAGCAGAATGGCGACATAGATAATGATGTAGCACATCGAGTTCAAGCAGGCTGGTGTAGATGGAGGGCAGCCTCAGGGGTGCTGTGTGACAAAAATTCCCCAACTGAATTAAAGGAAAAATTTTATAGAGTGACAGTGCGACCGGAAATGCTATATGGGACAGACTGCTGGGCCATCAAGAGGTCACAATTACAGAAGATGGAAGTGGCAGAGATGAAGATGTTAAGATAGATGTGTGGGCATACAAGGCTAGACCGGATCAGAAACAAGGTGTGTCGAGAAAGGTTAGGCGTGACTAGTATAGCAGATAAGATAAGTGAGGGAAGAATGAGATGGTTTGGGCATGTCAAGCGGAGACAGACAACGACGTCGGTCAGAGCAATTGAAAGCCTCATTGTAGAGGAGAACATGAGTAAAGGCAGGCCCAAACTAACTTGGGATGAGCAGATAAGGCACGGCCTACTAGATTTGCATCTCTCTGAGGACATGGTCCAGGATAGGAGTTCATGGAGACATAAGATTAAGGTTAACGAGGTATAGGTCATATATAGAGACACTTTAGAGTATATTTAGGGACATAGATATGCGTAGACACTATCTACGCTTTAGGTTGACTTTCCACTTGGTTGCGTATGTTATACCGTTGTTTTATATTACATGTACATATATACGTGATGTGTATTTTAATATCGAAAGTCATTTCTTTGTATTTCTTGAATTTCCTCACTAACACACTAGCACAACATATCTCTATTATTATGTCATTTATGCATGTACATATAGAGACGGGGGTCTCACTGGAAGCAGACTCTCTATCTCTTGGGATAGAGGTATTGTCTGCCTACCACTTCCCCTCCCCAGACCCTAATGATAGCTTTTGCTGTCGTTGGGATATACTGGGTCCGGATGATGATGGTGATGATGATGATGAGGCTCACTCCTGGTCTTGCCAGGCAAATGACCAACCGTTTAAACAGATCACAAAAACCAAAAGAGTATTCAAATTCTTAACTGGTTTACACAAGGACCTTGATGCAGTAAGAGGCAGAATACTCAGTATCAAACCACTACCAAGTTTGACCACCATCTTCTCTGAGATTAGACGTGAGGAAAACATGCTAAAATTCATGATGGATCTCTGCATACTCTAGTTACTGAGGGACCAACATTTATTGATGGAAATAGAGGTGCTAACCTTCAACATTCACACATTGCTGCTCCTATGGTTAAGAGACCAACTAGTGATAAACCATATTGCAGACACTACAAGAAAGTTGGTCATACAATAGACACCTGCTGAAGACTTCATTCAGAACTAAGGCAACCACCCAGACTAGCTCAAAGACCATTCAACAACTCCTGGCGAGGCAACATGGTGCAACAACCAATGGCCAACTTAGTACGAGATGATACCAAAGGAGGACATACTCTTACACTAACTGAAGACCAAGTAGTTGCATTGCTCCAACACTTAAATCAACAGAAGGGAAGCACTTCTGCATCAATTCAAGCCACAATGGCTCATACATGTAATAATCAAGAAGGTAAGCTTACTACTTGGATTATCGATTCAGGAGCATCAGATCACATGACTAACAATCTAAATTTATTACTTAATTATGAAAAGTTTCCCACTTATAAATCTGTAAAGATAGCAAATCGGGTAAACCTGTATGTAGTAGGAAAAGGGTTACTAAAACTAGCTGAAAGTTATGCCTGTACAACGTTTTGTACATACCAAATATTGGCTTTAACATAATCTCAGTAGGAAAATTGACTAAGGATAACTGTTGTACAACTTACTTCTCACCCTCTGAGTGTTAGTTTCAAGGGATTACTATGGGGGAGAGGATTGGCAATGATAGGAATCTAAAAGGATATATATTTTGCAAGCTGAGACACCCAAATCAAGAGACAATATACTCAGCTGTTATACTTGTACCAATCTAGAAATAGATGTTAAACAAATTTCGCTTTGGCATAAGAGATTAGGACATTCTAACTTTGTGTACTTAAAACATCTTATGCCTAATTTATTTATAAAAATTGATCCAAAAATTCTTCATCGTGAAGTATGTCAGTTGGAAAAATAAACAAAGACTATCTATCCTTCTAAGAACTATACACTTACACAACCATCTAATCTTATACATTCCGATATTTCAAGACCTATACACTTACACAGCCATTTAATCTTATACATTCCGATATTTAATCTTATACATTCCGATATTTGGAGACCATCTAAAATAGCTAGTATTAATGATGCTAGATGGTTTATAATATTTGTGGATGATCACACTAGAATTACATGGGTATATCTGATGAAACATAAATCAGAGGACAGATCTTAAAGGACTTTACAACACTAGTTAAACGTAATTTGGTATGACAATTAAAAAAAATTAATGTGAGAACAATAGGTCTGAATACTTAGACAAAACGGTAAGAGAATTTATGAATCTTAAAGGTATCTATCATCAGACGGCATGCACTTACGCCTCATAGCAAAATGGCATGGCAGAAAGGAAAAAATAGACATTTGCTAGAAGTAACTAGGACTATTATGTTTTCAATGAGTGTTCCTAAGTTTTATTGGGGAAAGGCCGTCCTTATAGCCACATACTTGATTAATAGAATGTCTTCTAGGGTCCTATCTTTTGAGACTCCTAAAAGTTATTATTCTCATACACAACTATTCTCGACCATCTAAACTGTTTGGGAGCACTGCATATCTTTTTTCCAGCCTCACCTACGAGGACAACTTGATTATAGGTCTACTAAGTGTATATTTCTGGGATGCTCAGGTTCATAGAAGGTGTATAAGTGATACTATTCCCTTATAAGAAAAATGTTTGTCACATTAGATGTAAAAATTGATGAAGAGCAAGCCTAATATTCCAGAAACTTCGGAACCAAGAGCAATGAATCAGGATAGGTGAGCTACTGAGGAATTATTGATATATCAGCTACACTTGGAAATAGTACAAGAATGACAGAACAAGTAACCGAAGACAATATAGATAGGCAGCAAACGTAATGTTCGGTAAAACTTCTCCAATTATCGTCTGTTTATTCCTCTGAGGAAATTTGTGAAACCTTTATTTATGTTCTCTCCAAACTGAGTACACAACTGCATCTACACCAAAAAAATACCAGTTCTTTATGAAACTTGGAATACCATTGGTTTTCTAATAGTCATTCTTGGAGGTTATCCCATGAGAAAATGATGGTTTTACAGTTTAGCCAGAGAAGCACATCGTTCCAAACAACCTTGGAAAAGAGACAATTGAAAAACAAGTAATCCTGGTCTTCTGGTTGTCTGCCACAAAACAAACACATGTCAGTGTCCACATTACCCCACTGGGCAAGTTTTACTAGAGTAGGCAACCTCTTCCAAAATGCAATCTAGAAAATGATTGAATATCTAGGAAGATGATGCCTACTCCAAACGATCTTAGTCCAGAGAACTGGTAGGAAGAGGGGATCATTTGCAATTGAGGCACTTCAGATCGAGAATTATTGGGGAGGGGTCCATTTCCAATAATATTCATTGGTTGTGATTCAGATGTCTTACAATCATTGTGGAAACTTATTATATGGGTATCCCATCCTCTGCCAAACGGTAATCTCCATTGGCCTCCATGTATCACTTCAGACACCTTAGCTTTGATGCTAATATTAAATTTTTGTCTAAACTCAAGAAATTTTTTTATTAGTATACCTCATGGATGCCATGGATCAAACCAGAACAAGGTAATAGTACCTTCGCCAATGATACGTTTAGTAAACTGCTCATATTGGTCTTTTACCCAAAGTAGCCTCTTCCTTAACCAGGAATCTTGTTGCTTTGGCTTCACTTCCCATAATGATTTACCTTTAAGTATAACTGAGTGCACCTGCTTTACCCATAAGGATTCTTTGTTTTCATAGATATGCCACGCATGCTTCATTAGGTATCCGATATTAACTTGGGTTAAGTTTGGTAAACCTAAGCCTCCTTCCTCTTTTGGTTTGCATAAATTTGACCATTTTATTCTTGCCTTCTACCACCCAAAGGAAAGTTCTTAAAAACCTTTCGATTTCCCTAAGAACCTTCCTAGGAAGAAAGAAGGCAGTTGACCACTATCTAACAATGACATCAACACTGAGTTTATCAACTGAAGTCTATCTTCATAGGACAGTTTTGAGGTCATCCAACTATTGATTTTGGCCTTTGATTTCTCTAGTAGGGAGAACAGTTAGAGTAGACTAGTTTCCTGTTCATGAGGGGAAGACCTAAGTATTTGACAGGGTGAGAGCCTATTGGCATTCCAAGTATATCTCTTTTTGAGTGATTTGGGTCGGCATAGAAGTAGCATGCTCATTGTTAAGGGTCCTACCAATCCAAGGCAATGCGGGAGATGGATTGAGATTAGGTTCTGTGAATAAAGATTCGAAGAAATTCACTGTCACACTCTTAATCTCTTTATAGTCCTTTGTCCAGTTATCAACTTCATCTTGCAATCTCAAGATTTTATTCCTAGCAATATGTGCTTTGACAGTTCTATAGAAAAATTGAGTATTTCTATATCATTACTTCATCCACTTGGTCCTAGCCTTCTCCCTGAGGAATGACTCTTCAAAGGTGGAGACTCTAATGTATTCTTCAAGTGCATTTTTCTCTCTTTGTAAAGCCTGAGAATTGGTGCCGTATTTCATGGCTTGTAATTGAGTCATTTCCAAAGTTTGTCTGATTTTATGTACTTTTACTGAGATGTTAGCAAAATACTTTGTATTCAGCTTTCTCAGAGGTTCTTTTAGTCTCTTTATTTTCTTGACTAAATGAAGTTGAGGGTTGCCTTGGATGGGAGTACTCCAGCTCCCTTTCAAAAGTTTCTTGAATTTTCGATGTTTCATCCATCATTTGATGAACTTGAATGGTTTGAGACCAAGGTTCTTAGTCAACTTAACAGAAAGAATTCCAGGAGAGTGGTCTGAGAGAGTAGGGGCTTCATAGTCTAACTGATAATTGAGAAATTTGTTGTTCCATTCCTCATTGCAAAACATGTGGCCATTCCTTGTGTAGATCCTATTGTTTTCTTCTCTTTTATCCCCTGCTATCCAGAATGATATCAAAATCACCCATAATGAGCCAGGGTTGTTGACCGTGTATTGTGTTTTGGTATCTTAAAGGCTGCCATGGATCCTTTCTTCTACTTCTTTTATTAAATCCTTAAACGATAGTAAGGATAAATGATACTTGATCTAATGTTTTGGTGGAAACCCTACATGTTAGACATTGTTCCTCTGAATGTATCACTTGAGCCTGAAATAAGTTAGGGTTCCAACCAACCCAGATTCTAGCAATTAAGTTACGAAGAATGTTATGGACCACCTCCCAGTTTCTAAATATTCTCTTGGTAATGTTTTAAAAATTCAGTCACCTGATCTTAATTTTCACCGGGCCAATAATGTTTCTCTTTATTAACTATATATGTTTTAACTTCTTTTCTGCTTTAAAGGGGAGTTTAGTCCCCTTATGCTCCAGCACGCTAACTTGATCATCTCTTTGTTGTAGCTCCCTTGGTTCTATAGAATTATATAAATGTGATTCAAAGTATTCGATCCACTGGGGGAACTAAGCAAAGCTAAGGAATGCAATGATATTAAAGAATCAATATTATTTGAGTTACACCATAATCACTCTCAGGGAGTAACAACTTAACTTTACAATGTTCCTAGTTCACCCATATGTATAGACCCTATGCAACGGTCACTAACGGCTATATGCCTAAAAGAGAAAAAAGTCTTTCTCACTACAGTACATACTATTTACAATGTAATGTATACTATTTACCTAATATTTCTACACTCCCCCTCAAGCTTGGTGTATATGTTAATACAGCCAAGCTTGACACTTAGAGATAAAAATGTATGTACAGACACTGGTTTTGTGAAAATATCCGCAATTTGCTCTATAGAAGCGATGTGTTCCAGTTCAATTATTTTATTTTCAATCTTCTCCCGGATAAAGTGTCGATCAATCTCAACATGTTTGAATTTGTCATGTTGAGTGGGATTTTCAGCCATGTTAATTGCTGATATGTTGTCGCGGTATACTTTGACAGGTAGACTAGCTTCCATTCGTAATTCATCCAGTACTCTTTTTAGCCATAATCCTTCACATATACCTAATGCAAGAGCTCTTAATTCCGCTTCAGCACTGCTTCGTGAAACCACTGTTTGCTTTTTGCTCCTCCAAGTTACTAAGTTCCCCCAGAGGTAAGTCCCATATCTGGTAGTGGACCTCATATCTGATTTTGAACCAGCTCAGTCAGCGTCAGTATAGACTAATATTCTTCGGTCCTCCTGTTTTCTGAAAGAAAGTCCTTGTCCGGGAGTCGCCTTTAAGTACCTAAGTATTCTCAACACAGCCTTGAAATGTTCGTTAGTAGGATCATGCATAAACTTTGAAACATAACCAACTGCATAGCATATATCTGGACGAGTATGTGATAAATAAATTAATTTACCTACCAATCTTTGATATTGAAGCTTATCCGTAGGAGTCATATCGCACACATCCTTCGGTTTATGCCCGGTTTCCATAGGGGTATGTGCCGGTTTACATCCTAACATTCCGGTTTCTTTCAACAAGTCTAAAATATATTTTCGTTGTGAGATGCATATTTCATTCTTTGTTCTAGAGACTTCCATTCCTAGAAAATATCGTGGACTTCCTAAGTTCTTTACTTCAAATTCATTAGACAATTGGTTCCTTATAAACTTGATACCCGCACTATCATTTCCTGTCAAAATGATATCATCAACATAGACAATAAGTATAGTAATATTCGTGTTACTAGAAAAACGTATAAATAAAGTGTGATCACTTTGTGTTTGTGTAAATCCATGCTTTAGCACCACTGTAGTAAAACGTTTAAACCAAGCTCTTGGGGATTGTTTTAGTCCATATAAGGATTTTCTTAATCTACATACCATGCCTTTATTGTTGTCATTTTTTAGTCCAGGAGGTATATCCATATACACTACTTCTGTTAGGTCACCATTAAGAAAAGCGTTCTTAATATCTAATTGCCACAAATACCAATCTAAATTTACTGCTAAAGAAAAAATTATTCTTACAGTGTTCAACTTTGCCACTGGAGCAAATGTTTCTTCATAGTCAATTCCATACATTTGAGTGAATCCTTTTGCATGTCCCGGATCCACACCTGATGAAGCTGTTAGACCTGGTTGAGACAAAGATGAAGATTCTGTGTTTCGGACATTTTTCATGCGTGGGTTATCAGTCTTGAAAGGCCAAAAATTGAGAAACAAGAAGAGGAGAGTGTCTGGATACTTGTGAAGAGAAAGAAGTTTGTAGAAGTCTGAAGTAGATGGCGTAGATGGAGTAGAGAGAGAAAAACAGAGACAGACTGAGGGAAATTTTGAAAAATTGGTCGTACTGATTGAGATGGACAGATCACAAGGTTAGGTGAAGGTGCCTCGGGATATGTGAGGCTTCCTTGAGAAGCTTTAGGTAATGAAAAAAAATAAAATGTGTGAATTCGATGAAGAATTAAAAACTGTGGGTTTGATAAAAAATGAAGCTCATCGAGGAAGCTTTACGATTCAAAGCAGTAGTGGGACAGCTGTGTTCCATATGCAATTGCCATCTGTCCTTTGTTCACTTTGGCTAATGCCAAGTTGTACCTCTTCTTCCTCTTCTCTTTACAAACGATTCACTCTATACTTCTCCAGTTTTATACTATTCTTTCTCCTTCCACCTTTCTGCAGAAATGTTTCTGCTAATACCAAGAAGCAATTTCAGATGCTATTGACTCGAAGTCACAAGAGAAGGATGAGAGCAGAAACAAAAAAAAATATTTCCAGAATAAATATTTCCAGAATGAATCACTTCCCAGAGATCAAACAATCTAATTTTCAGAAAGTAAAGAACCAGTTTCAGAATAGCAATTTGAGCACCAAATCTCTGATACCATATAGAATTATATAAATGTGATTCAAAGTATTCGATCCACTGAGCAAAGCTGAGGAATGCAATGATATTAAAGAATCAATATTATTTGAGTTACACCATAATCACTCTCAGTGAGTAACAACTTAACTGTACAATGTTCCTAGTTCACCCATATATACAGACCCTATGCGACGGTCACTAACGGCTATATGCCTAAAAGAGAAAAAAGTCTTTCTCACTACAGTACATACTATTTACAATGTAATGTATACTATTTACCTAATATTTCTACAGGTTCTCCTCCTACTTCTATTCCTACTGAACTGTCTAGTTGGGGAGAAGCTAGTGCTGGCATTCCTATGAGTGTCTATGGATTGTTGATATAATCTTTTACCCTCCGAGTCCTTATCCTTTGAGAGTCCCCTTTAGTAACCATGGATTTAATCCTAGAAGGTGAGTTCTGTTTTGTTCGTGGTTCCTGCTTTCTAATAGGCGGTACCTCATTCCTATTATCTTCCTTAGCACTAGAAGAAAAGTGCCAGCTTGAATCATTTTGGTGTTTATCTAGCTTGGCATTTATGTTCTTTATATGTTCTGCTAAAGGTTTTTCATATTCCACATCCAACCCCTCCTCATCCTCGATCTCAGAGTCATGGTTCATAGGATAAATTCTGGTGTTTGAATTAAAAGCATTCTGTTTCTTGGAGACTAAAGGACATTTGAGTGCAGAGTTGTTGCTAGTTACTTCTCTCTCTGGGTCAGGGCTCACGAAATCCCCTTTGTTTTCACTATCCATATCCAGTAATTTGGCAAATTTGTTATAGCTGGCTGGATCCTCATGGCTAGTGAGGTTGCCTACATGGTTAGGACTAGAAGGTAACCTTACCTCCCCTGTATCCTTTGGGCTACATGGGTTGCTATTCAAATTTACATTCCTAGATCCACGTTCCAGTTCACCAGGGTTTGTATTTATTTTATCTTGTGGAAATGGAAATCTCTTATTAGGATTTATGCTCTTCTTCTTTGGACCCAACGATTCGTATCCTTTGTTTTTAATTTATGGTGTTTTTGATGGATGCTATCTAACTGGGGTTGACTTGTAGCGCCCCGCTCCCGAGCCCTAGCATCGGGAACAGTGCACCCGCCGTATCTCACTAAGGAGAATACAAGGCGTCGATATACTTCAATTACACGTCATCACAATAATGTAAATCGATGTCAGCGGAAATCATTACTAAGAATCCTCGATAAAATAATCTTCACCATTAATACTATGTCTAGGAATTTCTAAATCAATACAATAGTCAAATATATGTGAACACTAATCTCGAAAATACACAAACCTTGAATATCGAAACAACTGTCTCAGCCAACCCTCAAAAGTCTCGTCTGAATATCCTTAGTCTCGAAATCTCCTGTCTCGATCTTCACAGTATACTAACTCCTATGTAAGCATACCCAACTTCTCCCACCTACAAAACTGGTGAGTGGTGGTATGAGCCAAATCAACGGGCTCAGTAAGCAACCTATCTATATCCATTATGAAAATCATACATACAAAGACAGTTACAAATAACATTTACAAATTAACATACATGTCAATCGAGTAAATAAACTGCGGAAAGTAAGTCACTCCACATAATAATGCGCAACTTCATGATGCATGTCTTCTCTACGTGTCACACGCAACAAAAGTCATGTCACGCACGATGCTCATATCTCTACCGTGCAATGCATGAACCTCGAGGTGATCCTACCACACGCCTCGTCAGGCCACACGCCCTGTCGGGCCACACGCCTCATAGGGCCACACGCCTCGTAGGGCCACACGTCCCGTAGGACCACACGCCTCATAGGGCCACACGCTCCGTAACGTGGAGTCAGCGAACACACGCTCCGTAACGTGGAGTCAGCGAACACACGCTCCGTAACGTGGAGTCAGCGAACACACGCTCCGTAACGTGGAGTCAGCGCACACACGCTCCGTAACGTGGAGTCAGCGAACACACGCTCCGTAACGTGGAGTCAGCGCCCCGAAGGGATGCAATGCAATGCACGTGCCATGAATGCTTCACACACAATCTGGTGTATACATGCTCCTATATATACCCGCGCCCATACACGTGCATAAATACATGCATGTATACCCTCACACATCCATATACATATATCCAACGAACAGTACACTAATGCATGATAAACATTATTGCATAGATAGTCCACTTACCGCTAATGCATGACAGTATAACGAGCACAAATAGATCACTTACTTCTGATGCATGACAGTATAACGAGCACAAATAGACCACTTACCTCTGATGCATGACAGTATAACGGCACAGATAGACCACTTACCTCGAATTCGGTATTCACTTTCTTCTCTTCTAGGCTCGAATCTAAACAATTATAGTATAACAAATCAATACTAATAATAAAAGGTTAGTTTGACGTACTTAAAATAATTAGTTCATCGCTTTCTATTTTCTCCCACAAATCCACCTCTATAATTGCACACATAAACAACACTCATGATTCAATTAAAACCAGTTTATAAACAACACTCTTTATACTTTCAAATATATTAAAACCAGTTTATAAAGTACTTGTATAAAACAATTAATGAAACTCATGTAAACAATCATTTATGTATAAAACTGCCAACATAATATATTTCCACATGCACCTATTTCTGCCGAAGGGAAACACAATAAAATATAACATTTTTTTTTCTTTTTTTTCCTTACACCTGCCGAAACAGGACTTCCTTTTTGTCTAGATTTGCTAAAAGACTTTCTGAAATTATATACACATATTCAATACAACACGGTAACTTTAGATATATTTATATATAACTTCCGAAAACTATGTATGTGTATATGTTGGTTTTAAAACTGTATATATATATACATAATAAAAAAACTGAACTGTAAATAGATATATATAATATCAACCGAAGTAGTGGCCCAAATTACTTCTATATAACTTATATCCATTTAACTATATTTCAGCAATTTGTCTCATGACTTATATAGTAAACAATAAAATAGAACAGAATATATACATTTCCTTGCAACTCTGAACCCGATTACATAAGCATATATAAAGTTTTCAAACAGTGTTAATACATATATACATATATCCAATATCATCATAGGTGAGAAATACATCAAGTATACATATGTATAGATATAACAAACTATGCAATCAAGAATACTAATGCATGATCAAATGTTATAATCATTATAAACATATAGATTTTCGTAAAATATAGCAAGTATAGAGAGATTACTTACATCGATTGCCATACTATGCCGTACGATTGAACTAAGGTTTGTTGAAGACCGAAACTAATTTCTTTCTCCACCAATTGTCCTCGGCTGGAATGGCAAAAAGGCAATTCTTATATTTCTTTTCCTTTCTTCATCTATTTTCCAAGTCTCACTTGTTTTTTTTTTCCAATGGTTGGAGTTGGCCGAGAGGTCCAAATAAAGAGGAGAAAGCCAGGGAGTTACATTGTGGATATTTATGAGGAGAATTAAGAGCAGATAATGTTGATTTAATAGATGGGGATTTTAGAATAGGATTAGGTAGTGGTATTAAGACCAATTAAAGGGTATTAATAGTGGGGTTATTGAAGAGTTTTTTTTAAAAAAAAAATTAATTATTACTATTTTCTAATCATATCCGGGTTGTAACAGTCTACCCCCCTTACAATAAGTTTCGACCTCGAAACTTGCGTACCCTTCGCGCATTTGCTCTTCAAGCTCCCATGTCGCTTCCTTTTCGGTATGGTTGCGCCGTTGAACTTTGACATAAGGTATGATCCTCTATCTCAACTCTGGATCTTTGCGATCTACGATCTTTACCGGCACCTCTTCGTGAGTCACATCAGGTCTACCTTTCAACTTTTTTTATCTAGTATGTGACTCGGATCCGAAACAAACCTTCTCAATTGCGACACATGAAATACAATATGAACTTTAGCCAAAGACGGGGGTAAGGCCAACTCATACGCCAGTGTCCTTACTCTTTCGGGTACCTCGTAGGGACCAATGTACGAGGACTCATTTTTCTTTTACTCCAAACCCGGTCAGACCCTTCATCGGTGATACCTTCAGCTATACCTTTTCTCCTACTGCAACTCCAACAGTCGCCTTTTAGAATCCGCCCAGCTTTTATTTCGTTCTTGAGCAACTTTAAGCTTTTCACGAATGATGTTGATCTTCTTCTTAGTCTGCTCTACCAATTCTGCCCTGGTGATAGCTCGTTCCCCAACTTCATCCCAGTATACAGGGACCGACACTTACGATCATCTAACGCCTCAAATACTGTCATACCAATAGCACTGTGATATCTATTGTTATAGGAGAAATCAATCAGCTTCACCATATCGGGGTTCCATATCCCAGTCGTCAAACAATGTCGTACTTATATCCGCTATTCTCAGCAATCCTACAAAATCAGTACTTATGTATACTATAATCTTTAACTTAAAGACTTGTTTGTCAGACTCATTCTTCAAACCATAAGTATTTTCGGAATCAATTCTCCTACCTATGGACTAGTTCTATGATCATGCCCTTACTTTTTCAGAGATATTATCAGCAACCTAGTATACAAAGTATTGCATAGACATAATTTCTTCAATTTAAAGAAAAGTTACTTACGTAGCTATAACTTGGAATATAGCTTTAACTGTTTAAAATAAAATGTCTCCTAATATTTTTTTTTGTAACCACAAAACTAAAGTATCATATATTTGTTTTAGCAACGTGGTGTCTCAAATGACCATTTATAAAACAACGACATAACTTGTTCGCAAAAACATCATGGTAAAATCACATTAAAACAGTTGAAACTTAATAAGGTAAGATTTTATAAAACGATTTGAATACGGTACCTTTCATTTTCTAAAAGAGGTATATATATATTTTGAAAGCTACTTTTTGGCTTCAAAGATAACAAGTTCATCGCGAATGGATAAATAACTTTGAAAATACTCTAACGGATAAAATGTTTGTGATATCGCTAGTCGTCAAGTAAAATTAATTTTAACTAAAAATAGATGTAACAAAAATAGAAATTTGAAATATTGTGTAAGAAATATATATATACACATCGTGCTTGGAAGAACATTAATATTTCAAAAGTTTTCCCTTTTTTTAAGGTCATCAAAAGAATTGAAATTTTATCATACTGATATACCAGTACAGAAAAGAATTTAGTATTGTGACGTTCAGTAGACTATTAAAAAAAACTCTAGGACTCAATAAGGTAATTTCAAAAAAAAACAAAAAAAATTTTGAAGTACCGGTAAAATATTGGAATACCTTAGTGTACGTGCTTATATAAAATATTTATCTGCTTGAAAAGTATATAAGTACAATATTTCGTATAATTTCTATAACTCATCCTCATTTCCAAATGAAAAATCCGTCTATGTATTGGTTATTATAAGTCTAACCTTCGCCTATTATGATAAAGTTACTAACTTAAATCGTCCAATCCTAGCATGTCACACTAAATATTAATCAACTTAAGGTATTCAAATTCATCATGCTTCCGCACGCCATACTGATCCCAGTATACCTCTTTACTTGTTTGTTTGAACCGCTAATTTTGACCTAGTTACATTACATATGAAAAGCCACCACTACTTGTTCATGCTTACCCTATTTCAATTCAAGCCTACTAGATTCAAGCCAAATATTACGATATCAACACTTAACCCACAAATTTTAATGATATATCGTTCCAAGATACATTCTATAGTCGATTATCACATGTTGCTATCGATTGATACCTCTAATAAAACTAATATTGTCGACCTATTTTGATAACACTGCATTCAACATCTTAACCTCAGACTATAAATTCTTTGGTACAATATCCTTCACTAAACTCTACTGATCGTAACACTTATAGATCGTTACTCAGTTTCTATCATTCTACTATACATCATCTTTTAGTAGCTACGATCTCAACTTAGATCTAGTCGCGTTCCGACATTACTGCCAAAGTAGAGGTATGGACCCACTTCAGTTACCCTAATGGTACCGGGTCTCACGCTTCTGCTACCGTGAAACAGTTCGAATGACCGACTGACCTATTAATATGTCAACATAACGTCTGCAGTAGGGTATTATGGTTATGGTATGTCCTAGATACACGTGTTCCTTATCCGATCGACTCTTTAAGTTTAGGATCGTAACTTATTTCAAGGATTGTTCTTAGTGTCGTCATTTCTTAAGTCTGGATCACGTCTTATTTCTAAAATCATGCTTGGTATATAATCATCGCTTATGAATAAAATTAATGCTTGAGTTGAAGATCAGCTCTTAATAAAGCTCGTCGCTTATGTCTAAAATCGTGACTTACAGTAGGATCATCTCTTAATTTCTAAGGTCATGTTCTATTTCCAATAACATGCCCAACATATAATCATTGCTTGCGACTAAAAATCGATACCTATCTCTAATATCATGACTTAAGGGCAAAATCGTAACTTAATTTCTAAGATCATAGCCTAAATTTATGCTTCCGCTGTGGATCTAGAGCCATGCTCTGATACCAACTGTAGCGCCCCGCTCCCGAGCCCTAGCATCGGGAACAGTGCACCCGCCGTATCTCACTAAGGAGAATACAAGGCGTCGATATACTTCAATTACACGTCATCACAATAATGTAAATCGATGTCAGCGGAAATCATTACTAAGAATCCTCGATAAAATAATCTTCACCATTAATACTATGTCTAGGAATTTCTAAATCAATACAATAGTCAAATATATGTGAACACTAATCTCGAAAATACACAAACCTTGAATATCGAAACAACTGTCTCAACCAACCCTCAAAAGTCTCGTCTGAATATCCTTAGTCTCGAAATCTCCTGTCTCGATCTTCACAGTATACTAACTCCTATGTAAGCATACCCAACTTCTCCCACCTACAAAACTGGTGAGTGGTGGTGTGAGCCAAATCAACGGGCTCAGTAAGCAACCTATCTATATCCATTATGAAAATCATACATACAAAGACAGTTACAAATAACATTTACAAATTAACATACATGTCAATCGAGTAAATAAACTGCGGAAAGTAAGTCACTCCACATAATAATGCGCAACTTCATGATGCATGTCTTCTCTACGTGTCACACGCAACAAAAGTCATGTCACGCACGATGCTCATATCTCTACCGTGCAATGCATGAACCTCGAGGTGATCCTACCACACGCCTCGTCAGGCCACACGCCCCGTCGGGCCACACGCCTCGTAGGGCCACACGTCCCGTAGGACCACACGCCTCATAGGGCCACACGCTCCGTAACGTGGAGTCAGCGAACACACGCTCCGTAACGTGGAGTCAGCGAACACACGCTCCGTAACGTGGAGTCAGCGAACACACGCTCCGTAACGTGGAGTCAACGCACACACGCTCCGTAACGTGGAGTCAGCGAACACACGCTCTGTAACGTGGAGTCAGCGCCCCGAAGGGATGCAATGCAATGCACGTGCCATGAATGCTTCACACACAATCTGGTGTATACATGCTCCTATATATACCCGCGCCCATACACGTGCATAAATACATGCATGTATACCCTCACACATCCATATACATATATCCAACGAACAGTACACTAATGCATGATAAACATTATTGCATAGATAGTCCACTTACCGCTAATGCATGACAGTATAACGAGCACAAATAGATCACTTACTTCTGATGCATGACAGTATAACGAGCACAAATAGACCACTTACCTCTGATGCATGACAGTATAACGGCACAGATAGACCACTTACCTCGAATTCGGTATTCACTTTCTTCTCTTCTAGGCTCGAATCTAAACAATTATAGTATAACAAATCAATACTAATAATAAAAGGTTAGTTTGACGTACTTAAAATAATTAGTTCATCGCTTTCTATTTTCTCCCACAAATCCACCTTTATAATTGCACACATAAACAACACTCATGATTCAATTAAAACCAGTTTATAAACAACACTCTTTATACTTTCAAATATATTAAAACCAGTTTATAAAGTACTTGTATAAAACAATTAATGAAACTCATGTAAACAATCATTTATGTATAAAACTGCCAACATAATATATTTCCATATGCACCTATTTCTGCCGAAGGGAAACACAATAAAATATAACATTTTTTTTTCTTTTTTTCCCTTACACCTGCCGAAACAGGACTTCCTTTTTGTCTAGATTTGCTAAAAGACTTTCTGAAATTATATACACATATTCAATACAACACGGTAACTTTAGATATATTTATATATAACTTCCGAAAACTATGTATGTGTATATGTTGGTTTTAAAACTGTATATATATATACATAATAAAAAAACTGAACTGTAAATAGATATATATAATATCAACCGAAGTAGTGGCCCAAATTACTTCTATATAACTTATATCCATTTAACTCTATTTCAGCAATTTGTCTCATGACTTATATAGTAAACAATAAAATAGAACAGAATATATACATTTCCTTGCAACTCTGAACCCGATTACATAAGCATATATAAAGTTTTCAAACAGTGTTAATACATATATACATATATCCAATATCATCATAGGTGAGAAATACATCAAGTATACATATGTATAGATATAACAAACTATGCAATCAAGAATACTAATGCATGATCAAATGTTATAATCATTATAAACATATAGATTTTCGTAAAATATAGCAAGTATAGAGAGATTACTTACATCGATTGCCATACTATGCCGTACGATTGAACTAAGGTTTGTTGAAGACCGAAACTAATTTCTTTCTCCACCAATTGTCCTCGGCTGGAATGGCAAAAAGGCAATTCTTATATTTCTTTTCCTTTCTTCATCTATTTTCCAAGTCTCACTTGTTTTTTTTTCCAATGGTTGGAGTTGGCCGAGAGGTCCAAATAAAGAGGAGAAAGCCAGGGAGTTACATTGTGGATATTTATGAGGAGAATTAAGAGCAGATAATGTTGATTTAATAGATGGGGATTTTAGAATAGGATTAGGTAGTGGTATTAAGACCAATTAAAGGGTATTAATAGTGGGGTTATTGAAGAGTTTTTTTTAAAAAAAAAAATTAATTATTACTATTTTCTAATCATGTCCGGGTTGTAACAGTCTACCCCCCTTACAATAAGTTTCGACCTCGAAACTTGCTACCCTTCGCGCATTTGCTCTTCAAGCTCCCATGTCGCTTCCTTTTCGGTATGGTTGCGCCGTTGAACTTTGACATAAGGTATGATCCTCTATCTCAACTCTGGATCTTTGCGATCTACGATCTTTACCGGCACCTCTTCGTGAGTCACATCAGGTCTACCTTTCAACTTTTTTTATCTAGTATGTGACTCGGATCCGAAACAAACCTTCTCAATTGCGACACATGAAATACAATATGAACTTTAGCCAAAGACGGGGGTAAGGCCAACTCATACGCCAGTGTCCTTACTCTTTCGGGTACCTCGTAGGGACCAATGTACGAGGACTCATTTTTCTTTTACTCCAAACCCGGTCAGACCCTTCATCGGTGATACCTTCAGCTATACCTTTTCTCCTACTGCAACTCCAACAGTCGCCTTTTAGAATCCGCCCAGCTTTTATTTCGTTCTTGAGCAACTTTAAGCTTTTCACGAATGATGTTGATCTTCTTCTTAGTCTGCTCTACCAATTCTGCCCTGGTGATAGCTCGTTCCCCAACTTCATCCCAGTATACAGGGACCGACACTTACGATCATCTAACGCCTCAAATACTGTCATACCAATAGCACTGTGATATCTATTGTTATAGGAGAAATCAATCAGCTTCACCATATCGGGGTTCCATATCCCAGTCGTCAAACAATGTCGTACTTATATCCGCTATTCTCAGCAATCCTACAAAATCAGTACTTATGTATACTATAATCTTTAACTTAAAGACTTGTTTGTCAGACTCATTCTTCAAACCATAAGTATTTTCGGAATCAATTCTCCTACCTATGGACTAGTTCTATGATCATGCCCTTACTTTTTCAGAGATATTATCAGCAACCTAGTATACAAAGTATTGCATAGACATAATTTCTTCAATTTAAAGAAAAGTTACTTACGTAGCTATAACTTGGAATATAGCTTTAACTGTTTAAAATAAAATGTCTCCTAATATTTTTTTTTGTAACCACAAAACTAAAGTATCATATATTTGTTTTAGCAACGTGGTGTCTCAAATGACCATTTATAAAACAACGACATAACTTGTTCGCAAAAACATCATGGTAAAATCACATTAAAACAGTTGAAACTTAATAAGGTAAGATTTTATAAAACGATTTGAATACGGTACCTTTCATTTTCTAAAAGAGGTATATATATATTTTGAAAGCTACTTTTTGGCTTCAAAGATAACAAGTTCATCGCGAATGGATAAATAACTTTGAAAATACTCTAACGGATAAAATGTTTGTGATATCGCTAGTCGTCAAGTAAAATTAATTTTAACTAAAAATAGATGTAACAAAAATAGAAATTTGAAATATTGTGTAAGAAATATATATATACACATCGTGCTTGGAAGAACATTAATATTTCAAAAGTTTTCCCTTTTTTAAGGTCATCAAAAGAATTGAAATTTTATCATACTGATATACCAGTACAGAAAAGAATTTAGTATTGTGACGTTCAGTAGACTATTAAAAAAAACTCTAGGACTCAATAAGGTATTTTCAAAAAAAAACAAAA
>AP025047.1:27567377-27734219 GCA_036186865.1 Eustoma russellianum | reverse complement strand
ATTGGAATACCTTAGTGTACGTGCTTATATAAAATATTTATCTGCTTGAAAAGTATATAAGTACAATATTTCGTATAATTTCTATAACTCATCCTCATTTCCAAATGAAAAATCCGTCTATGTATTGGTTATTATAAGTCTAACCTTCGCCTATTATGATAAAGTTACTAACTTAAATCGTCCAATCCTAGCATGTCACACTAAATATTAATCAACTTAAGGTATTCAAATTCATCATGCTTCCGCACGCCATACTGATCCCAGTATACCTCTTTACTTGGTTGTTTGAACCGCTAATTTTGACCTAGTTACATTACATATGAAAAGCCACCACTACTTGTTCATGCTTACCCTATTTCAATTCAAGCCTACTAGATTCAAGCCAAATATTACGATATCAACACTTAACCCACAAATTTTAATGATATATCGTTCCAAGATACATTCTATAGTCGATTATCACATGTTGCTATCGATTGATACCTCTAATAAAACTAATATTGTCGACCTATTTTGATAACACTGCATTCAACATCTTAACCTCAGACTATAAATTCTTTGGTACAATATCCTTCACTAAACTCTACTGATCGTAACACTTATAGATCGTTACTCAGTTTCTATCATTCTACTATACATCATCTTTTAGTAGCTACGATCTCAACTTTGATCTAGTCGCGTTCCGACATTACTGCCAAAGTAGAGGTATGGACCCACTTCAGTTACCCTAATGGTACCGGGTCTCACGCTTCTGCTACCGTGAAACAGTTCGAATGACCGACTGACCTATTAATATGTCAACATAACGTCTGCAGTAGGGTATTATGGTTATGGTATGTCCTAGGTACACGTGTTCCTTATCCGATCGACTCTTTAAGTTTAGGATCGTAACTTATTTCAAGGATTGTTCTTAGTGTCGTCATTTCTTAAGTCTGGATCACGTCTTATTTCTAAAATCATGCTTGGTATATAATCATCGCTTATGAATAAAATTAATGCTTGAGTTGAAGATCAGCTCTTAATAAAGCTCGTCGCTTATGTCTAAAATCGTGACTTACAGTAGGATCATCTCTTAATTTCTAAGGTCATGTTCTATTTCCAATAACATGCCCAACATATAATCATTGCTTGCGACTAAAAATCGATACCTATCTCTAATATCATGACTTAAGGGCAAAATCGTAACTTAATTTCTAAGATCATAGCCTAAATTTATGCTTCCGCTGTGGATCTAGAGCCATGCTCTGATACCAACTGTAGCGCCCCGCTCCCGAGCCCTAGCATCGGGAACAGTGCACCCGCCGTATCTCACTAAGGAGAATACAAGGCGTCGATATACTTCAATTACACGTCATCACAATAATGTAAATCGATGTCAGCGGAAATCATTACTAAGAATCCTCGATAAAATAATCTTCACCATTAATACTATGTCTAGGAATTTCTAAATCAATACAATAGTCAAATATATGTGAACACTAATCTCGAAAATACACAAACCTTGAATATCGAAACAACTGTCTCAACCAACCCTCAAAAGTCTCGTCTGAATATCCTTAGTCTCGAAATCTCCTGTCTCGATCTTCACAGTATACTAACTCCTATGTAAGCATACCCAACTTCTCCCACCTACAAAACTGGTGAGTGGTGGTGTGAGCCAAATCAACGGGCTCAGTAAGCAACCTATCTATATCCATTATGAAAATCATACATACAAAGACAGTTACAAATAACATTTACAAATTAACATACATGTCAATCGAGTAAATAAACTGCGGAAAGTAAGTCACTCCACATAATAATGCGCAACTTCATGATGCATGTCTTCTCTACGTGTCACACGCAACAAAAGTCATGTCACGCACGATGCTCATATCTCTACCGTGCAATGCATGAACCTCGAGGTGATCCTACCACACGCCTCGTCAGGCCACACGCCCCGTCGGGCCACACGCCTCATAGGGCCACACGCCTCGTAGGGCCACACGTCCCGTAGGACCACACGCCTCATAGGGCCACACGCTCCGTAACGTGGAGTCAGCGAACACACGCTCCGTAACGTGGAGTCAGCGAACACACGCTCCGTAACGTGGAGTCAGCGAACACACGCTCCGTAACGTGGAGTCAACGCACACACGCTCCGTAACGTGGAGTCAGCGAACACACGCTCTGTAACGTGGAGTCAGCGCCCCGAAGGGATGCAATGCAATGCACGTGCCATGAATGCTTCACACACAATCTGGTGTATACATGCTCCTATATATACCCGCGCCCATACACGGGCATAAATACATGCATGTATACCCTCACACATCCATATACATATATCCAACGAACAGTACACTAATGCATGATAAACATTATTGCATAGATAGTCCACTTACCGCTAATGCATGACAGTATAACGAGCACAAATAGATCACTTACTTCTGATGCATGACAGTATAACGAGCACAAATAGACCACTTACCTCTGATGCATGACAGTATAACGGCACAGATAGACCACTTACCTCGAATTCGGTATTCACTTTCTTCTCTTCTAGGCTCGAATCTAAACAATTATAGTATAACAAATCAATACTAATAATAAAAGGTTAGTTTGACGTACTTAAAATAATTAGTTCATCGCTTTCTATTTTCTCTCACAAATCCACCTTTATAATTGCACACATAAACAACACTCATGATTCAATTAAAACCAGTTTATAAACAACACTCTTTATACTTTCAAATATATTAAAACCAGTTTATAAAGTACTTGTATAAAACAATTAATGAAACTCATGTAAACAATCATTTATGTATAAAACTGCCAACATAATATATTTCCACATGCACCTATTTCTGCCGAAGGGAAACACAATAAAATATAACATTTTTTTTTCTTTTTTTCCCTTACACCTGCCGAAACAGGACTTCCTTTTTGTCTAGATTTGCTAAAAGACTTTCTGAAATTATATACACATATTCAATACAACACGGTAACTTTAGATATATTTATATATAACTTCCGAAAACTATGTATGTGTATATGTTGGTTTTAAAACTGTATATATATATACATAATAAAAAAACTGAACTGTAAATAGATATATATAATATCAACCGAAGTAGTGGCCCAAATTACTTCTATATAACTTATATCCATTTAACTATATTTCAGCAATTTGTCTCATGACTTATATAGTAAACAATAAAATAGAACAGAATATATACATTTCCTTGCAACTCTGAACCCGATTACATAAGCATATAAAAGTTTTCAAACAGTGTTAATACATATATACATATATCCAATATCATCATAGGTGAGAAATACATCAAGTATACATATGTATAGATATAACAAACTATGCAATCAAGAATACTAATGCATGATCAAATGTTATAATCATTATAAACATATAGATTTTCGTAAAATATAGCAAGTATAGAGAGATTACTTACATCGATTGCCATACTATGCCGTACGATTGAACTAAGGTTTGTTGAAGACCGAAACTAATTTCTTTCTCCACCAATTGTCCTCGGCTGGAATGGCAAAAAGGCAATTCTTATATTTCTTTTCCTTTCTTCATCTATTTTCCAAGTCTCACTTGTTTTTTTTTTTCCAATGGTTGGAGTTGGCCGAGAGGTCCAAATAAAGAGGAGAAAGCCAGGGAGTTACATTGTGGATATTTATGAGGAGAATTAAGAGCAGATAATGTTGATTTAATAGATGGGGATTTTAGAATAGGATTAGGTAGTGGTATTAAGACCAATTAAAGGGTATTAATAGTGGGGTTATTGAAGAGTTTTTTTTTAAAAAAAAAATTAATTATTACTATTTTCTAATCATATCCGGGTTGTAACATGACTACCATATGATAAGGTGACCTTAGGTTGTGGAGGACTAGCTATACAGTTATGCTAAAATGTCTTACATTTAAGACATTGTGTGGGTATCCATTCATAGATAACTTCCTGGATACAAGGTTTTTCATCTTCGCAAGTAAAGTTCACGAATTTGGGTAAGTTGTCTCTAGCTTTTAGTTCTACATATATCCTAGCGAAAGCAACACGGTTCTGAGATGAGGTGAGTTTATCCATGAATAAAGATTTCCGTATCAAAGAACCTAGTCCACTAGGAACATGAGCGTTAAAATAGTCTAGACGAAGTTCAGGAAATTTAATCCAGACTGGAACAATGTCTAGGTTCAAATGCTGGATAGGTTTGTTTGGGGCCCATTGCCAAAGAAAAAGTACTCTATCACCTAAAGGAAGGTGTGAATGATCTCGAATACTCTTTTTCGAGTCTTCAGACCGGAAAAAAAACGCAATTAAATCCTCATCCTTCCTTTGAACTTCGAGTAACCCTTTTGAAGTCCAGTGTTCTTCAGCAAATTTCTTCATATTGAAGAAAGAAGTCGCATTATCCATTATCTGTCCGATGATAGCGGAGCTCCATTTTTGCTTTGAATCAGCTCGTATAGGTTGATGGCAAAGGATCTCTTTCCATTGTTGATGTCGAGCTGAGCTTGCATGAGCGTGGAGGAAGCTTCTGGTACAAAATCGGGCTTGAGCAGTGAGGCCCAAGCTGACTTTGTCCTAATCAGTTATTGCATGTTGTAGCTATGGAGAGAATTGTCGGAATCTAGCCATAACTAGAAGTATGTGTGGAGATTTTTCTCTCCGATCGCTTGTAGCGGGTCGGAGGGACATAGAAGGCTCGCGAAAGCTCTCGAAGGCTACGTCAAGCAAGCTTTAGTCAGATCAGGAGAGAGGAGTAAGATTAAAGGAGGAGGAGAAGAAGAAATAAGTAGAAGGAGACCGTTAACTGTGGAGAGAGAAGGTTTAGGTTATCGTTGATGGTGGGGAGTGGCCGAGGAGAAGAGAGAGAAAGGGTGGATTGTTTTTTTTTAACCATTGGTGAGTTGGTTTTTTAAAAAGAAGGTGGAGAAAAATTTCAAGAGGGAGAATTGCACTCTTACTATTCGTCTTCCCTAGCATTAGTTACATCAACCTGATTCTAGAGAAGTCAAGTAGCGTGATATACACACACATGGTTTGTTGGTTGTGTGTGTGCCTATATATATTGTATGTTGGTTGTAGATGGTTGTGATTTTGAAACATTTCTTTCTCTATGCATATCTAATATTATTCTATAAGTATGATATTGATTAAAAAAAAAAAAGGAGTTTCACTCTCTTCTCTGAGTTGATGGTCCAAAATCAGATGTCAGTGATAAACAATGGTCAGAAAATGAACGAGGGCACGAGTGTCACTTTTTGGAGTGTCAGATCATTCAAAAATAATTAAAAGAAATAGTTGAAAACAAAAAAAGTAAAGCATGTCCTGGATGGTCTTTTCCATTAAAATGATTAATTTTGCAACTTTATATTGTATTTATATGGCCCCAGTTATCTGACGTCTTGCGTGTGGGTTTCTCATCCTGTTTTCACTTTCTCTATCTGGGGGGATTACGTGGGTTTGTGCCATTAAAGTGCTATTTACGAATCAAACAAAGTGTGTGAACTTACTTCCAGTTCAGTAGACATCTGTTGCTTTTCCTTCTTGACATAAAGCTTTTGGCTTCTGTTTATTTCTTCAACCTTTTTCTAGTGGTGGTAAATGCAGAGTGATCTTCTGCAGGTCAGCTATGTTCGCATGTTATCAGGGGAACGTGTTCTTACTGCTGCTCATGATGGAACCATAAAAATGTGGGACGTGAGGACGGACACCTGTGTTGCCACTGTGGGTCGTTGCTCCAGTGCTGTTCTATGTGTAGAATATGATGATTCTACTGGTATCTTAGCATCCGGGGGGAGAGATTCGTACGTCTTCTAAGATTTATATACTATCTCAAATGAACTTCGTTTCCGCTGGCTGCTTTAAATTATCATGTCAAAAGATGGAATTACTAGAAGACCTCTTTCTTATTTTTTTCTTTTTTCTTTCTTTTTTTAAGGCTTGCACATATTTGGGACATACGAGCTGGAAAGCAGATGCACAAGCTTTCGGGCCACACAAGTTGGGTTCGGTGGGTAAAGAATATTGTTGTTGTTGTTTTTTTTTTGTGAAAAAGGGTGCCTTTTTCTATCAAATTTCTGAAACATGATTGATGATCTGCAGGTCAATTAGAATGGTAGGTGATGTTGTAATTACTGGAAGTGATGATTGGACTGCACGGATGTGGTCTGTCTCTCGTGGAACATGTGATGCTGTTTTAGCATGTCATGGTGGTCCTATTTTAAGTGTAGAGTATTCTATGTATGATAAAGGGATAATAACTGGTAAAGTTCACCGACTGACTTGCGGTGTTTCTTTGCATTCAAGTATAGCTGAATTGTGATATTGACTTTTTGCTTTTCAGGATCCACTGATGGGCTTCTCCGCTTCTGGGAAAGTGACGAGGGTGAGTGTTAAGACCTCGTTCTAAATTCTTATCATAGATAAACTATACATCTGAAAGCACATGACTTATCTGGGTATATAAAATCTGTTTAGGTATGCTGTTAGTTGGGCCAGTTTAAACGGGGAATCTTGAGAAATCACTCATGCATAATTTTCGGGGTCTTTTCCGTTTTTGTGTTAGGTGTGGATTTGTAGTTACATCTACATAGATTTATATGTTAATTTCTTCAGAATAACTTCTGCTTGAGCAAGGATAGTGAACTAGTTATAAAAAATTGACTATGTCGCTGCAGCGGATATGCTCACTGATCTGTGCCTCAAAATCATCTTTGTTCACTTCTTGAAAGTATTTTGACCGTGTAAAATGTTCCATTCTGTGATCATAGGCTGTATCAAATGCGTAAAGAATGTCACTCTTCATACCTCTTCTATCCTGTCTGTCAATGCTGGGGAGAACTGGTTAGGTGTAGGGGCAGCTGATAATTCAATGTCCCTCTTTCATCGGCCACAAGACAGAGTTGGTGGTGTCACTGGTGCAAAGATGGCTGGGTGGCAACTATACCGAACGCCACAAAAAACTGTTGCAACGGTGAGTACCGTTTTTGCCATTGTGGTAGTTTAATGTGTGCAAATCCAGAATCCTCTTGGTCGTAATGTGGAGGCTAATTGAGTTGAATTGCTCATTGCTCTTGGCTTGCCTTATTCGATTACCGGTAGTTAGTGTTTGTACTTGCTAATAGCTAAAAATCTTGTCAAATGATTCCAGGTCCGGTGTGTTGCTTCAGATCTAGAAAGGAAGAGGATTTGTAGTGGTGGCCGGAATGGAATGCTTAGGTTGTGGGATGCCACTATCAACATCTAATGCCTCTAAGGCGCTTATGTACTTACCTGTGATTTCTGATGTTTTCGTAATTCTTTTTGTAGAATGAGATTACAGACGATCTGGTACATTTTATTTTTATGTACTATAACCGTTTCGAGTGAGCTTCAGTTTCATACAAGGTCATGTTCTGTTGCTTATTTGGAGGGAATAGAATCTGCAACCTCCTCCATGTTCGTTTGCAACCTTCTCATAATTTTATGCGAAAATCTTCGACTGCTTCATTGTTCTTATTCTTCCTTATTTTATTAATTACTTTTTTTTAGTACTTTGGTGGATTATCCCTATTATCTTGAAAGTGAAGCTTTTTTTTCCCCATTGCATACTGGATAGACTGAAGAATTTTTGAGTCCTGATATGAAGTATTTACAAGACAATGTACCATTTGATATGACATGATTGGCCATATGTACATTAAATGTGTATAAATATATCTGTCTTTATGCATATATGTATGTGTATATATATTACTAGGTATGATTAATTGATTGATTATATGTGTATATATATCTATAGACACAAATATGTGTGTGCAACCACCTAACAAACAAGAAAACTCTTTCAGAAAAAAAGAAAAAAAAAGAACCACCACCAAACCAAGAAAACAATGGAATATTTGTCATTCACCAACGAACTATCGACCTATAAAGTCGACTTCTCAAATTTTGTGTGTAAGGTTACAGAAATATAATAGATCTAATATAGAACTTGAAAAGATTAAGCTTCAAACCTTTCTTTTAAACTCTAATGTTGATGAAACCATGTCAAAAAAAGAAAATTAGTCGAACTAGACCGCACCATGCACATTCATGTATGGTGACTGAACACACCCAGAAACAGAACAGAATTTTGGGGTCGAAATACTTTGAAAATGAGGTGTGAGATAAAACTGGGTATAGTGTCTCAAACGTCTAAGCCATGGAAACAAGATTTGATTTCATAACACAGCTTCATATGTTAAACAAGTAACCAGAGATAGGGTTATTTTATGTGCATTATAAAATGAAATCTTAGAAGATTCGAAGCTTTCACGGTTTTATTTATAGTGGAAAAAAACTTAATTTCATATAATATTTCTTTTTTTGGGGGTAAGATAAGCTATGTAATTTTCTTTGATTCCTGTGTTAATTTCGTGTTAGAAGTAATGTTCTTTAAAATCAAATTATAAATTGACCCATAAAAGTTTTTCGTCATAATAATAAGTCAACTATTACCAAACCAAAATAAGTTTGTTTTTGAAAATTAAGTATAACTTGACGACACCATTCTTATATTCTTTTTCTCATTGAAATTGTCCCCTCTTTTTCTCCACACAATCAGCCCACCTTCCTCTTCATTCTTCACGTCGAAAGGCTAACTCCAGCCACCAGCTTCCAACTATGACAACAAATCCTCATACTTCCTCCTCTTATACCTAACATCACGATAACATTCAACTCCACCCAATCTTCAATCATCGTCAACTCCACTAAAATGCCACAAAAATCCAAAAGTGGGCTTTCATGCTCCGTAACCAGGCGATCATCTATCACCTTTCCATGTTAGTGGTTGAAGAAAATTGTTGATTAAAATTATTGCCAGTGGTGTTAGAATTTACAAAATCAAAACCCTAAACACTAAATAAGAAGGCAAGACCATAATACAAAAAAAAATCGAACATATGAAAAAGGATAGAAGAAAATTACCCACAAATAACAAAGGCATGTCTGTTAATGGCTTCGGCGTCCGGCGACGACTGACAATTGAAATGGCTTCGGCGTACATGTCACAATGAAAAAGGCGACATGGGTTCTGCAGAGATACGGCTGCAAAGGTTTTCCTTACACACACACACATATTGAATGGATGGTGGGGATTATATGGTTAGGGATGGACGATGGGGATTAACAAGAGGGAATATATATGGACATATTCGAGCCAATTATCGTCCTACTATCGAGCCTTCGTCGAGCTTACGAACCAAACACTAAGATGCTTTAATTCAGCTTGCTAAATATTTCAAGCCCAAAATGTGATTCGAATTCGAATCCGAGCTCGCAAAAATCAAACTCGAGCTGAGCATTTAACGAGTCGAACCCAAATAGCTCGTTTTGGGCTCGGTTTGTTTGTAGGCCTATCGACGTGAGATCAACAATTGGATATGTAACCTTCCTATGGAGAACCTACTTACTTGGCGGAGCAAGAAACAACCAGTTGTGTCAAGAAGCAGTGCAGAAGCAGAGTTGAGCGCACTTGCATAGGAATCTGTGAAGATATTTGGATCAGAATGACACTTGAAGATCTTCATACTGAGGCACGATTACCCATCAAAGATTTTTTTTTTGTGATAGTGTCTCAGCAATAAGCATGACCGAGAACCCAGTTTAGCATGATAAATCGAAACATGTATAAATAAATAGAAATTTCATCCGAGAAAAGATAGAAGGAAATGAGGTCAATCTAGTACACATCTCCACCAAAGATCAAATTGCAGAAATCTTAACAAAGCCAGTTTCAACAAATATTTTAGAGTACTCAGTATCTAAACTTGATTGTATGAATATGTACAACTAAACTTGAGGGGGAGTGTAGAAACTAACTCAGCCAAAATGTACCAGCTCACTCGAGGTGTGCCGACCTGAACAGAGTACTTGCCGTGTTAAAGGAAATAAGACAAATGACTATAGCAAGTCTGCGGAGGTGAGGTGATCAAGGCAGAGAAAAGAAGAGCTGAGGTAAAGAGAAGCATAGAACTAAGAATAGTCGAGTTAAAGAAAAGCAACAAAACAGAACTAGAATAAAGTGTGATGAATCGAAGTGACAAAGTGAAACACAAGACAGACAACAAAGTTAAGGCAGAGCTGCAACACTTGGTCGTGTATAATAAACTTAGTACTTTTTACTGTACATAGGTTCAAGCATACCAGATAACTAGTCGTTACCTTTGTAAATGTTAAGAAACACTGTAGATAAACAGTAACCACTGCACAAGTGAGAAAATAAAGCCAATAAAGGCAGTAAAACTCCTATAAAAAGGAGAGTAACCTTGTAAATTTGATTTTTAACCTGAATGAATTTCCAATTCTTTCAATCTCGACCACGGACATCATATTGAAAGAAAAAACCTGATAGATACATACAAGTCATGCATAATCGGATATCCATGATTTTCGAAACCCAGAATAAGATTATCGTTATTCCATAGCTATTTGATTCCATAACCTACCAAATGATAGGAAAGGGAGGTGAATTTCTATACAAAGATGAAAGATGATAGCCAAAAAGCCGGCGGTGATGCTATTCATCAATATATATGTTCCTAACAAGCCCTCCACGAAGGCTATAAGCCTAAATTGTTTTCTTATCGACTTCTATGCATATACAAAATCCTATAAGCTTAGGCTCATAATGATCTTGATCTTCAAACTGCAACCTATTCAACAACCTCCACTATCAGGTTCAATTGAACTCAAAAGGCCATTTCCTCTAAGCTGCATGCAATGTTCTTCCGCATCTGCCTGAGCGCAGACTATTACCACTGCGAGTCCATTGTGATGGGCCTCTTGCATAATATTTACAGCATTGTCAACCGTCATCCCAGGTATAACCTTCATCAACACTTGCACAACATACTCTCTCTTATTATAGTTGTCATTGTGCAGCAGTACACGATAAGATGGTGACATTTTCTTTGATTTCCTGAAAGAACCAAATCCGAGTATTGACCGGATCAACTCATAACCATGCAATTTATTTTCTGTAATTTTGGGAAAACACTTGAAATGAGAAGTGCAAGAACTCCAATTTTAGGCATGTTAATAAGGGGAAAACAGAATTACACATAGACCTCTCTACAAAAGTTTAATTGCAGTCAGCCAAAAATTGGTCGGATGTTCACAGAAATAAGAAATGATCTTATGCTGATACTATAGGCTTGAAATTAGGTCTACTGATACTGAAAACGGTCAAAACGAAAGGACACATACGATTAACACCATTAGAATGCTTAGGAATTACTCTTAAGACCGCAAACATTTTTGAGAACGTCCATGTTGTTTTTGAAAATATATATCATAAGGATACCTAGTTTCACACCGGTAACCTTCTATGAACTTTCAAATTCTTTTCTCCATACATTTTCTCCTGTATTGCAGGATAGTAGACCCTTACATCTTAAGACAACTCTAGTTATTTTCTAAGAGTTGTCATACAAGCATTTCTAGCAAACACTTCTAAGCTTGACATACAGCTTGGTCTAGGAATGCATAAACAAGTCTTTTACTATGATCTAAGTGAAAAGCATGAGCATCAGAAAAACACATGACAGCATATTCGTGGTAGACTATGTAAAACATTAAAACAGGGCAAATAAAATACTGATGAATTACCACGATCGTGCTGGTTTATTGGATAGAAAGAGAAAAATAGAAGAGAAAGGAGATACGAAGGAAAACAACAGGAAAGGGTTAACTTAACAATATCAATTAACAAGATTCGACTAAAATGCAACTTATTACCTCAAATCAAACTCAGATTCACGACCAGGGCTTGTTCGCTCAATCACAGGCTTATCCAATACTCCAGCACCTTTCCCAACTCCGGTAACTGGTATACCCATAAAATTCCTCCTGCTGGTCCATTGTTTATAGAGAGCCTTATCTCCTGTTAGACAAAAATGTTGATCAAACTTTCAGATGAAACAGCAAGCCAATGAATCTCAACATATACTTTTCAGTCTTGCAAATTAGCTCAAGCATGACCTTGTTCAAGCCAAGATATAAGAACCAAACGGATAGCTTAATATACTTCCATGTTTCCAATGGCTTTACTTTACGTCATGAGCCAATGGGATGCACCAAGCAAGCGAGATGTGCCAAAGCAATAGATTCCATGTGATCAAATACTGGGCCCAAGAATGCCTCACTCATTTGTCTTTAACTGTTTTGCTGGTGATCAACTACAAGAATGATGAATCATTTCTCAACGACTGCTTTAAAATTTACCTTTCCTATGCCACTAATCGGGGTTGGACAGTAATGTCACAATATACCCATGTGACACATTGATGATATCCTATTTTGACTTGAACACAATTTAAGAAAGTCAAACTTTGTATGCTACTATTCCTATTCTACCCTTAATTGGTTACTTGAGGTAAAATAAAGAGAAACAGGTAATTGTTAATTGAAGGGATAGTATAAAACTTTGACTACTAATACTTATTATCTTTAGAAGTGTACAATATTTTTGGACAAACCGAATTAAAAACGTGGATAATATTTTTGGAACGGGGGAGTATTATTCTTATTCCTATACAAGGTGATGCGGTGGAGATCATATTGGATGCACCACACTCACAGGTGGCTAAAAATGAGGCGACTAATTGCCTAAATTAGGCACCATATCCTATCTTAGAATGGTCTGTCTGAGATTCTTTTGTAAAGTTGGAGAATTGAGCTATGGACTAATCACTTGGTCAGTAAACCAAGCATCATTTTTGTTGTCATCGTTGCTACAGTAGTTGTGCAATAAAAATTTCTCATTTTCTAATATTGTGCAATTTCAGGTATTAAAATAAAAAATAAAAATCAGGGATGAAACAGAATGCTTCAAATTCAAGAAGGCCTATGTAGAAAAATAATAAAATAAGAAAGACATAAGAGGGGATGGTGGACTTGAGGCTTAATTACAAATTCCCTAATAACTAATCTTCACATAACTTCACATACACGAACCAACATTTTTTGCCAGCCATCATTATAAAAAGAACAGAAATATACAGCTCTAGTTACACTCAAGGAAATCAGCCTGAAATCTGTCAGGCAATAAATCAAACAAACTGACAAAAATATTTCAAGCCTCCAAACCTGAACTGACAAGAGCACATGGTAGCACAAGAATTCATCAATTAATGATAAATTGTTGTAAGTGGGAGCATACAGCTAAATAGGGGCAAATGCAGGATTTCTATAAACACTTTTTTTTTTTTATAAACCTATAAACACTTTATTTAAACCATGAGGACACTAGGCTCCCAAATTAAGGCTGTTCACCCCACCCCACTATAGCACAACCCGTCCCCCCTTCTGCCCACCACAACAACAAAGAAAGACAAACAAAACAGAATTAATTTCAGTTTTCCGATGTATTCTTCTTTATATTGCAAGAAACAAGATACAAGGGCAACGAGTTCCAAGTAACCTTCGTAAACAAATACTATGCATCAATTTTCAATCAAACAAAAATAACGGGGAAAAAAACTGCAGAGCAAACAAAGGGAAAATAAAAATCCACAGTGTTTATACCGGGTTTTGGTTGAAGAATAGGGGTAGCGGAGAGAGCAAGACGACCGCAGATGGCAGTCTCCATTGGGCCCCTATGGCTCTTTCTCTTCTGTGTGAGTTGCTGGTTTCTCTTGCAACCAAAGCTCTGCTTAAAACCGGTGGCTCCTGTTATTCCTGCCACTGGGTTTTCTTCTGATTTTTTTTTTTTAATTTCCTTTTTTCCATTCCACACACTCGTGTCCAGTTACTTAATTAGAGCTATCAAACAAACCGATCTGTCTTGAAATTCGGTTATTTTCAACTCGGTGTTCGGTTCTTTGCTCTCAGTCCTATATTAAATAAAACTAAAATTTAAAATCTGAATTAGGGGCTGTTTCGTAAATTTGCATTTGAAATCTGAAGCCTGAATTCATTAAATATATGAATTTAAGTACTAAATTGACAATGAATATGTCTTAATCTGAATACTGAATATCTTCATGTTTGGCAATAGTTTTGTTTAAATACCTAAAACTTATTAATGTTTGTGTGAGTCTATATCCATGCCAAAGTTATATAAAAGTTAGATAAAAAGTCAGTTGAATATACATCTAATGTTTATAATTGCTAATTTTTCATTAAAAATATTTATTTTTAAAATGTACACAATTAACCTTAATCGCTAAACGTGCAAACAAGATTCATCATCCAAGTGAGAATACACATATACATGATTTATCTTCGGGATTGTGATACTGGCGAAACCAATTTTTTGACAGGACTATTACGGACCTTTCTCAGACATCATTGCGTATCTGAGGCGGATTCAAGTTTTAAGAATAGGGTATACGAATTAAAAGAGAGAAAAAATAAGAGGAAAAAATAACAATCTTATAAAATCTATTGGCTAAGAAAAATTCTATTTTAAGCGTACATTATTATTATTCAAAATACGTTCAAAAATTTCAGGTAAACATAATCCAAATCAAACTTATAAATTCAAATAAAGTTACAACGGTTCTCGTCTTGGTTTAAATTTATCTTTATTTCTCATTTTCAAGAAACATCCTTTCAGCCATTTTTTAAATTAGTTATATATAATCATGGTCAACTTTTTAACACAGTTCATTGTCAAAAAATGCTGTTTCAACACCCGTATTATTCGTTCTAGTAATGTCTAGCTTTAGTATGTCAAAGTTTAAGTCACTTATTGAATATGAGATGAAATATTGATAAAACAGTTAAGTTGAAAGGGATTTTTTAAGAAGAATAAACCATCATAATTGTAAATGTCAAAACTCTAGACAGGTATCATATGGTATGTAAGTTTGTATTAGAGTGTTAATATAGTTATTGCTAGCAATATATTAATAATGCATTTAAAGTTCTATAAACTAACTCTTTCATACAGTCTCAATATCAAGGTTTTCTTGAAATAAAAATTATTTTCAAGACAGTAAAAATTCCATAAAAAAGAAAGCTGCTAGCAGGGGGTGGGGAAGTGCCAAACTTTCGTGGATTGATAGAGGAGAGTGCACATGTTGTTAGGTAAGATTGGATTACTGTTTAGTTATACTTCTTACAAGATAAAAAATGCTTGAAATATCCAAGAAAAAAAAAGAACATGAAGAAGAATTGACAAAGAATCTACATCATAAAATCGTGAATTCGAAAGTATAACGATAATTTTCAACTCGAGATGTCAAAGGATGCAAAAATCAGTTGATGTCAAAACTGTTTTTGTTATTGAAAACGTTTTCAGTTCTTTGATTCATTATGTTCGTTGTCTTTGATTACATATATATTTTGCTTTATATGGGGTTGAGTTGTCTCCAGTCATGAGTGTGGAACATCCGTTGTCCATACGCCATTTGGTTTTTTCTTCTTTGGCTACTCTATTTATCCTAAGTACATCAAGGCCATTCTCAATTGCCATGAGACAAGTGTGTTGTTTCTTTTGATTGTCGATTAGTGCAATAAGTCCAACATCCTTGTCTTTATTTTTTTCACCTTCCAATTCGAAAAGAAGATCATCTCATGCAGCTACCTTCGCATTCATGGTTTTCTTCTTTTGAGAAAAGACTTTCTTATCATGCTTATGCGGCTCTTTGACATGGCAATCAGCAATAAAATGAGCGGGTCTACCACACCTATACTAATTTTCACCCGATTCTTTTTCTAATTGATCTTTGTTTCTTGTTGCTACTCTTCTACACTTTCGAACTAGAAGAGCAACTTCATATCCGGTTCATCGGAATCTACTACCAATCCTTTGTGTGATACATGTTAGGCTTGATAGGTTCATCCTATTTTGTTCATCAATTAGAATTTCATGAGTTAATAGATTTCCAGACAATTTGTCAAGAGTAAGATTCTTGAGATTTTTAAAGTTAGTGGTGACGATCACTTTGGATGTCCATTTTCTAGGCAAAGAATTGAGAAGTTTTGAGACAAGATCTTCGTTTGGTATTTTCTTTTTAAATATGAAAATTGATTCACTATCTGGATAAATCGGTCGATGGTCTCCTCAATTTTTTCACCACTTTTCATACCATTTCAGAAGATCACTCCTTTTATTCCAAATTCTGAATAAAAGAACCATGTTCCAGTGGGATAACAAGTGTCACATGCCTTTGATCACTTGAAATCCTACTTGGCCGAAGTGCCAACCTTAACTTTGAATATTCCTGGTGAGGTGTTGTACATATATCTGGATGTCCATCACGAAGCCGTCAGTGTTATTCTGCTTAGAGAGGAAGAAATTGTGAAGAAGCCAGTATACTTTGAGGTGCGATATAATAATGCTGAGAAGATAGTTTTTTTTGGTGTCGATCATCACTACAAGAAAACTCAAGTCCTATCTTCATTCTCATTCCATTATTGCCAACACTGATCAACTCTTGAAGAAAATTTTATCTAAGTTTGAGACAACAGCCGAGCATCCAAATGGGTCGTGGTATTGGTCGAATACGACACTAACTATCGGCCGCAAACTTCCATCAAGGCCCAATCCTTGGCATATTTTATTGCTGAAGGAATTTCTATGGCGGATGAGCAACCCCGAGAGGAACAGTGTACCATCTATGTTGATGGATCCTCTTCCCGTGGTAGCAGCGGAGCAGCTCTCCTGATCATAAGTCCAAAAGGAGAAAATTTTGAGGATGCACCGCGTTTCACCTTCGACACCACAAACAACAAAGCCTTGATTACCACTTGAGCCTTAGCAGAAAGCTAGGGGCTCAGAGCAATAAATCGCATAGTGATTCTTAACATATTGTGGCATAATTTCACGTTTACTACGAAGACAAAGAAGATTAGATGAAGTGATGTCTATTGAGATCGATCAACTTAGGGCAATGTTCGAGTCTTTCGAAACCGAACAAATCACAAGGTCATCCAACAAAAGGGCCGACACACTTTCTTAAATCTCATCATCAAATCCAACGGCCTTGGGCATAAAGATCGTAGTATACTAAGAATCGAGCTTAGGCTAGGTCAAGGTGCTTCAAGCGGATTGCCCCGACACATGGATGGATGAGATTGTTAACTTCTTAAAGCATGGTGTTCTATCACAAGATCAACAAACACCAAATAAAATGACCATCAAAGCCGCTACATACACTCTCTTTAAAGAAGTCTTATACAGTAGATCCTTCTCTAAACCATGGCTCATGTGTGTCTCTGAAGATGAAGGAGATTATATTCTTCGCAAGATTCATACGGGAATCTAGTTCAACCATTATGGTTCAAGGTATCTTGCACGAAAGTGTTATTTGCCACCTACTATTGGTTGATATTACATCAGGATGCTCTTGAATTAGTCAAAAAAAATATCAAGCATGCCAGGTGCACGCTCTATTATCTCATGTCCTAATCAAGAAATGATTCCTATTATCCGCCCTTGACCATTTGTTCAATGGGGGGATTGATCTTGTCGAGCCTCTACTACGTGCTCTAGAATCTATTCAATATCTTCTCATCGTTGTTGACTATTTTACGAAGTAGATCGAAGTAGATCCTTTAGCAAGAATGACAGGAAATCATATGAAAATTCCTCTAAAAGCACATCATTTGCCGTTTCAGATTGCCAAAAGTCTTTGCATCCAATAATAAGAAATAATTTGCCGATGATCTAGTAAAAAGTTGTTGTACAACAACAACAATAATCATACCCAGTATATCCCAACGACAGCAAAAGCTATCGCTAGGGTCTGGGGAGGGTAAGAGGCAGACAAACAATACCTCCATCACAAGGGATATAGAGTTTGCTTCCAGTGAGACCCCCAGCTCTATATATACCTGTATAGATAGTATAATAATAGGAATATGTACTACTGAATGGATTTTATGAAATACAAATCAAAACCTTAGGATATTAAAATAGTCAACAATGGATATGCACAAATAGCTGAAATTCAAAGACCAAAACAAAACATGCAAACAAAAAAGTGCAAATCAACCTAAAATGTAGAGACTATCTAATTCTCTACGTATGCTCTAAGGTGCCCCTATATCCTGTCTACCCCTCCTTGACCTTAATCCTTTGCCTCTATGAACTCCTACCATATACCATGTCCTCAGAGAGGTGTAACTCTAGTAAGTCATGCATAATCTGCTCATCCCATGTCAGTTTGGGCCTGCCTTTACTCCTCTTCCCTTCTACAGTGAGGCTTTCAATTGCTCTGACAAGCATCCTTGTCTGTCTCCTCTTGACATGCCCAAGCCATCTCAATCTTCCCTCTCTTATTTTATCTACTATACTAGCCACCTCTAACCTTTCTCTGTATACCTCATTTCTTATTCTGTCTAGCCTTGTGTGCCCACACATCCACCTCAACATCCTCATCTCTGCCACTTTCATCTTCTGCAACTGTGTCCTCTTGATGGCCAAGCAGTCTGTTCCATATAACATTGTCGGTCGCACTATCACCCTATAAAATTTTCCTTGTAATTTAGTTGGAAAATTCTTGTCACACAGCATCCCTGAGACCGCCCTCCATCTACACCAACCTGCCTGAACTCTGTGTGCTACGTCACTCTCTTTGTCCCCATCTTGTCGTACAAATGATCCTAGGTACTTAACTTACTTATCTTTGGGACCACTTGACCCTCGACGGTGAGTTGGCTAGTTTCATCGTCAGCTGCGTCGTTGAAATCGCAGTGCATATACTCGGTCTTAAAACGACTAATCCTTAAGCATGTTCTCTCTAAAGCACCTCGCCACTCTTCTAGTCTTATACTCAGGTTATGTCTATTTTCTGCGACTAATACAATATCATCGGCAAAAAGCATACACCATAGGACAGTCTCTTGGATCGGCTTTGACAACTCGTCCAGGACAACTGCAAAAAGAAATAGGCTCAAAGCAAACCCTTGATGGAGGACCACCTCTACCGAAAAGAAGTCCGTGTTCCTACAGGTGTATGAACGGTTGTTTTTGTCCTATCATACATATCCCTAATTATGTCTATATACTTCATAGGTACTCCTCTTGCATCCAGACTATCTCATATCAGTTTACGTGGCATACTATCATACACATTTTTAAGATCGATGAAAACTATATGTAGATCGCGCTTCTTCTCCCTATACTTCTCCATCAATCTTCTTAAAATGTGTATTACTTCCGTAGTTGACCGTCTTGGCATAAAACCAAATTGGTTTAATGTAACTTGAGTTTCTTCCCTAATTCTGGTGTCGATTATCCTTTCTTATAACTTCATAGTATGACTTAGCAATTTAATCCCCCTGTAATTCCCACAATACTGTGCGTCTCCTTTTTTCTTATATATAGGGACCACTATGCTCCTTCTCTACTCATCTGACATTTTTTCTATTTTGAAAATAAGGTTTAACATAGTAGTTATCCATTGAACCCCTTCCTCCCTTGAACACTTCCACGCCTCAATAGGTATGTTATCCAGGCCAACTGCCTTAGCTCTTCCCATCTTCTTCAGTGCTACCTTCACCTGTCCTTGTGTGATGCTGTGACAATCGTAGGTATTATGTTGTCGTTTTTGTTTAGTGACACTTTCTCTTTCTTCTTGGTCAACCCTTACGCTGTTAAAAAGGTTGTGAAAGTATTGTTGCCATTGCCCCTTGATGTCTTCTTCTTTGACTAAAACATGTCCATCTTCTCCCTTTATAAACTTCACGAGCCCTAGGTCTTGCTTCTTTCGATCTCTAGCTTTTGCAATCTTGAACATATCACGTTATGTTATGCCCGGCACCTTCCGGAACTTAATTAAATAGGAGGAGAGATTTAAAGAAATTAATAACCTATTAATTAGCAATTAATATTGAATTAAATATTAGAATTTAAGAATTAAAGAAAAGGATTTAAGTAAAAATACAATTTAGAAATTCCGGTTTTGCCCTTCCCCATAATAAAAACTGACAGAATGTCAGTTTTCCCCCATTCTCAGAAAAAGAGTCGATTTCTCCTCCTCTTCTCCAAAGTCGACGGTTACAAGCCCTAGGTGAGGGAGACAACCTTCAGAAATTGATCCAACCTCCTTTCGTTTATCAATCCGAGTATCTGTACTCAAAGGCAAGTAATCATCTTATAAGTTCCTACGATTTGCGAAGAAAAAGGCCCTACTTTTGTATCAAAAATGGATCACCATACAGTATTCTATCCTTGTCTATCTGTTGTGAATTATGTGCAATTCTGTGTTTTGGTTTCAATGTTTTGGCCATCATATGTTGAAAATCTAGTTGAAGTTGATGATTATAAGGGTTCCTGCAAATCCCTACCTCTTGAATCCCTTCTTACTGTGATTTCATTGTTGTGTGGGGTTTGAGGGTGAAAGGTGAGATCTTTGAATTGATAGGGTTGCAATTGTTGAGTTCTAGGCCTGAATTCTTGTTGGGTATGTGTGTAGTGTTGAAGTTGTGGTTTAAGCATGAGATCATAGCACGGATTAGGCCTGGAACGATTGGGATGAAATTTGGAAATGATTGGAGTTTTGGTTCTGCAGTTTCTACAAAAATCGCAAAGAAATTTTCTGGGATCGTAGACATCGATCGATCGATGTGGGGAAATAGAAGAAGGAAAAGGGAAGCTAGAGGACCAATTGGGGAATACTAGAGGCTTCTTAGGACCTGATTGAGGCTAGTGTAAGTCTTGGGAACACGACCTAAGATGGTGAATTAACGGTGGGGACTCTGTGAGGTATTTGAATTGGACTTCAGTGTGAATGATCTAAGGGGTTAAGGGTGAATGTTTGAGGCTTCGATAAGGTTCAGATGGAGCGTGTGAGAGTGTCTACTCCATTCCTTGTGTTCCTAGTGTGATTGTTTATATGAGGTAGACCTACGCATATAGTAAAACGCTTGAATGTGTGAATGAGACGAGCCTCGAGTGATTGAATGATATGTTGGATGTGCATATTTGCATCATGACACTTGCATTTGCATTATGTTTTGATGTGCCTTGGCACAAGGTATAAAGTCTTTGCGAAATGAGCTGTAATGCGTTACAGGGTATAAAGACAAGCTGTAACCATCACAGGGTATAAAGTGAGCTGTAGTGTGACACAGGGTATAAAGACAAGCTGTGGAACATTGCAGGGTATAAAGTTAAGCTGTGATGTGTCACAGGGTACAAAGACAAGCTGTGGCCCATCACAGGGTATAATGTTATGTGACCGGACATTGTGACATGCATTGCACAGTTTTGGAAAGTATTGCATAAACATCTGGGATTGTGTAGGGCAGAGCATTCTTTGAAACGTCATGCATCATATGTGTAGGACCTCAGGCGCTACCAACTCTCCCAAAACCAATTGGTGACAGGAGATGCGCATACCCTATCCTTATAGTGCATTCAACACACAAGCGCCCACGGCATTCGACTATGACTTGGCCCATATGGCCCTCAGCAATTGCTCCTGCTGGGAATCGAACCCGTGACTTTGCTCTGATACCACTTGTGCTATCGCAGAAAATTGGAATCTTTTTCATTTTAATGCCAAAATCACTAAGTTTCTGTTTAAGCCAAAGTATTTGGGTAATACATAAACTCAAAGCAATATACTCGGCTTCAGTGGTAGAAAGAGCTACACTAGCTTGCTTTTTAGAAAACCAAGAGATCAAGTTGGTTTCTATGAATTGACATGTACCGGTGGACTTTCTATCTAATTTGCAACCACCATAATCAGCATCACTATATGCGTGTAATTCCAACTTAGCGTTTCTATCATACCACAGTCCTAAGTGAGGTGTATGCTTAAGATATCTAAAGATCTTTTTCACTGCATTGTAATGTGATACCTGAGGACAAGATTGAAACCTAGCACACATACATACACTAAACATGATGTCAGGTCTTGATGCAGTTAAGTATAACAATGAGCCAATCATATACCTATAGAGTGTGTCATCAAAAGGTTTACCATTTTCATCCTTATCAAGTTTACTACTAACACTCATGGGGGTAGTTGCAGGTTTCAACTCTTCAAAACCAAACTTCTTAATCATATCATTGACATACTTAAGTTGGCTAATATGAATTCCTTGAGGGGTTTGTTTGATTTGAAGGCCTAAGAAGTAGTTCAATTCTCCTACCATTGACATTTCAAATTCTGACTTCATACACTCTTCGAAGTCTTTTACTAAGGTTGGTTGAACTAAAGATTATATCATCTACATAGATTTGAACTATTAACAAATCATTATCTTTTCTTCTTAGGAATAATGTGTTGTCTATTGTTCCCTTTTGATAATTATTTGCAATAAGAAAGTTTGCAAATATATCATACCAAGCTCTTGGAGCTTGTTTCAAACCATATAAAGCTTTCTTAAGCTTATAAACATGGTTAGGATTTTTTGGATCTTCGAATCCAGGGGGTTGTTTGACAAACACCTCTTCTTGGATGTATCCATTCAAGAAAGCACTCTTGACATCCATTTTGAAGAGTTTAATGTTACTTAGACTTGCAATCGCAAGTAACAACCTAATTGCTTCTAGTCGTGCAACGGGTGCAAAGGTTTCTTCATAGTCTATTCATTCTTGTTGATTATAACCTTGTGCGACTAGTCTAGCCTTATTTCTTGTAATGTTTCCTTGTTCATCCATTTTATTCCTAAAGACCCATTTAGTTCCTATGATAGACTTGTCTTCAGGTTTAGGTACTAAGTCCCACACATTGTTCCTTGTGAATTGATTTAATTCCTCATGCATAGCATCTATCCAAGATATATCACCTAAGGCTTCCTTTACATTCTTAGGTTCTAAGTGTGAGATTAAGCTATGTCCTTCAAGTTGACTTATATTTCTACGTGTTCTAACCCCAACACTTGGATCCCCAATGATTAATTCTCTAGGATGCCACCAATTCCTAGATTGACTAGGTTCACCCTCATCTTGTTCAAATGTTTCATTAGTATGAACATTATCATATGTAATTGGATCATTAGTTGTATCTTCCAATTGCAAAGTCACTTGATTTATTTCATCTAAGGGTTCATGTATGTCTTGTTCAGTGAGAGTTGGTTTTAGATGATCAAGTACAGGCTCAAGTAATACATCATCATCAAACATATTTTCAACATTTGTTTCTTGTTTATGTTGATGTTTATCACTAACTTCAAAACATGCATTTTCATTGAATTTCACATGTATGGATTCAATTATCTTTCTAGATGCAGGATTATAACACCTATATGCTCTTGAGTTAGTTGAATACCCAACAAATATGCATTCAATAGACTTTTGTTCAAATTTATCTAGATTATCCTTAGTGTTCAGCACAAAACATTTACATCCAAATACTTTAAGATAATCTATCTTAGGTTGTCTATTGTTTAGCAATTCATAAGGCGTTTTATTTAATTTCTTTCTAATAGTGAGCCTATTTATAATATAACATGCACAACTAACAGCTTCAGCCCATAAATATTTAGGTAATTTATTTTCACACAACATTGTTCTAGCAACTTCTTGAATTGTTCTATTTTTACGTTCAACAACTCCATTGAGTTATGGTGTTCTATGTGGTGAGAATTCATGTTTAATTCCATATAGTTCACAAAATTTGATTACGTCTTTATTTTTAAATTCTCCACCTCTATCACTTCTAATTATTTTAACATTTTCTTCATAAATGTTTTCAAGTTGCTTAATAAGGGTTTCGATTGCTAATGGAGCATCGTCTTTGTGTGTTAAGAACAATGTCTATGTGTAGCGTGAGTAATCATCTACTATGACACACACATAGTAATGTCCACCTAGACTTCTTGTCCTACTTGGACCAAATAAGTCTAAGTGAAGCAATTCTAGTACATGACTAGTACTCACTTCATGTTTCGGCTTTAAAGTTTCTTTAATGTGTTTTCCTTTAATACATGTTTCACACATTTGAAAATTATCTAAGTCTAACTTAGGCATTCCTCTAATTAAATTCTTCTTAGACAATTTTTTAATGGTTGAAATTCCTATATGGCCTAGTCTTCTATGCCATAAATTTACATCTAAGTCATGTGATACTAGACACTTAACCTTAGCATCTAACATTTTATCTAAGGTAAGAGTATAAATATTTCCATCTCTATTTCCTTTTAAAACTATTTCTCCTTTTTCATTTATTATATCACATGAATTGGGAAGAAAAGAGACATTATAACCACAATCTATAAGTTGTGAAATACTAAGTAAATTATAAGAGAGATTGCTTACTAATAACACATTTCGTATTTGAAATGTGTTAGGATCCCCAATTGTTCCTTTTCCAACAACTTGTCCTTTGTTGTTGTCACCGAATGTTATTTTTCCTCCATTCTTGATATGTTCCAATTCGATGAATAGTTTGGGGTTCCCCGTCATATGCCTCGAACAACTACTATCTAAAAACCATTTGGTTTTTAGATTCTTTGACTTTGCCTCCTTCTTGCATTCCTTGCGTTTTTCCTACAATGGAGACAAAGTTTTAGGTACCCTTTATTTGGGTCCTTGAATGTTAGGGGCATCATTCTTGTTTAGATAACCCTTAGGTATCCAAACTTGAACATACCTTTTAGGCACATTTTTAGCATGGTTAAAATAAGAAGGATAAGCATATAGATGATTATTCCACATAAGTGAAGATGCATTGTTATACATGTTGCGCCATGGTTGATTACTACTATGCCTTGGCCGATTTTGGTAGTGTGTATAAGACATGTAATTTTGTTTCTTGAATGGCGCTATGTATGTATGTTCATATGCATTCCTATAAGATTTATATGAGTGTTGTCTATACTTAGGTTCATAATAAGTTGTATGTATTTTATTCGGTCTAGTTGCATTTGTATACTTGTAGGCATAATTTCTAGATTGTCTAGATGCAAAGTTTGGCCTAGATGTATGTTTATGCATGTGTATATTGGTGGGTGTATGTTGTATTTTTGCCTTGATAAAAGTAGAAGAATGTGTAGAAGATGTAGCAGGCAAAGCTGATTTTGTATTATATGGCAACTTTGTACTAGATGAAACAAACTTAGTCTTTTATTTACTTTTTCATTTTCTTCTTTATAGCCTAAGCCGGTTTTATCATTACCATATTTTTGTGATGAGATGAGTGTGTCTAACATGTTTGTACCAGATTTAAATTGTTCTAACATTTTTTCTAAGTTAAGTTTAGACGACTTAAGTTGTATTATTTCATGTTCACAACTTTCTAACTTAGACTTTAACATATTATTTTCCATTTTTATCTTTTGTTCATCTTTCCTATATGATTCAATTTTATTCTCTAAAGAATCAAGAGTATTAGTAGACTCTTGTTTAAGAGATTCTAGTTGATCGGAAAATTCCAAGTTGGACGTCTTCAACTTGTTATTTTCTTCAATTAGTTTCTTCTTTCTTTAGAGAGCCTCTTACAGTGAGCATGCATTCTTAAAAATTCTTCATACATTTCATCAAATGTCATGTCACTATCAGAATCACTATCAGAAGAAGATAATACCTCGTTGGATAGGAAGCAGACTTGAGCTTCCTCAGTTTCGGATTCTGAGTCGGATGAGTCGCTCCATGTGCTCACCTTCATTGCTCGTTTCCCTTTTTTTGCCTTAGACTCCTTTGTCTTTGTCGTTTGAGCCTCCTTGTCCTTGGCTTGTTTATTATTGTTGTTGTTATTATTATTTTTCTTCGTGGGACAGTCGTATGAAATATGTCCTTTTTGACCGCATTCATAACACTTTAATTCTTTATTATACCATTTGTTTGTGTTATTCTTCCTAGGTTGAGAAGAAGAAGAAGAAGAAGAAGAAGAATTACGTTGTCTATTCCTATTTGGACGTTTGAAAAACTTTCTAAGTTTTCTAGCTATCAATATCAAGTCATCGTCTAATTCAGTATCATTATTACTATCATCGTTACTAGCATGTGTTTCGGTTGTTTTGAAAGCTATTGACTTACCGGATGACTTAGATGATTTGGACTTTCGTTGGTTTAATTTGACCTCGTAGACTTTAAGAGACCCGATCAATTCATCCATCTTAGTGATTGACTTTGTCTCCTCGATTGCAGTCACCTTTGGATCCCATTCAGTATGAAGGCTTCGTAGCACCTTTTGAACCTTTTCACTGTTCGAAAATGACTTCCCTAAAGCTCCAAGGGCATTGAAAATATTAGTAATCCTCAAATCCATAGATGTTATGGATTCGTTCGGCAACATTTTGAAAGTCTCTAATTCAGTCATAAGCATGTTTATTTTTGACTCTTTAACACCACTAGTACCTTCATGCTTTAATACAAGTGATATCCACATGTCGTGTGCGCTTGTGCAATTTGACACATATCCTGCTTCAGAAGTTGTAAGTCCATTCAAAAGTAATTGCATAGCTTTAGCATTCATGAACATTTTCTTTTTATCATCCGATGACCATTCACTTTTATATTTTTCAACCTCTTGAGTGACTCCACTAACTTGTACAAATTTCATTGGAATGTATGACCCATCTTCAACTATAGACCATAAATCGATGTCTATAGCCATTAAGAATAGCCTCATTCTTAGTTTCCAATGAACAAAATTATTGCCATCAAAAAGAGGAGAGCGTTGTGTAGACATACCTTCCAACTCACCTTTGTGAGAAACAATAGCCATTGTATATACCTTGGACTTGAGACAAGCAGTATACAATGAATTGTTGTTTCTTGGCCTTGTATTGTTCGTATGGTGTTGAATCTTGCTTCTTTTGAGTGGTGTTGGTCTGGCTCTGATACCAAATGTTGGACCGTGCACCTGCAATAAACACCACTAGAGGGGGGTGAATAGTGGTTAGCGGAAATTACACTACAACCCTTTGTTAAAATCCCCTTTGAACCAGAATCTGAAACCACCTCAGATTCAGAACCCGTTTTTACAAAATTCACAAATAATTGTACACAACTCCAAAAATTATGAAACTCTCCAGAATGAACTTCAATGAGTTAACAAGATTCTGTCTAAAAATCAGACAAAAATAAAATTGTTTGACCCTTCAAACAAATAAAAAGATTCAGATGGTCAATCTGGACAGAATTGGACAGAATGTTGCTGATTTTGCAAAACGTGTTTCTCTTTGAATACTCAACCAAAATGGTTTATCTTTATATCAAAACACTCCTTAGGATGTGTAGATGAATTTTCCAAAAGGCCTTGACCTTAAAAAATTCTTGAAAAATACAGAATTTAAGTTTTCTCAAAACAGGTCAGATTGCAGCCATATTGGAGCAGTTATCTTGCAAAGGCTGAAAGTCTAACTTTCCCTTGATCAAATCAAGTGATTATTGTTGCAAATGAAAGCTAACAGTCTGAAGTATAACTCCACCAAAAATTACGAATTTTGAAAATGTTTAGCTATTTTTTCAAATTGTGTGAAAACTGCAGTCAAAAACAGGCAGAAAACAGAAATAAAGAAATAAGAGAAGAACACCGAGGTGACCTACTCCAGTCCCAAGGAACACCTTTCCTTGGATTTTAATATGAAATGAACACCTTACAAAAAGAGCCAAGCTTGATCCTTTGGTTATACACCAACCCTACTCAAGACTTGGATAATCACCTTCTAAGCCACACTTAGTTGCAACACCTCTACAACCTATTGATGTAGCTTTATAAAGATGGCTAATCAATCTTACAAATGAAGCTCAAGAGGCTTGTAGCTCACCACAATACAACAAGAACACCTTTGCTACAATGAATAAAACAATAACAACAAGAAGATGAAGATGAAAGCTAGACAATTCAACAAATGCTTGTGAGCTTCAAGTGTGTTTCATCTTCTTCACCATTGCCTCTATTTATAGTGTGAAATGAGCTTTGAAGATAAGATTTCCAACGTGTCACCATCTTCATCATCAATTCCAAATGTCTTCTCATCATTGGTTGACTTTATACACTTGGCAAAATAAAACACAATGATTGGTCCACCTTGGCAATGTCATGTTGGCCGATTTTTAACACCTTGGAATGTCTTGGAATTATCTTGAAAATGTGATGATAATATCACCATAACAACTCCATCATCTTCTCAACTTTTTGGCAAGATAATAGGCATGTGAGCTTGACTATTTAAACTTCAAAATTCAGCTCCGAAAACAATAGTAGCCGTTGGCTACTTGCCATTTTTCAAAAAAAAAATATTTTGATTTTCTTTAATGAAATAAGAAAGGATAATACCACCAAATTATCCCCAACTTCAAGCACAATAATAGGGCATGTGAGAGCTCCATTTGACTTCCAAAAATCTGCTGAAAATTCACCAAGAAGCCATATCGCCGTTGGCTATATTTGAAAAACTCCAAGTTGGCAATTTTGCCAACTAGCTCCTTTTTGGTTGGTCCACTTGTCTCCAACTCATAAAATGAATAATGTAGCACCTCCAACTGTAAACTCACATTTTTCAACATATATATGTGTAGCAACTCAGACTTTTGAAGAAGAAATAAATAGATAACTGTTGACAAGATTATGTCAACGTGTAACACCGAAATTCTCCAATATTTCTTCTCATATGTCAAGAATATTTCCACACCTTTCACACCTTTAATATCTCTGAATAATGATGATAAATATTCTCTTACAACATATATAAGAGGGTCTTCAAGAAAAAATAGAATGTGACATCTCAAATCGTCACATATCCAGCTATAGTCAATAATATCATCGGTTGAGAGAATAAGATATAAGATCACCATATTATCTTCAAAATAATAATAACACAGCTCCAGAATGAAGATAATAATATGCTCAAGAGATTCTTTGAGTGAAAATACCAAAAATACCCTTGGGCATGAAATGACCAAAATACCCCTGTGTGAGAAAACTCCAGAAATGACCCGGATGGTCATAAATAATCATGATACCAACTTTGTCATCATAAATAGTAGAAGAATATGCTCTTGAAATATTTCCATCATATCATGTTCCTACAAAACTCAAAATACCAATTTTGCCCCTTTTGGTAAGTTGTAGAAACTTCCAAGGCACGTTAGTCACAAGACAATAATAATCACCAAAAACACATATTAATCTCATAATGAACATGTATAATTCATATACAAATGAAAACAATCACTTTAACACATTTTAGAAAAATATTCCTAAAAACCCTAGACATCGATCGATCGAAGTGCCTCAGCTTCAGAGATCGATGTCTCACAGAAAGTTTCAGAGTTTGCCTCTGATCTACATCGATCGATCGAAGTGAGGGTTCGATGTACATCGATCGATCGATGTGTCTCAGGTTTAGAGATCGATGTCTCACAGAAAGGTCTTAAACTTTTCTACCTTACATAGATCGATCGATGTGAGAGATCTATGTACATAGATCGATCGATGTGCAACAACCTGAGAGATCGATGCTAAAAACATTGAGGTGCGATACCACTTTCTTCGCGATCATGTTCAAGTAATAAACCATATAAGAACTGATCACCAAATCGCTGACATCTTTACCAAACCCCTTAATCAAGCCACTTTTGAAAACTTATGAGGCAAGTTAGATATGATGACTTACGATACCATTGCGTAGTTCTATCTTTTGCATGATTTGCAAAATAAAGGGGGAGATAGAATAAGAACATGATTTTAGTTGGTAAGTCATGGATTTTAGTTGGTAAGTCATGATGAATCATATGCTAAGTTTTAATTGGTATAAATTTTAGAGCATAGGTTAATTGGTATATTCTCCCCCTTAACCTATGCTCCAAAATTTATACCAATTAAAACTTAGCATATGATTCATCATGACTTACCAACTAAAATCATGTTCTTATTCTATCTCTCCCTTTATTTTGCAAATCATGCAAAAGATAAAACTACGCAATGGTATCGTAAGTCATCATACCTAACTTGGCTCGTAAGTTTTCAAAAGTGGCTTGATTAAGGGGTTTGGTAAAGATGTCAGCGATTTGGTGATCAGTTCTTATATGGTTTATTACTATATCCTCATTTTGAACATGATCGCGAAGAAAGTGGTATCGCACCTCAATGTTTTTGGCATCGATCTCTCAGGTTGTTGCACATCGATCGATCTATGTACATAGATCTCTCACATCGATCGATCTATGTAAGGCAGAAAAGTTTAAGACCTTTCTATGAGACATCGATCTCTAAACCTGAGGCACATCGATCGATGTACATCGAACCCTCACTTCGATCGATCGATGTAGATCAGAGGCAAACTCTGAAACTTTCTGTGAGGCATCGATCTCTGAAGTTGAGGCACTTCAATCGATCGATGTCTAGGGTTTTTAGGAATATTTTTCTAAAATGTGTTAAAGTGATTGTTTTCATTTGTATATGAATTATACATGTTCATTATGAGATTAGTATGTGTTTTTGGTGATTATTATTGTCTTGTGACTAACGTGCCTTGGAAGTTTCTACAACTTACCAAAAGGGGCAAAATTGGTATTTTGAGTTTTGTAGGAACATGATATGATGGAAATATTTCAAGAGCATATTCTTCTACTATTTATGATGAAAAAGTTGGTATCATGATTATTTATGACCATCTGGGTCATTTCTGAAGTTTTCTCACACCAGGGGTATTTTGGTCATTTCATCCCAAGGGTATTTTTGGTATTTTCACTCAAGGAATCTCTTGAGCATATTATTATCTTCATTCTGGAGCTGTGTTATTATTATTTTGAAGATAATATGGTGATCTTATATCTTATTCTCTCAACCGATGATATTATTGACTATAGCTGGATATGTGACGATTTGAGATGTCACATTCTATTTTTTCTTGAAGACCCTCTTATATATGTTGTAAGAGAATATTTATCATCATTATTCAGAGATATTAAAGGTGTGAAAGATGTGGAAATGTTCTTGACATATGAGAAAAAATATTGGGAAATTTTGGTGTTACACGTTGACATAATCTTGTCAACAGTTATCTATTTATTTCTTCTTCAAAAGTCTGAGTTGCTACACATATATATATGTTGAAAAATGTGAGTTTACAGTTGGTGGTGCTACATTATTTATTTTATGAGTTGGAGACAAGTGGACCAACCAAAAAGGAGCTAGTTGGCAAAATTGCCAACTTGGAGTTTTTCAAATATAGCCAACGGCTATATGGATTCTTGGTGAATTTTCAGCAGATTTTTGGAAGTCAAATGGAGCTCTCACATTCCCTATTATTTTGCTTGAAGTTGGGGATAATTTGGTGGTATTATCCTTTCTTATTTCATTAAAGAAAATCAAAATATTTTTTTTTGAAAAATGGCAAGTAGCCAACGGCTACTATTGTTTTTGGAGCTGAATTTTGAAGTTTAAAATGGTCAAGCTCACATTCCTATTATCTTGCCAAAGAGTAAAGAAGATGATGGAGTTGTTATGGTGATATTATCATCACATTTTCAAGATAATTCCAAGTCACTTTTAGTTGAAAATTTCGGCCAACATCATGTTGCCAAGGTGGACCAAACATTGTGTTTTATTTTGCCAAGTGGACAAGGTCAACCAATGATGAGAAGACATTTGGACTTAATGATGAAGATGGTGACACATTGGAGTTCTTATCTCCAAGGCTCATCTCACACTATAAATAGAGGCAATGGTGAAGAAGATGAAACACACTTGAAGCTCACAAGCATTTGTTGAATTGTCTAGCTTTCATCTTCATCTTCTTGTTGTTATTGTTTTATTCATTGTAGAAAAGGTGTTCTAGTTGTATTGTGGTGAGCTAAAAGCCTCTTGAGCTTCATTTGTAAGATTGATTAGCTATCTTTATAAGGCTACATCAATAGGTTGTAGAGGTGTTGCAACTAAGTGTTGCTTAGAAGGTGATTATCCAAGTCTTGAGTAGGGTTGGTGTATAACCCAAGGATCAAGCTTGGCTCTTATTGTAAGGTGTTATTTCATAGTAAAATCCAAGGAAAGGTGTTCCTTGGCACTGATTAGGTCACATTGACCGAATCGGGATAAATCCTCGGTGTTCTTCTCTTATTTCTTTATTTCTGTTTTCTGCCCGTTTTGACTGCAGTTTTCACACAACTTCACACAATTTAACTTATCTTCCGATTATTTTTCCAAGCATTTCCAACCCCAATATTTAAGGTCGATATCTTTATTAATTCTAAATAAGATTTGAATTCCAAAAAATATTTTATCAATATCGCATTCATTTCCACTAGCCCGGAATCTCGGGTCATAACATACTTAGTGGCTTGAGCAATCTTGGTGGGTGAGTACCTTTCTGGTGGTACACCTCTATTTTTCCTGGGTGGCAACACACGTCCCTGATTTCCTGGAGGAAAGTTAGTACAGTCTATGGGAGAAAAACTTCTAGTAGGAGAGTCAGGGAAATTAGTAGCAGTAGGGGACTCATGTAACCGATTCGATATTATCGTGGGGTTCCATTAAGCAGTGGGCGTCATCTAATTGCCGTGTTGGCTCAGTCGTCGGCCAGTGTGGTGCTGACAGCCAATCGAGAGTGTTGTCATTAGCTATCTCCTCTTGGGACTGAGATTGGGTGGCAAAAATGGTTCAGTTTCAAGAAAGACACAATTCAGAGTGATATGAATACGACGAGTACAAGGGTTATAACATCGGTATCCTTTCTGGGTAGAGGCGTAGCCAACAAAGGCACATTTCTCAGTACAGGGGTCAAATTTGGTGCGTTGAGTTTTAGGAACATGGATGAATACGGTACAACCAAACACTTTGGGAGGTACGGTTAAGAGGGATGGAATTGTGGTTTGGGTGGCTAAGACTTGAAGTGGGGTTTGGTGATGTAGGATGGAAGTGGGAAGTCGATTACTTAAGTAGGTGGCTGTAGACACTGCCTCCGACCAAAAAGTCCGAGGAACATTGGTATCTAACATCATGGCTCGTGTCATTTCAAGTAGTGATCGGTTTTTTCTTTCAGCTACTCCGTTTTGTTCAGGAGTATCCGGGCAGGAAGTTTGATGTATCATACTATTGTCAGAAAGATAATTTTTGAGTGCCCCTTCGAAGTATTTCCCACCATTGTCAGAGCGAAGAATTTGTATAGGAGTGTGTAATTGGGTTGTAATCATTTTATGAAATTCCACAAATTTTGTAACAACATCATATTTTTGTTTAAGAATGTATAACCATGTCATTCGACAAAAATCGTCAACAAAAATAACAAAATATCGATAACCAAGTGGAGTGGGGTGTGGGGCAGGGCCCCATACATCTGAATGGACTGAGGAAAATATTTTGTCGACACGAATATTATTAGCCCGATTGGTTCCTCGGGGCTGTTTGGCCCGGATACAAGTGGCACAGGATAAGTTTTGTAAATTATGCAACTGGGAAGAAAATAAGTCCGAAAAAAGAAATTTTAGATAACTAAATGACGAATGCCCTAACCGGCGATGCCAAAGCCACAGCTGACGAGTAACCGATCCGGTGGCAAGATTAGACCGGCCTTGTTGCTCTACGGTATCCACGTAATAAATTCCGTCGGTTTCAGTACTACGTCCAATGATGATCCCCGTATGAATGTCCTGCAATAGACAAAACGAAGGATACATAAGAACGACGCAATCCAACTCTTTGGTAATTTGACTAACAGAGAGCAGTTTTGTAGAGAGGGAAGGAACAAATAAACAGTGTGGTATGGTAATTTCAGGGGTGATGGTAATGGTTCCTTCTCCACGGACAGGAACTATTTCTCCACTAGCTGTTTCAACATGGGATTTGGTGGGGGGTGAATGGTCGATAAAATCCTTGGGGTCAAATGACATAGTGTCAGTGGCCTCGCAATCAATTATCCACCAGGAATTGTGGTGGGTTGGTGGCTGACCAGTGTGGTATGCGAGGTTATTTTGGTCCTTTTTTGGGTGATGTTGAAAAGAATTATGGAAAGTATGGGTTATTGTATGATTCTGGAAAGTTGAGGGACTGATATCGGATTTGATGAGAACTGGCGGGTCAGAGGTGTTATTTGCGGGTAATGGAGAGAGTGGCCTGTTATTACTGGAATTCGCAGGGGCTTTATATTGAGAAATATGTTTGGATAATTTTCAAAGTCATGATTTTAAGTGGTGAATACTTAAAAATGTCACACATGGTGTTATATGTGATTAAAAGTTGAAAAAGTTGACATCGATCTCTCAGGTTGTTGCACATTGATCGATCTATGTACATAGATCTCTCACATCGCTCGATCTATGTAAGGTAGAAAAGTTTAAGACCTTTCTATGAGACATCGATCGATTGATGTACATCGAACCCTCACTTCGATCGATCGATGTAGGTGAGAGGCAAACTCTAAAACTTTCTTTGAGACATCGATCTCTGAAGCTGAGGCACTTCGATCGATCGATGTCTAGGGTTTTTAGAAATATTTTTTCTAAAATGTGACAAAATGGTTGTTTTCATTTGTACATGATTTATACATGCTCATTATGTGCTTATTATGTGTTTTTGGGTGATTATTATTATCGTGTGACTAACGTGCCTTAGAAGTTTCTATAACTTACCAAAAGGGACAAAATTGGTATTTTGAGTTTTGTAGGAACATCACATGGTGAAAATATTTCAAGGGTGTATTCTTATACTATTTATCATGACAAAGTTGGTATCATGATCATGTTTGACCATCGGGGTCATTTCTGGAGTTTTCTCACACCAGGGGTATTTTGGTCATTTCACTCCTGAGGGTATTTTTGGTATTTTCACTCAAAGAATCTATTGAGCATATTATTGTATTTATTCTGGAGTTGGGTTATTATTATCTTGAAGATTATTTGGTGATTTCTTATCTTATTCTCTCAACCGATAATATTATTGACTATAGCTGGATATGTGACGATTTGAGATGTCACATTCTATTTTTTCTTGAAGACCCTCTTATATATGTTTTAAGAGAACATTTATCATCATAATTCATAGATATTAAAGGTGTTAGAGGTGTGGAAATGTTCTTGACATATAAGAAGAAATATTGGGGAATTTCGGTGTTACACGTTGACATAATCTTGTCAACTATTATCTATTTATTTCTTCTTCAAAAATCTGAGTTTCTACACACATATATATATATATATATATATATATATATGTTGTAAAATGTGTATCATCAGGTGGATATGATGTTGTACATATTTTATGAGTTGGTGACAAGTGGACAAATCAAAAAGGAGCTAGTTGGCAAAAATGTCAACTAGGAAAATTCAAAGAAGTAGCCAACGGCTACTAGACTTTTCTTGGGTATTTTGAGCAGATTTTTTGAAGTCAAAAGAAGACTTCACATGTCCTATTATTGTTCTTGAAGTTGGGGATGATTTGGTGGCATTATCCTTTCTTATTTTATTAAAGAAAATCAAAAATATTTTTGGAAAACATAGATGGTAGCCAACGGCTACTTAATGGATTTGGAGCTGATTTTTTGACTTTGAAATGGTAAATGACCACATGCCTATTATCTTGCCAAAAAGTTGAGAATATGATGGAGTTGTTATGGTGATATTATCATCACATTTTCAAGAAAATTCCAAGACATTCCAAGGTGTTAAAAATCGGCCAACATGACATTGCCAAGGTGGACCAATCATTGTGTTTTATTTTTCCAAGTGTACAAAGCCAACCAATGATGAGAAGACATTTGGAATTGACTACGTGCCTGAGACTGCCATACTGGAGAAGATGAGGCAACTTGATAAGCTGGAGCAAGACCGGATGTCTATTTCTGATTACGCTGACAGGTTCCATGCCTTGGGAAAATTCACACCCATGGTGTTGGAAAACAACAGAATGAAGATGCTTAAGTTCGAGCAAGGTCTGAACCCTGGGTCTAGTCTATAAACCTTTGCTGAAATGTTGGATGCTTGTTACCGCATGGAGAGCGATATGCGCAGTCCCAGCGTAGAGAGGTTCGTGACGACACCGGCAAAAGGCCGAGGGACGATAGGAGTGGAGGTAGACCCAGACGTTGGGTCAAAATTCCCCGGAGAGGTCAGGTAGGACCGTTTCAGAGGGCACTACACCAGAGTCAGCCTGATCAGCAGGCGCCCAGAGTGTGCCCACATTGCCAGAAGAATCATGTTGGGGAATGCTGGAAGAAGACTGGGGCATGTTTTAAGTGTGACAAGACGGACAACAGAATCAAGGATTGTCCCAAGTGGAAGCAGAGACCACAGGGAGACGCCGGGCCATCGCAGCAGCAGAGAGCTAGGCCCAAGACCAATGCCAGAGTCCATGTCATGACGGACGCCGAGGTGCAGGAGAACACCGATGTCGTGACAGGTATGACTTAAGTTAAATTTTAGTTGTTTAAGTTGGAATTAAAATTTGCTTAACGTGAGATTTTCTGTGCGATGTCCATCGTTGATAGGTGCTATTCTTGTAAATAAAATGTCTGCGAACGTGTTGTTTGATAGTGGTGCAAGCCATTCGTTTGTATCTAAGAAATTTGCCAAAGGACTTGACCGTCTGCCCGAGTGGCTTGAGACCCCGTTCAGAGTTCAGGCAGCTGGTGACCAAGTACTGGTGTCATATCATCAGTATAAGGCTGTGAGTTGAAATTGGATAAAAAAAATATTTCCCGCCACATTGGTTCCGATTGCGATGCGGGATTTTGATGTGACACTCGGCATGGATTGGTTGACTAAGTATCATGCCAACATTGACTGCAGACTCATTTAAGGATCCCGAGATGAATGAAGTGACGGTCCCAGGAAATAGCAAGCTGACAATGGCCCCCCAGAAAATTTATTTGACTGCGGTTAAGGCTTTCAAGGCTTTGCAAAGGGGAGCAGAGAGATTTATGGTTTATGCTATGGATGCAAAGCAAGAAATTCTCTCCATTGATCAGATCCCGGTGATCAACAAATTCAAAGATGTATTTCCAGATGATTTGCCTGGAGTATCCCCATCAAGAGAAGTGGAGTTCGAAATCAGTTTGATCCCAGGGGCTGAGCCTATATATAAGGCACCTTACAGGATGGCCCCAGCGGAACTTAAGGAGCTAAAGGTTCAACTACAGGAGTGTTAGACAAGAAGTTAATCCGACACAGTGTATCACCTTAGGGAGCTCCTGTCTTGTTTGTCAAGAAGAAAGATGGCAGTTTGAGATTGTGTATTGACTACAGAGAGCTGAACACGGTAACCATCAAGAATAAGTATCCACTGCCAAGGATTACCATCAGTTGCTCGTGAAAGCAAGTGATGTTCCTAAAACCGCTTTCCGTACTCGATATGGGCATTATGAATTTTTGGTGATGCCTTTTGGATTGACTAATGCCCCAGCAGCTTTTATGGATTTAATGAACACCGTATTCTGAGAGCAGCTAGATAAGTTTGTGGTGGTGTTCATTGAAGATATTTTGATATACTCTCCTGATGAGCAGTCCCATGCGGAGCATTTAAGAGTGGTGTTGGAGATTCTGAGACAACAGAAACTGTATGCCAAATTCAGCAAGTGTGAATTTTGGCTAAGGAGTGTGACTTTTCTTGGGCACGTGATTTCAGAGGATGGAATTTCGGTGGATCCTAAGAAGGTTGAAGCCATCACTGAATGGCCGAGACCCACAAACGTGACAGAAGTCCGAAGTTTTCTAGGCCTAGCAGGCTACTATAGCAAGTTCGTTGAAGGATTTTCGACAATTGCAGTTCCACTGAGCCGACTTACCCTGTTATACCCCGTGATTTTCGAGTCCAATGTGGAATAAATATAATACAACTTAAAATACAATTATAGTAATTACATAGGTTATGAGGGTTAGTGAAATAAAACGTAAGTGGATAATTAATCAAAAAGCTGAAATTAGGAAAATTAGGTCAAAATACCAAAAACATGCCCCTCCCCACTTAAATGCTAGGGAGTTACACAAAGGAGTATAACTCCCCATCAGGCCATTAGATCGTCGGTTACAAGGCCAAAAGAGAGGGGGAAACGTTGAGACAAGGGAGAGAAAGGAAGAGGAGAAAAGAAAGAGAAAAGAGAAAGAAGAAGAAAGGAAGAAGAAAGAGCGGCCAACCTAGGTCCAATCATTTTCGAACTACTGCCATACACTCGTAAGATTATCTAGAGACAAAGGCAAGTAATCTTTTTATACGCTTTACGCAAATTTTGATACAACAGGCCCTATGTTCTTAGAAAGAGAAAATTCGGATCACACATTAGTAATCTTGATTTATGTATGTTACATGCTCTACTATATGTACTTGTTGTTGGTTGCTTGATTTAAAGTCATGTTCTTTGGGCCCAAATGTGAAAGTATTCATGTTGTGCTTCATTGTTGATAAACATGCCCTTAAAGTGTCATCTTTGTTGTAAATATTGTTTATGGTACTTGTTATGTTTCTAAAGGTTGCTTTAGATGATTTGAGATGAGTTGAAGAAGATTTGAAGGAATAGAGAAGAATGTGATGTAAGTTGAACATGGGGTAGAGGATTGATGATACATTCGGAGATAGGAATGATAGAAGGCTTAATGTTGATGCAAACTGTTGGAGGTAAGAATCAAACTGCGTTTGTGGTGTGTTGTGCATGATGGAGTTCAGAATGTAAGGTTGAATTTGAGGTGTTAAGATGAAAGAAGTTATTGAGGAAGATGAAGGGGAGAAGTTACTGCAGAAAATTGCAGTTTTGGAACCGTCAGAACACTTCGAACACCTACTTTAGGCGCTTCATGTCACATTAGGCGCCTAAAGTAGGCGTTCAATGTGTCCCAGTGCATCTCCGTACACTTCGAACACCACATTAGGCGCTTCATGTCAACATAAGGTGATTCATATAGGCGTTCGATGTATACAGCACATCCCCGAACACTTCGAACGCCTAGTATAGGCGCCTCATGTCACTTTAGGTACCTCAAGTAGCGTTCCAAGTGTACTGGAAGTTCCTTTTGGCCCATTAAGCACTCCATGTGTGTGAGATACCTTTATTCTCTTCCATTGCTCATAAAATACAAGTGTTTTTGAAGTGTTCTTGAGTTTTAAAGATTAAGTGTGAATGAGTAGGGTTAAGTATGAATTCAAAGTGAATTGCGATACGAAAGGGCATGAAGTGATATAAATAAGGTGTACTTGAGTTGTAAACGTTAAGTGTGAATGAGTAGGATTAGGTATGAATTCGAAGTGAGTTAACAATATGAAAGGGCATAAAATGGTACGAATAAGGAGTGTTTGAAGAAGTATGAATGAGCAAAGTTAAGTGTGAACTCTAGATGATTTTTGTAATACAAAAGGACATGAAATGGTACGAGCAGAGTGAGATAGAGGTTCAGGACTTTGTACTTGATATGTAAAGTGTGTGTGCATGTTTACACGTTTGATGTGGTGTTACACGAGCATTCTGCATTATGACATGAACACTTTGCATTTTGACATAAGTTTCGTTTTGCGAAAAGAATACGAGTTTGAAAAGAAGATTAAAGTTTTTGAAAAGCAACTATGGCTGCTGGTTGATCGCAGGGTATAAAAGTCATGCCTGCGAAAGCAGAGTATAAAAGCGTGATCTGTGAATCAACAGCAGGGTATAAAATATTTTATGGGGCCGTGGACCTATCAGCACGGATATAAGATATATGTAATGGGGTCGTGGACCTATCAACACGGGATATAAAGTTATATGTTATGGGGCCGTGGACCTTTCAGCACGGGGTATAAAGTTATATGTTATGGGGCCGTGGACCTTTCAGCACAGGGTATAAAGTTCTGTTTGCTGTGGACTGATCACCCACAGGGTATAAAGTTCTGCTACGCGAAGAATATGATAAGAAGAATTCTGAAAAGTTTTGTGAAAAGACATGCATGACATGTTTGTGAAAGAAGACATATGCACGAGTTTTGTGTGTTTTGAAGAAGTACATGCATCATGTTACAAGAAGCATAAGATTGACATGCAAGAAATGTTACTAGTATATGTTCTGTTTATATAGTATGTTTGGCTCTATATGTGTTGGTTTCATTTTGTGTGTCAATTATGTGGCTTAATTGGATTTGGTAAATCGTTATAAAGATGTTATTTGCCAACCCGAGCACCTTATTTTGGGCAATGACTTATACACTGGTGACCCGTCGTGTGTGATCCCTTAAGGTGTATAGACGGGTTACTTGCTGGCGTTGTTTTCGCTAAGAACAGATACTTCATTTCTTTCAGGTGAGCCAGAGTATGAAATGATATTTGTTGAAGACAATGGCAAATGGGCTTAATGGGATGATGGTCATGGAAGTAGATAGATTTTTGATCATTCTAAGTTGGAGGACTTGATCTTTGTTATGTTGTACTCGATAATATGTTAGCAGTTAGTCGAACACTTTTATTTCCACTATTGTTCTGGTTACATTGGTGTTGGTGAAGTTTTAAATTTTACGACGTTTCCGCTGATTTATCTTACGTTATGGATGATGTGCACTTGATCTGCTTTGACGCTTCGTAGTCCTCGTAGTAGACTACGGCGGGTGCACTGGTTCCGATGCCAGTATCGGGCCGGGGCGCTACATACTCATAAGAAAATTAAGTTTGAGTGGACTGCAGAATGCGAGCAGAGCTTCTCCGATCTCAAAAAGAGATTGACCATGGCCCCGGTGTTGGCGCAACCCTCTGGCACTGATGGCTTCGTGATCTATAGTGATGCGTCCAAGAAAGGACTAGGTATGTATATAATTACAACTGTTGTGTTATATATATATATATATATATATATATATATATATATATATATATATATATATACCGGACGTGAATTGACCTTCTGTTTGTAGGTTGTGTCCTGATGCAAAATGAGCGAGTTATTTCTTACGCTTCGAGACAGCTGAAACCTTACGAACAGAACTACCCGACGCATGACTTAAAACTCGCAGCATTAGTGTTCGCCCTTAAGATTTGGAGACACTACTCATATGGAGAAAAGTGTGCCGTGTTCACCGACCACAAGAGCCTGAAATATTTGTTTTCGCAGAAAGAGCTGAATATGAGACAAAAGAGATGGTTGGAATTACTTAAGGATTATGACCTATGTAGCGCCCTGACCCGGACAGCGGAATCCGAACCGGTACACCCGTCGTAGCTTACTGAGAAGACTACAAGACGTCTCATCTCTCGAATACACATCGTCAATGACGTAAGAGAAACAAGCGCGGAAACATATATCTCGTAAATCTAAATCATCAATACGGTACACCAAACGATAAAGTGGCTATTAGTAATAGTATATGGTCGCAACCATCTCAAATGAACTAAGAAACAGAAATAACAGAATCCATCTAAACAATTCCCTCAACAAGGTCTAGGCATCCCATTCTGCCCACTCGCCGTCGTCCTCAATGAAGATCATGTCATACTCAGGTTCTCCTGTATCAAAAAGGCAGTACCCTTAGCGAAAAACGCTAGCAAGTAACCTGCTTATAAGACATACGGGATCAACACATGGCAAGACATGAGTAATATATATATATATATATATAATTCAAAGGAATTGTGGGGCACATGTCTTGTAAACTTCAAAATATATACGCGAATAATGTGATAAAGCAAGTACAGCAATTTGCATGCAAATAACAATTCATTGGCAATCAACTAACACTCGCATTCATACCACATTGACTCTCGTGATGCATGTCAAAATATGCACTACACTACACAATCACAAATGCATGAGCCATTTCTTTTCAAATCAGTGCAATGCATGTCACAATGTCCGGTCTCGTAACTCGTAATCCTGCAACGCACCCCGGCTTATATTTCCATCCCGGTTAACGTTACAGGCTCGTTATGCTCTGTGATGCATCTCGGCTTATATTTCCATCCCGATTAACATCATAGACTCGTAAAACTCTGCAATGCACCTCGGCTTATATTTCCATCCCGATTAACATTGCAGAGGAATTTATACCCTGTAACGCACCCCGGCTTACATTTCCATCCCGGTTAACGTTACAGTCTTTTGTGCCCTGCAATGCACCCCGGCTTAAATTTCCATCCCGGTTAACATTGCAGGTCACCTTCGCAAATCTGTGCCGAAGCACATCTCTTTTCAAATCAATATGCAAATGTAAGTGTCATGATGCAAGACTCCTCGTTTCATTCTCGTATCTCGTTCACATAAGTAGTTCATGTACACATGCGCAAGTATAAGCAACACACAAGCTTTCACTAACTTACACATCATAACTTTAGGCTTCAACCATCTCGTCAACACTTAGTCTCGATTCTAAGGTTCACAACCTAAGGCAAGTATCCCTAACCATCCTTTATTGAACTCTGAAACACCTTGTACGTTCATTTCCTAACCCTCCTAAGTCATCCACGTTGAACTCCGACTCGAATACCCTTCAAATTCTCCAAACTTGATTCACCATCTTAAGTCATGTTCCCAAGACTTAGACTAGTCATAATCAGGTCCTAAGAAGTCCCTAAGGTCACCCAAAGGATCCCCTAGCTTCCCTCTTTCTTCCCTTACTTTCCCACAAAACTGGTTGACGTCATACCCTGACGTCGATCGATCTACGTACGTCGTACCCTGACGTCGATCGATCGACGTCCATCTGAGGCACGTCGATCTCTCACTCAACCTACGTCATACCCTCACGTCATACCCTCACATCATACCCTCACGTCATACCCTCACGTCATACCCTCACTTACTACACGTCATACCCTCACGTCATACCCTCACTTACTACACGTCATACCCTCACTTACTACACGTCATACCCTCATTCTGAACTACGTCGATCGATCGACGTGCATCTGAGGCACGTCGATCTCTCACTCCTTCCACGTCGATCGATCGACGTGCATCTGAGGCACGTCGATCTCTCACCTGCTATACGTCGATCGATCGACGTCATGAATTTTCAGAATCTTCATCCTGCGATTTTTGCATCAACTGCAGACCTATATTCCAATCGTTTTCCAACGTTCTTCCCACCAATTCAAGCCTAGTCTTCCCTATCAATCCCTTCTTAACCCTCTCAAACAAGATCCTTCATATTCACGTCAACGATTCAATCCTAAAACTCGAATCTTTCATCAAATCCACCCCAAAAACCTAACCTTTCCACTTTTCTCTCCCTTCAACCGCCATCATCAACCAAGTGGGATTCAAGGGAGTGGGATTTACAGGATCTCACGTAAACAATGAACAACAACAAGATCTCAACATACAATGGCCAAACATCGACACCAAATCACATAAATCATATACACGTAAACACGAAAAGAAACTACTGCATGGTGATCCATTTAATATCAAAAGTAGGCCTTTTTCTTTCACAAATCGTAGGAACTTATAAGATGATTACCTGCCTTTGATTACTCGAAGAACGAAGGAAGATCGGACGAAGATTGAAGGATGGATCTTGAAGAAATCCTTGCCTAGGGTTGAGAATGTCAACGTCGCCTATGGGGATGGAAGGACTGCGTCAGTTTTCTCGGCGTAATGAGGAAACTGACGTATGTCAGTTTTTATATGGAATGGGGAAAGTTTGGAGTTTCTAAATTATATCTATTATCTTATTTATCTTAAAGAATAATCCTTTATTATTTAATTCTAAAATTAAATGCAATTTAATTCTAATATTTAATCTTCTCATTAATTCCTAATTAATCTCATACTTAATTCCTAATTCATTATCGTTGACCATCATTAATCTTCTTTAATTCCTTCTTTGTCTTTTAATTATCCTACGGAGGGTGCGGGGCATAACACTCCACCCCCTTATAAAAAAGTTTCGTCCTCGAAACTGGCGTACCTTATTGGAAAAGATGTGGATATAGTTCCTTCATTTGCTCTTCAAGCTCCCACGTGGCTTCACGCTCCGTATGGTTACTCCACTGAACTTTGACATACGGAATGACGCGTCGGCGTAGGACTTGATCTTTTCTATCCACAATCCTTATTGGATGCTCTTCATAGGTGACATCTTCTTTCACATCCAAGGGTTGAGCTTCAAGGACATGGCTCGGGTCCGGTACGTATTTCTGTAGTTGAGATACGTGAAATACGTTATGGACTTGTGACAAATTCGGAGGTAAGGCGAGTCTGTATGCTCTTTCACCAACTTTACTAAGAACTTCGTAAGGTCCAATATATCTAGGGCTTAACTTGCCCTTCATTCCGAATCTTGCGACTCCTTTGGTTGGTGAAACTCGTAAATAGACCTTCTAACCTTCCTCGAACTCCAGAGGTCGCCTCTTGGAATCGGCCCAACTCTTATTACGATCCTGAGCCACCTTCAATTTCTCTCTTATCACCTTGACCATTTCAACAGTTTGTTCAACCAACTCGGGTGCAGTGATTGCCCTTTCTCCGACTTCATCCCAAAAAACGGGGGACCTGCACTTACGTCCATATAAAGCTTCAAATGGCGCCATGCCAATTGCACTGTGATAGCTGTTATTATATGAGAACTCCATTAACTTCAACATGCTATCCCAGTTTCCTTTAAAATCTAAGGCGCATGCTCTCAGCATATCTTCCAAGGTTTGGATGGTTCTCTCGGATTGGCCATCTGTTTGAGGATGGTATGCGGTACTCATCCTCAGTTCGGTACCCATTGCCTTCTAGAATGCCCTCCAAAACTTAGAAGTGAACTTGGGATCACGGTCCGACACAATGCTGACTGGAACTCCGTGCAAGCTCACAATGTTGTCCACATAGATATTGGATAGTTTCTCATACGAAGTACCATGTGACACGGCTATGAAATGGGCTGTCTTTGTCAAACGGTCTACAATCACCCAGATCATCTCATTTCCATTTCTGGTCTTGGGTAGTCCCATCACGAAGTCCATAGTCACGTGCTCCGATTTCCGTTCTGGGATCTCTAGTGGCTTCATTAAACCACTAGGTCGTTGATGTTCGGCCTTAACCTGTTGGCATACCAAGCATCTCTCCACATACTCTGCTATGCTTTTCTTCATCCCCATCCACCAATAGTTCCTTTTGAGGTCCTTATACATCTTGGTGCTGCCGGGATGGATGGATAACCTTGAGTTATGAGCTTCGTTTAGCAACTCCTTACGAAGCTCATCATTGTTAGGTACGCACAACCTATTTTGGAACCATAAACTTCCATCTCCTCGCAACTGGAAGTCTTTTACTGGTCCCGCAGCTAGTTTATCATGGATTTCTCTTAGCGCTGTGTCTCCATACTGCGCCTCTTTGATCCTGTCCACCAAGTCTGGACTGATGAATAAAGCCGTTAAAACATTTGCCACTGAGTCCACCACTTCGAGATCAAACTCCTCAATCTCCCTTTCCAATGGAGACTGTCTTGCGTGGCTAGACTTCCTGCTCAATGCGTCCGCCACTCTGTTGGCCTTACCTGGATGATAGTTGATGGTTAGATCATAATCCTTAAGTATCTCCAACCATCTTCTCTGTCGCATATTTAACTCTTTCTGCGAGAATAAGTACTTTAAGCTCTTGTGATCGGTGAACACAACACATTTCTCTCCATATAAATAGTGCCTCCAGATCTTAAGAGCAAATACCACAGGTGCGAGCTCCAAGTCATGCGTCGGGTAATTCTGCTCATATGGTTTCAACTGTCTTGACGCGTACGATATGACTCGTTCATTTTGCATCAAGACACAACCTATAAACAGAAGGTTAGTTTAAGACTAGCATTTGTATATACCATGCATTAATTGTAATGATGTACATACCTATGTTGCTGTTGTTGCGCAACTCCTTGTGCTATCACTGTGATAGCATCAATCAGCACTTGTGGGACTAGGACTGCTGGTGGTGGTGGTGGAGGGTTCTCATTTCCATTGCCACCGTTTCCTTGGTTATCACGTCGAGGAGGCATTTTCTGCAAGATCACGCTTATTAGTATCTAGCAGCTCCACAAATAAGTACTTGGGGTCCATAATGTTGTACAAGGCGGAATTTACAAGTTAAGATAACTAACATTTACTGATTACCCTTAATCGCGCTCGTACACACACCCATCCAAATCAAACTTAAATCTAAGACTGCATACTTAGACTTAAAGATCAACTTAAAGTGAAGATCATATCTTAAGACTCTACATGTCATAACCTAGGTCTCCGAGGTAGATCTGAAGCCTAGGCTCTGATACCACCTGTAGCGCCCCGACCCGGACAGCGGAATCCGAACCGGTACACCCGTCGTAGCTCACTGAGAAGACTACAAGACGTCTCATCTCTCGAATACACATCGTCAATGACGTAAGAGAAACAAGCGCGGAAACATATATCTCGTAAATCTAAATCATCAATACGGTACACCAAACGATAAAGTGGCTATCAGTAATAGTATATGGTCGCAGCCATCTCAAATGAATTAAGAAACAGAAATAACAGAATCCATCTAAACAATTCCCTCAACAAGGTCTAGGCATCCCATTCTGCCCACTCGCCGTCGTCCTCAATGAAGATCATGTCATACTCAGGTTCTCCTGTATCACAAAGGCAGTACCCTTAACGAAAAACGCTAGCAAGTAACCCGCTTATAAGACATACGGGATCAACACATGGCAAGACATGAGTAATATTTTTTTTTTAAAAACATTTATTTTATTAAAATAGAAGCCTCACTTATGGCGGAGGAAAACCATATTACAAGAGTTCAGAGTAAGTGAACAAATGAAATAGCGAACTAAGGAGGACATATCTCCAGTCGTATACGATATGCCGCATTAAAACCTTGCTAGGAAAAACCACCCTTGTGGAAACCCTAGCGAAGGAAAAAGCGTACATATTTATACGACCATCATTGAAATGTATAGTATGTAAATATGTGTCCAGTTGTTGGTGTAGATGTCGTATATTAGCGAAACAATGCTTCCAAAGTGTCATCTCCAGTGGTTCCAGCAGGGTAAACCAAGGCATGTGCTTGTCAATAATTGTGTTGATCTCCACGGTGAGCACCCCACCCATGACCAGCGCCAGATATAATCCAAGGCATGTAACAGCAGGCACCAAGAAGAAATTATGATTCATATGAAGAGAATATAAACCGCAGAGTGAGTGATAAGGTAGCGTACCGAGCCTGCCTGCATCCCTCGGGACACAGGCAGGATGTGGCAGAAAACGCCAATCCCTGTGGAAGACATACTGAGGTAGCTCACGCCAATGACGTTGCGCCACGTGGAAGGCCATTCCGTGTCGCGCGTGAGATGAGCGTGTAGCATGAAAGAAGCTCCCGGCAACAGCAAAAAGGCATGCAGCAGGCAAATAAAAGTATATATCACATAGTCGTAAGAAAAGCAGCCCTAGGAAATAAACAGAGAAGATAATGTTCCCACCAAGGCTGCCTGCATAGCGAAAAGTGCAGGCAGCAACAATATCCCGTTGTCCATCAGTACAACCGTCCATGAACATGCTCTTTGCAACGCATAGTGAATGAGTATCCTCGTCAAGCATAAACCATGTATATGGAAAAGCAAGATGTGTGTAAATATGGCAAGTGTCAATAATTAATAAACGAAAGAGAACAATCAACATACCCTGCCTGTCTGTACTCAATCGAGCACAGACAGGAAAAAGATGTGCGGGCCAATCCATATGGAAGACGTTATGCTGACTGTCGACGCACAGCAACTGATGTGAGGTCCAAAGAAACCGCAGCACGGACCATTGAAGGCAAGCTGGATGGCGTGAAGATTGAAGTGCAAGGCGACTGAATTGCATGTTGCGCCAAATAATGTGCCGGCATATTTGCTTCTCTGTATACATGCTGAATTTCCAAGTGATGATGAGTGATCAACTGCTGTAGTAGTTTAAGATGGAAGTTTCCAAACACAGGATGCTGTTTACGTAGTCGTTGAATCATCTGTGCACAATCAGTCTCTAAAATCAGAGACCTGTATAAGGGCAGGAAATATAGCAAACCAAACAGGGCTGTTTGAATTTCAGCCTGCAAAGGTGGACAATATGGGAGTCTGAAAGCTATCGCCCTCACACATGCTCCACATGAGTCGCGTAAAATGAGACCTCCTGCCGCATTGGAGTGGCCAACCGCGGCATCCACATTAAGTTTAAATCGACCTGTTGGGGGAGTAAGCCATTTAACCACTTGTAGACGCGGAGGGCGAGGTATTGACAGCCAGGATAACGGCGAAGCGGGTCCGGCAGCTAGCTTGGTACCTTGGATTGAATGAACCCACATATGAAGCTCAAAAAGAACGGTATTTCGGAGTGCAGCTATAGAAAATGATGATTGATCTCCATATATCATATTTGCATAATGACGCCATATATTGTAGACCAAAATGCCAGGGACTATTATCTTGAGCACCCCATCAAAGGACAAAAAGGATGAACGGTACCACCAAGCTAATAAATACTGTCGAATAGTGTGTGTAGTCGGTAATATAATCTGCAATTCAGATGCAAAGAAAATCCACATGGACTGGATTGCCGCACAATTCAAGAACACATGATCTACTGAGGAAGAATGCTGCTTGCAAAATGGGCACTGTGTGGGACGTGCAATCAAATAAGAGCCTATGTAATCCTCAAACGGTAAAGCCGCATGAAATAATCTCCAGAGGAATAGACGGATGGATGGTGAATGGTGTTTAAACCAAACGAACTTCGCAGACAGCAATGTGGGTTTAGATGTGCGACAGATATTGTAAGCCGATTTAAGCTCATATTCTCCCAAGGAGGAGGGTCGCCAATGGGGATGGAAGGACTGCGTCAGTTTTCTCGGCGTAATGAGGAAACTGACGTATGTCAGTTTTTATATAGAATGGGGAAAGTTTGGAGTTTCTAAATTATATCTATTATCTTATTTATCTTAAAGGATAATCCTTTATTATTTAATTCTAAAATTAAATGCAATTTAATTCTAATATTTAATCTTCTCATTAATTCCTAATTAATCTCATACTTAATTCCTAATTCATTATCGTTGACCATCATTAATCTCCTTTAATTCCTTCTTTGTCTTTTAATTATCCTACGGAGGGTGCGGGGCATAACAACCTAACCATTAACTATCACCCCGGTAAAGCCAACAGAGTGGCAGACACGTTGAGCAGAAAGTCTAGTCATGCTAGACAGTAACCTTTGGAACGAGAGATTGAGCAGTTCGGTCTCGATGTTGTGGATTCAATGGTGAATGTTCTTACGGCCTTATCTATCACCCAGACTTGGTAGACATAATAAAAGGAGCTCAATATGACGATGCGGCACTGAAGGAAATCCATGACAAGTTGAATATGGGCCCGTAAGAGATTTCCAATTGAGAGAAGATGGAAGCCTATGGTTTCAAAACCGGCTATGCGTACCAGATAAAGAAGAGCTTCGTAGAGAATTGTTGCGTGAAGCTCATAACTCACGGTTGTCTATCCACCCCAGGAGCACAAAAATGTATAAGAACCTCAGAATGAATTATTGGTGGATAGGGATGAAAAGAAGTATTACGGAGTATGTCGAGAAATGTTTAGTATGTCAGCAAGTCAAAGCAGAGCATCAGCGACCTGGCGGCTTGATGATGCCACTGCAAATCCCAGAATGGAAGTGGGAACATGTGACTATGGACTTCGTGATGGGGTTTGCCCAAAACCAGAAGTGGGAATGAGATGATTTGGGTAATTGTCGACCACTTAACAAAGACAGCTCATTTCATAGTTATGCCGCATGATACTTCTTATGAGAAATTGGTCCACATATATATTGATAACATTGTAAGCTTGCATGGAGTTCCCGTCAGCATTGTGTCGGACCGTGATCCTAGATTCACTTCTAAATTTTGGATGGCTTTCTAGAAAGCTATGGGCACTTAACTAAGGATGAGCACGGCTTACCATCCTCAGACGGATGGACAGTCTGAGAGGACCATTCAAACCTTGGAGGATATGCTGAGAGCATGCGCGTTGGATTTTAAAGGGAACTGGGATAGTATGCTGAAACTGATGGAGTTCTCATACAACAATAGTCACCACAGTGCGATTGGTATGGCACGATTTGAGGCTCTTTACGGACAAAAGTGCAGATCCCCAGTTTGTTGGGACGAAGTTGGGGAAAGGACGATCACTGCACCAGAGTTGATTGAGCAGACTATTAAGAAGGTGAAGATTACAAGAGAAAGACTAAAGTGGCACAAGATCGCAGTAAAAGTTGGGCGGATTTTAAAAGACGGCCCTTGGAGTTTGAAGAAGGTGAAAAGGTTTATCTACGAGTTTCACCCACTAAGGGAGTTGCGAGATTCGGGATGAAAGGCAAGTTAAGCCCTCGGTATATTGGTCCATACGAGGTACTTGGCAAGATTGGAGAAAGAGCATACCGACTAGCATTGCCTCCGATCTTATCGTAAGTCCACAATATGTCATGTTTCTCAACTGAGGAAATACGTGCCGGACCTGAATCATATTATTGAGGCTCTACCGTTAGAAGTTAAGGATGATACCACGTATGAAGAGTACCCTGTGAACATCGTACATAGGAAAGATCAAGTTCTACACAAACGTGTGATTCCGTATGTCAAGATTCAATGGAGTAACCATACGGAGTGCGAAGCCACGTGGGAACTTGAGGAGCAGATGAAGGAGTTGTATCCACATCTCTTCTAATAAGGTACGTCAGTTTCGAGGATGAAACTTTTTGTAAGGAGGGTGGAATGTTATGCCCCGCACCTTCCGAAACTTAATTAAATAGGAGGAGGGATTTAAAGAAATTAATAACCTATTAATTAGCAATTAATATTGAATTAAATATTAGAATTTAAGAATTAAAGAAAAGGATTTAAGTAAAAATACAATTTAGAAATTCCAGTTTTGCCCTTCTCCATAATAAAAACTGACAGAACGTTAGTTTTCCCCCATTCTCAGAAAAAGAGTCGACTTCTCCTCCTCTTCTCCAAAGTTGACGGTTACAAGCCCTAGTTGAGGGAGACAACCTTCAGGAATCGATCCAACCTCCTTTCGTTTATTAATCCGAGTATCTGTAATCAAAGGCAAGCAATCATCTTATAAGTTCCTACGATTTGCGAAGAACAAGGCCCTACTTTTGTATCAAAATTGGATCACCATGCAGTATTCTATCCTTGTCTATCTGTTGTGAATTATGTGCTATTCTGTGTTATGGTTTCGATGTTTTGGCTATCATATGTTGAAAATCTAGTTGATGTTGATGATTATATGGGTTCCTACAAATCCCTACCCCTTGAATCCCTTCTTACTATGATTTCATTGTTGTGTGGGGTTTGAGGGTGAAAGGTGAGATCTTTGAATTGATAGGGTTGCAATCGTTGAAATCTAGGCCTGAATTCTTGTTGGGTATGTGTGTAGTGTTGAAGTTGTGGTTTAAGCATGAGATCATAGCAGGGATTAGACCTGGAATGATTGAGATGAAGTTTGGAAACGATTGGAGTTTTGGTTCTGCAGTTTCTGCAGAAATTGCAAAGAAATTTTCTGGGATCGTAGACATTGATCGATCGATGTCATCGACTGATGTACATCGATCGATCAAAGTAGGAGGGTGGAGAGACTGATGTGAGGAAGAAAGTATTCTGATGGACATCGATCGATCGATGTGAGGGTATAAAGTCACTTCGATCGATCGATGTAGGCTGAGGGATCGACTGAAGTGAGGTAGAAAGTATTCTGATGGACTTCGATCGATCGATGTCAGGGTATGATGTGACATTGATCGATCGATGTAGGGTATGATGCTGTACAGTTTTGTGGGGAAATAGAAGAAGGAAAAGGGAAGCTAGAGGACCAATTAGGGAATATTAGAGGCTTCTTAGGACCTGATTGAGGCTAGTGTAAGTCTTGAGAACACGACCTAAGATGGTGAATCAACAGTGGGGACTCTGTGAGGTATTTGAATTGGACTTCAGTGTGAATGATCTAAGGGGTTAAGGGTGAACGTCTGAGGCTTCGATAAGGTTCAGATGGAGCGTGTGAGAGTGTCTACTCCATTCCTTGTGTTCCTAGTGTGATTGTTTATGTGAGGTAGACCTGAGCATGTAGTGAAACGCTTGAATGTGTGAATGAGATGAGCCTCGAGTGATTGAATGATATGTTGGATGTGCATATTTGCATCATGGCACTTGCATTTGCATTATGTTTTGATAAGAGTTGTGTCTTGGCACAGGGTATAAAGTCTTTGCGAAATGAGCTGTGATGCGTTATAGGGTATAAAGACAAGCTGTAACCATCATAGGGTATAAAGTGAGCTGTAGTGTGACACAGGGTGTAAAGACAAGCTGTGGAACATTGCAGGGTATAAAGTTAAGCTGTGATGTGTCACAAGGTATAAAGACAAGCTGTGGCCCATCACAGGGTATAAAGTTATGTGACCGGACATTGTGACATGAATTGCACAGTTTTGGAAAGTATTGCATAAGCATCTGGGATTGTGTAGTGTAGAGCATTCTTTGAAACGTCATGCATCATATGTTTTGTTCCGGTACGAATGCTATGTAAGTGAATCGTTGTTTATTTGTTTGTTACTTGTTCTTTTCTTTCATTATGCAAGTAAATTGGAATTTTGGAATAATTCAGGACATGTGCCCCAATTCCCCCTTGATATTTATATTCACTCATGTCTTCCCATGTGATGATCCCGTATGTCTTATAAGCGGGTTACTTGCTAGTGTTTTTCGCTAAAGGTACTACCCGTTGTCTTGCAGATGAGCCCGGATATGATATGATTTTCATAGAGGACGACGGCGAGTGGGCTGAATGGGGTGCTTAGAGTTCATATTGAGAATTGTTCTAGACTGCTATTGGTTATTTCAACTTTCTTTTATTCGTTCGAGGATTAGATGGCTGCGTCCATGAACAGTTTTAATTACTTATGCTTTTGGGAATACAGATTCGACTAATGTAGATCTTAATTTACACGTGTCTCTGCGCTTATTTCTCTTACGTCAACGATGATGTGTATGTGAGAGTTATGACGTCTGGTAGTCCTCTCAGTAGTCTACAACGGGTGCACCGGTTCGGGTCCGCTGTCTGGGCCGAGGCGCTACAGGTTCTCCGTCTTTTGTTTCTAATCTTTCGTACATCCTTTTATAGGCTGCGTTCTTCGCCTCCGTCATTGCCTTTTTCGCCTCCTTCCTAGCGATTTTGTAGTCCTCCCTTACTCTCACTTTCTCCTCCCCGTCTGTGCAGTTTAACACCTCTCTAAAACTCTTTGGCTTATTCTTTATTTTTCATTGCACATCCTCGTTCTACCACCACAACTCTTTATGTACGGTTGTCTTTCTTGTTGTTACCCCAAGAGTTTCTCTTCCCGCGTGAGTAATGGTAGTTGTCATAGCCTCCCACATCTGATTTGTGTCCTCAACTATTGAATTTGATGTCTCCGAGATGACCTTGTCTCTAAATATGTTAATTTTTTTGTCCTTCAAACAACCCCATCGAATCTTGGGCAGTAATTTTCTAACCATCGTCCTCAGCTTTTGGCTCAAGGTGATAATTACGACTAGTAAACGATGTTGCGTCACTACTGTCTATCCTGGAATAACATTGCAGTCCCTCCATAATTTTTGGTCTTCACGTCTCATCAGAAAATAGTCAATTTGCGTGTTACGTCCTCCGCTGCTAAAAGTGATCAAATATGATTCTTTTTTCTTAAAGAACGAGTTTATAATACTTAGGTCATGGGCCACAGCAAGGTCTAGCAGATCTCTACCCTGCTTGTTTCTATCTCCATAGCCAAACCCGCCATGTGCCGACTGAAAACCATCTGTATCCTTTCCAATGTGGCCATTTAAAATCCCCTCCTATACAAATTCGTTCCTCCCTAGGTATTGTCCTCAACACTACATCTAAGCAAGTTAAAAGTTGTTATGTCGAGCTGCAAATACGACAACATTGCACCTCAGCGGCCCATCCTCAAACTGCGCTTAGTAGACTTGCTAACCGCAATCTGAACGAAGGTTTAACTAAATGACTTGAAAAAGCTGGAGCAGGCTGGGTAGACGAGCTCCCCAGCATCCTGGGCTTATCGCACAACTCTTTTTATTTCGACCAAGGAAACACCTTTGCCTTGTTTTACAGCCCAAAAGCTGTCATTGTAGCTGAGACTGGTTCTATATCTCCAGAGTAGAAAATTATTCCGATTAGAATAATAATCAAATTCTACTCTTATATCTCGATAGCCTAGAATAAAAAAGAGAACGACCTTATATTCAGTTAGTGCAGTATAAAATCTTAATCCCTCCAATACTATAATTCGAGAGGCGACACAAATTCTTCGAAGTTGGAGACCTCAGGCAGTCTTGATCCAAAAATAGAAAGGGTCGTAACATGTCATCCATGTTTCTCCTTCTGGAGCCCACAAGTCAGAAACTCTAGCTAGACTTTGCCACAAAACATGGCATGTATCGAAGCTGAAATCATTCATGTATTATACTTGTAAATTTTATTTCAAAAAAATTAGATTTAATTTATAATTTATTATTATTTATAATATTTCAAAGTAGAAATGACTTAGACACAATGTAACATACTTGAGGTAGGGCCTCAACTATGTGGCCCTCGGCATGTTTGAGTTGGTGGCACATGCAAGTATGGTTGCAGCTGTGTCTTAAAAGTGGGTGTAGGACCGGTTTCTAAGCCTCAGTAGGTCTGAGCAGCCTCCCCAACAAGAGGACTAAGCCGGATCGGGTTTTATGTATGCCTCAAAGGTGGCACAGAGACTAAGACACAACAGGTTTTGATCACTCCAGCATTCAGCAGTTTTGGGTGACCCCAACAACTAGAGTAAGCCGACACAAGTTTGTTGCATATGACCTCGGCAGGTCCGAGCAGTCATTATCGCCCTAACAAAAGGACTCAACAGAACAAGTCTTCACAACTCAAACATGAGTTACCAGCAAGGCTTTAATAAAGTCAAACCTTGAAACCTAATCTAATTTATTTTTATGTTGAGTTTTAGGGGGTTGGACCAGGAGAACACAGTTTCTGATATCGATGTGGAATAGGTTCTCCAGTCTTGAAACCTAGTTTAATCATTCACGAGACGATGTTTTAGGAGGTTTACAGGATTACGGCTTAGTCTTCAGGGCAATGAGGCGGACACACGTGAAACTTAGAATTTTTGTGTTTTTATTTGGTCTAACTTTGGAGGTCTACAGCGATTACACATTGGAGTTCAAAGTTGATTACATGTTCAAGTCCTTATTATTCAGCTTCAACTCTCTTATATTATACAAGGCAATTGCATTTAGAAAAACTATCTAATATTTGCATTTTATTTTTTTAGTTCTAGTGGCTATCTTTTTGGCTCAGCCTCAAAGGACTAAGATCTGTACACATGCGAGAATTTGTTAAGGATTTTTGTTCATTATTATTTGGAGTCCAGCTGTTCAACTCAGTTTAAAAGGTCAAGGTTATTATACTTGGGAACTTATTATCCTTTACGGTCTTTTGGATTAGCAATTAGCAACTCAGAAGTAACTAAACAGTAAAAGTTGAACAAAAAGGAAAAACTGAACATAATGCAACTATATAAAAAGTTCCATTTCATTCATTGAGGAATTGTTTAAAATGCTTGGAAATGACATGTACAATGCACATAATGACCTATGAGCTAGGTAAAAAGGTTGCCTCGTCTGCTCATCAGCTTCTCTTAGGTCAACCCGTCCTAGAATTACTAGAGCTGCTCGTCAAACTTTGCCTCTGTAGCTTGGTTGAACAAGTCAGCAATCCGTGGGTCTTTCATGTTCAACTCTGGATCCACCTCTGCACAGACGTCGATTGTTCATTGTCTGCCCTATCTCCAAGACCGAGCTTTGCAAAATGATCACATTCTCCAACAAGAATTAAGACTTCATGAACTCAGATACTGCGATTGCTTTGGCCTCGAAAAACTACTACTTGAATGAGTTGGTGGGCTGCGGATGTGACTGATGCAGTTACGATAGCTGTTGCTCCTGATCCATCATGCTCTTCCTCTCGGCTTCTAACTCCTTCTGCAAAGACTCCACTTTTGATTGAGCCTAGGTTGAAGTCAGCTCTAGATTTGAGATTCTTCCTCCCAACTAATCCAAGCGTGAGTTTGAATTGGCCATTTTGGTATTAGCTTCTTCCTTCTCATTTCAGAGTGTTGGATTCTCATCCTGAAGTGCCTCATTCTCCTTAGTCATATGCTTGGCATACCGAGTCAACTACTCATGCCGTTGATTCTCAACGTTTGCAATCCTCCTCAGCTCCTCAGTTTTTGCCATGAAATCCAGTTGTTGGGCCCTGAACTGAAAGGTACAACCAGAGTTTAGTCATATATAAACAATTAAAGTGCAAGTATGATGGCTCATAGATCAGACAGGGAGAGACAAATCTTACCAAAGCTATGTTGCTATGTATGAAATTGCTCAGCAAATCCTGGTCTATGGAGTGAGCCATCCGTCTATCCACATGCAAAACAAAAATTTTGTTCAGCCTTCGCGCAACCAGGTGATGACAATAGAGTCGTTCACTTGGAATCCATTGAGAGGTAGCACAGGACTCCGTTGTGTTTGAGGAGATGGCACTCGACAGCTGCAATGGAAGGCCCCTCGTCCTTGCGTATCTTTCCGCATCTCTGAATCAGTTGCTCATCGTCTACAGCTTTGGGTCTCTGCTCTGCCCAAAGGCTAATTTGAATGGAATGGTAGGGACTGCATCCTGGTCCCCCGCACTTAGATGCGACCTCGCATGTTATCATCAAATCTTCGTAAAGAGAATAAGTTAAATAGGCTAGAAAAACAAAAGGAAGAAAAGAGGAAAAGAGTATATGGAGCTGACCTGAGTCCTTATGGACATGTTCTTCTCGCAGTGCTTCCAATTCTTCATCTCATTGGCCTGCAGGGGCAGGTGCAACTTGCTCCGGTTCTCTGATCGGAAGGCCCCTTGGTCTCTTTGCTGCCAAGGCATCCATCTCAGCTTTGGAGGCCTCGACAACTAGCAATTTGCCTTTTCGTTTGGCAAGTCTCCTTGTCGTAGCCTTAGCAACTCTGTCGGTGGTCTCAACCACTCGGAAGGCATCGCTCCTGCAAGATCAACACATAATATATTAATTGCAAGACAAGCACGATACATGAAATTACAGAAACCATGTGGAACAAGCACCCACCCTTAACGATTTCTAGGTTTTCCTACGTGGTCCAGGTTAGCTGCCTCTGAGATAGCCTTGTAGACTTTCAGCCAATCTATTTTGGCCTCATGGTCTTAAAGGTTCTAGCTGCTTCTTGTTTCTGTTTGTTTGGTTATTTATTTATAATCCTAGAACTGTGCCAAATATCGTTGACCGTCGTGCTAGACTTCTTTACATAAAAGAACCTAGTCTTCCTGTTTTTAGTAGAAGACGGAAGGTTCTTCGTGAAATGAAACCTCTCTGCTCTAGCTCGTCTGCTAAATTAGAACTAGCTTCTAGAGGACTTACGGACAAAAATGGCTTGGAGATGTCCATATCGAAGCTAACCTGAACAGTCTCAAGGAAGAGGAAGTAACATACCAAGGTTCTAAGACCCTTAGGGAAGTTCTGGGAGTCTTAAGCCGATAATGTTCTAGGATCAATCTCAAAAGAGAACAGAAGTGAAGGCCAAACCCTACCTTGATATAATCCTCATACACAACCTCTTATCCGTGATGAGGGTCGTAGAACTGTTCGGCCAGTTAGAGGTAGGACTGGATCAAACTTATCACAATCTATTCTACCCAGTTTGCACAACCTCACCAACTCATCTTCACTCATAAAACCAAGTTGAGACTGCATTGGAATAGAAGGAGACCCTCAACTTACTAGCCCAAAGGCTAACCTAGAGTAATCGGGTCTCTGCGGCACATAGCTCATAACGGTTTGCCACCTAGAGGAAGATTCTAGAGGCAACGCTACTAGCTCCACTATTAGGCAGATGCCGTTGGGCACAATGGCATTATCTGCCCCAGTGTAGGCAACGATGGCCCTTTCTTGCCTCCTAGCAAGATGGAATTCATGTGGTAGAAATAGCTCCCTCAGATGAGGTGAGGGAATCGGACCTCACCCCTTCTTCGCCACCGATGAAGGAAGCACTCTCAGAGACATTCTTAGAATCAGAGGCAAAAAAACATGAAGACGATGGTAATATGAACAAAAAGGGAGAAATAAGCTGAAAGGTCAAAAAATTACTTGGCTAAGAAAAGCTCAGAGACATTGGAGGAAGACGGCAGAGGAAACGGCGGAAACAAAGTCAGAGAAGAGCAGTTGCAGAAAGCAAGTGTGACGGAGGAATAAGGATTTTTTTTTGAGGAAAGAGGGACTTTAAAAATGTTTTTAATCCAATGTTAGAGGGAGTTAAATTCATTTCTATCGGGATTCCTGTCTTGAGAAAATCAAAAAGACATTTCGACGGCTATATGTTTCGGAAATCGTGTGAAGGGAATCTCATTATTATCTGTTGCGCAAAGCCAATCAAAGACTAACATATCGATGGTATGCGCAGTGGACCCGTCAAAAGGATTTGTCTGTTACCGCGAGGTCAGCCTTCCCATGCACGTGCGCTTGGCTGACTTGGGGACATCTGATGAGGACAAATCCACCTCAGTTCAGCAAAGAGCTTTTCGTCACGAGCCAACCTCGCTGGGGCACTGTTCGCCCCAAGAACCCCATCAGCCACATGACGATCCAAGTCCAACATCAAGTCGGTGCTGCCCATGATACGTAGGTCGCCTTCTCGACGACGACTCGGGCCTTGGATCACTGTCAGTGTTACCCTCCTTAGTAAGGTCTAAGATGATCAAACCGGTCATATGCTATCTCGGCTTAGCTTTAGGCATCCTAGCACTAGGCATCTCGGCTCGCCACACCAATCAAACCAAGTAAAGACCCGGCTTGCGCCGCCTTCTAGTTCCGCTCAGCACACAAGTGGTTGTGCCATCAGCAGCTCCACTATTCACCTTTACACGTGGACCTCATGCAAAAAAAAAGCTCAGGACACATGACATCTATGTAGAAGAAGGGCGCTAGTAGGACAGGACACGCGGTACTCTCCCAAAGCTCCACAACACACATTGGAAGCATACGAAAGAGCCAAAAAATCTGTAAGAGTACCAAGTTTACTCGAATGAGAAAATATTCTAGACAAAAAAAACATGAGATAGATTTCTCTAAAATTCTAGCAAATCAACTTGATTACACCCATAAACGATTTGAGCGTTAGAGGGTTTTTCCTGGTACAATAGCTTTGACACTTTTAACGTTGTTCAACTTATATAGATTCCTAGGAACATTAGTTCTGGCAACAAACTATGTTTGCGTGAGATTTTGACGATGTTTTCCATTGCTTAGATCACCTCTGATCTAGGTGAGGCCCCGACTTTGCCATATATATTATCATATAACCTAATAATGTCTATGGTTTATTGTATTGATCAATTCCCCTCCTAAATTTATTAATCTTAAATCCAGTTTGAGAGGCGTTCTTTAGGCATAGCTCATTATTTTTTAGACCAAAACCCAAAAGGCATTATTAAGTAAATTGGACCAGATAATAGGTGATTTTCAAAAAATTCATCAGTAAACCCTTCTAGACTTATGACATGAATCGCAGTTCAATTCTTAGCCAACGGATAAAGCATAACTTGGTTCTAGTTTGGATCATCAAGCACCAGATTGGCAAAGGAAAAATTACACAATCAATAACCCATAAATTTGAAATAACCAGCCAATCTGTACTGAATCGAAATGCACAGCTGTGTATATTGCAGTTTTTAGACACGGCTGTTGGCATATTTTTTTTTTAAAAAAAATACAGAGAGTTTCCTAGACTCATCATGCAAATACAGATCAAATACATCTCACAGAATTCTCAAATTAACTCTTTCAATCTTTTAATTTAGGTCCTCGGACCCTGATCTTTTAATCCTAACTCAGATTTTCATTTAATTAAATCAATAGTTACATGTCTTTGAGCAAAGGCCAACTTTGTTCATGTTCTTTATGCAACTTCGACATCCATGACATTACCATAAAAGATTAAACTCTGATTCTTTAAGGATTAGTTTCCTTTCAGCAACCATTTCTAGAACCCGATCACCGTAGATTCAGGTTCAACACTCAAAGAGTCAAAATAGCCTATACAGAATACGACCATAACCCAATACCAAAACAACCTGCACATAAAACAGAATTCAGCTTTAATATCAAAACCCCTACGAAAGATCAACCATCAGACAAGCACTAGATGGTTAGCTCCTCATCTAGTCATCATACCAATGGCTACAACAACCTAGTTTGACCTCCATATGAGTTCAAATCCCATATGCAATGCCAGTTTGGCTAGCAAATTATGTTAGTATACTTATTCTCTTATTTGATTAGTGAACCCTTAATTTAGTGATTTCAGCATTAAAAGTTTCATAACAACCTTTAAATGTTCCAATTCATTGCATGTCATTACATATTATGAATTATATATTATAAACTTTTAGGTCTAGTGGTTGAGTAGCATTTATCCCATTTCCAGGTCTCGAGTTCGATTCCTCTCCCCAAATTTTTTTTTAAAAAAGATATATATATTTAAGGTAGAATTAAGGTTACCATTCAAGAAAACCAAATAAAAAATAAAATTAATAAAGCGCAAAACAATTGATTTATCTATATAACTGACTCATTCGTGGAAAAGAAAAGACTTAGATTTCTTGACTCTCAACCTATAGAAAGAGCAGATTCATGGTGCATCCAAGAGGTGATGATGATCGGCCCAAATCACACACAGAAATTCATATTTATAACATCTATGAGACGATCAAGCCATGTTCAACCGTTTATGAAGCGAATTTCAATCTCTTTCTTTCTGTGAATTCCAACTTATCATCCATTAAAATTGGATCAAAACCCACACGTACTGAAAGATTTCTTTTTAGGCTACTCTACTGTTTGGCTGTTTTGGATTTGATTAAACCCCTTGAATTGGGGAGGTTACACGCAAAGAACCCTTACCTTAGTTGCTGACAAGAGGCTGAAAATGGGACAGGGTTTAAGGAAAACGGATTGTCTTCCTCTTCTCGGGTCTCCTGCACTTTGATCTTCTAGACACCTGATGGCTTCTTCTTCTTCTTTTGTTGATGCTAATGTCTTATGGTATCTGATGTGTCGTGTGTTCTGTTTGATTTAGACAAAATAGCAACTTAATTGCTGAAATCGTTTTTCATTGATCACTTCTACACATTACATCTTTCTTTATACTACAGTGTATTTGTTCTACAAGGAAATACAATCAATCAATCAATTAGCTATCTAAGGTAACTATTTTGTTCACACTTACACAAGGAAAGAATCAATCAATTATATCCTAACTATCCGCAATCAGTTATTTCTCAATCTTTAACACTCCCCCTCAAGTTGAACAGTGGGATCTCTGATATTCAACTTGTGAAGAATCCTTGTGAATATCTGGCCATTGACAGCTTTGATGAGTATATTTGCAAGTTGATCTTCTGAACGAACAAATGGTAAAGTTATCACCCCGTTATCGAGCTTTTCTTTAATGAAGTGTCGATCAATTTCGCTGCGTTTCGTTCTATCGTGCTGGACTGGATTTTCTGAGATGCTTATCGAAGCTTTGTTATCACAATTTAAACGTGTTGGGTTCTCCACTGAGAAACCGAGCTCATCCATGAGTTTCCGTAACCACAATTCTTCAGTGACGCCCTTAACAATGCCTCGGAACTCTGCTTCTGCACTTGACAAGGATGCTACATACTGCTTTTTACTTCGCCATGTCACCAGATTGCCACCAACTAAAGTCAGATACCCAGAGGTGGAGCGTCTATCTATTATATTTCCAGCCCAATCTGCATCGGTATAAGCTTCAATATTTAGTTGTCCATGGTTTTGAAATAATATACCTCGCCCAGGTGTGCCTTTGAGATATCTCAGAATCCTGAAAACTACCTCTAGATGGTGTTTCTGGGGATTGTTCATAAACTGACTCACTATTGCGACAGCGAACGCAATATCTGGTCGAGTATGAGATAAATAAATCAGTTTTCCAACCAGCCTTTGGTACTGCTCTTGCTCTACCAGTGGCCCTCCTTGGATCACCTCCAGCTTTTGATTCAGAACCATCGGAGTTTCAACTGGTTTTCCATCCAGTAGCCCTACTTCCGTCAACAGATCCAGGATATATTTGCGCTGAGATATGTAGATTCCCCTTTTTGACCTCAGCACCTCAATTCCCAAGAAATATTTCAGGCCTCCATGATCTTTCATCTCGAACTGAGTAAACAAGTGATCCCTAAGACGAGAAATTTCATTAGTATTATTTCCTGTAATAATCATATCATCAACGTAAATAATGAGACATGTAATACAACTTCCCTGTCTTTTTGAAGAAGAGGGTATGATCTGCATTGCTTTCTTTGTATCCATCTTTTTTCATGAATGTTGTGAATCTACCAAACTAGGCTCGGGGTGATTGTTTAAGTCCATATAGCGCTTTCTTTAATCGACGCACTTGTTGTGGCTCAAAATTCTCGGTATATCCAGGTGCTGGTTCCATGTATACTTCTTCTTTCAATTCTCCATGTAAAAAGACATTTTTCACATCAAACTGTTGTAGTGGCCAGTTTTGATTAGCAGCAATGGAGAACAATATTCTGATAGTGTCTATTTGTGCCACGGGTGAAAAAGTCTCTGAATAGTCGATGCCGTAGGTTTGTGTATAGCCTTTTTGCTACAAGCCTGGCTTTATGTCTTTCAATATTCCCGTCTGCTTTGTATTTAATTGTGAATACTCACCTGCACCCAACAGTTTTCTTTCCCTAAGGTAGCACACACTTTTCCCATGTCTGATTCATTTGAAGTACCTCCATTTCTGTATCCATGTCTTTCTTCCATTCCGGTTGTTTATAGGGCTCTTCTATAGTGTGAGGAACCTTTTTAGTGCACAGTGTGGTAAAGAAGCTTTGTGCTAGTTCTGACATATTAGCCAAAAATGGTCTGACAAGGTACTTTGTAGCGCCCCGCCCGAAGCTAGGATTCTGGCTCAGTGCACTCGTCATACTCTATTCCAATGAGTACAAGGCGTCGATACTATACATGTGCATGTTTACATCAATAATGAATCGATAAGCGGAAGCAACATAATATAAACAAATCATAACCGACATGCAATGCACTACATCATAATCTATACTAGTCATAAGATACAGAATACTGAAACATTTTGAAGTAAATCATAAACCAAGACCTAACGCCTTCGAAGCAAATCTCTCGGCAGGTTTCTTCGTTATCAGTGGTCTATCTAGCTTGTCTTCAACAAGCATGTATAGTGATACCTGTTATCTGAAAAGTGATAAATAGGCAAGTATGAGCGATAGCCACCAAATTTTAATCGCTCAGCAAGTAGTCTTACTAGATACGACATGTGGATCATACATGGGAAGACGGGGTGACAAATCATAATAACCATAAATTTTTAATATAATAAGCACATCTTCTTTTTAATAAGTAAAGTATCATATCATATCTGTAAACTGCTGTAAACTGAAAGCAGGTAAATAAGGAAGATTTCAAAGCATACATAGCATAATAGCATCTCCTTCTGCTTAATCCGTAACATCATACTATATCCATACTTAACTTATAATCCATAATTTATACTATACTCACATATCTTACATGTACTACATTCTCATGCTTAACATAACATAACATATCAACATCTCATTGTACCTGATCTGTAACATCATATCGTGTCCATACTTAGCTCCTAGCTCATAACTCATACTAAGATCAATGGTATCGTAACTTAAGGATCTTCTGAAGGTAACATATGGTAGCATGGTCATGACGTGATGCATAAAATATGGCTTTTCATAACATGATTGTTCATAACCTGACTTTTCATAAACATGACATGATTTTCATAACTTGCATAACGTGACATTTTCATAACATGAAGACATAACATTTTCATCATTGGCTATAGCACTTTTCATAAGAATAATAACGCACGACATAACGAATGATTCCCCATATAGTACATGTACAACATAATATCATGAATATAGGTACATGTGCTAACGGTGATGCATTACGACTGAGATCCCGTGTCACAGACCCGGTGTTACACTCAGCCATAATGTAAACATGGGCCCCTGACACCTACCAGTCTGGTCCCGATGTCAGGACAACGCTACAACATAACATAACATAACATGGTCATAACATAACGTGGAATCATCCGTCTCGTGTTTATTATTCGTATGCTTAAAACTTTTAAAACATGCAATGCGACAAAACAATTTTTCAAACTTCATTTTCGTGCAATATGAGACTCAATCATGAGGGTATTTTGGTCATACTACAAATTATCATCAAACGTCACTTACATAATTACTTCCTACATATCATAACTTAAGAAAATACAACTTAGTAGCATCAAAACTGGCCATTCGGCCATAGCAACCCAAAACAGCCCCCTTTTTATCTTCTTCCATCCAACACAACCTTCTTAATTTGTAGTATTTATGTACAACACCTATTTCAACACTTAGGCAATTAGAAACTAATTCCCAACTCCTTTAACTTGTCACCTACAATTATCTAACTTATACCATACTTTATTCATTACTACACATTATACATATAGGTGTCCATAACATGGAACTTAAGTAAAGTTTAATTCTTAAATGGCCATAAGGCCGACTATATATATACATATAAATATATATACATATATATATATATATATATATATATATTTCTTAATAATGTACTTATATATATATATATAATCTTTATTAAGTAATTTTACGCCTTTAATACTCATGAGCAATGTGTGTGTGTGTGTGTATATTTATATAATATTCACACCATTCGGACATGTGTATGTATGTAATATATATAAATAAATAAATAAACAAATAAACAAATAAATATATATATATATATATATATATATATATATATATATATATATATATATATATCCATTAAATCATTTCATTCGGTGATATGCATATCTCTATATTCTCATTCACACTTAGATAACATCCGATTATGTGTATATATATCTCATTCCTTGCAACATTTATTTTACACCATACTACATTCTAAATCTTAATTATTCTATTTAAACATCTATATCATCCGCAAATTACCCGTGTATATAAAGGATCAACTCTTAATAACTATATCCTTTGTCTAACCAATATATATTATGTTCATAATCTGAACTTCACATATACATTTCACAGCATATCACTACATTCATGTCACGATCCATTTTTCCAAGATACACAATGATACATTTTCAACCACCCTTGACCGAGACATATGCCTGACTAAATAGTCCATTAGTTTATGCAATCTTCTCCATAATTTGTCCCTCTTAGATATTATCATACGATATGGCCAAATCTCATGTATTTTTCATATTCTTGTAGAGAAATATTGAACATACTACATGATCCAACTTTGATATAAACATATATATTAAACATTTATAAATTCATGTAGGATCTAGGAAGAGTACTTGCCTTTACCACTTTTCTTACAGCTTAAAGTGGAGATTTCTTCACCTAGTTTTGGAAGAAATCCTTCTCCTTTCCATCTCACATCACCCACGGTTTTAGGCATGAAATGAAAGAGTTAGTGATTAACTTATGGAAATGGAGACATGGAAGAAATAAAACCTATCTTAGATGATGTTCTTACCTTGTTACACCTTGGTTTTCAATCTCTTAAAATTCGGCCATGTGTTTGAAATGAAGATGTATGTTGTAGTTATTATCTTGGAGGTGTGTATGAGATGAAAAGAAGAAAATCACTTCTTGATGCAAACTCTTGTGTGTTGTAGAGGAAAGAGGAGGTGATTTTCTTGTGGTGTGAGTATGAAATGAAGAAAATGATTTCTTCCCTTTCTTAAGGGTTTCGGCCTAGCATACAAGGATAGAGGGAATAAAAATACTTGAGTGAGGTGTGTGGAGTGGTGGTGTAAGAATAATGACGCTTTTGAGAATGTGTAAGAAGATAAGGTGTGGAGTTAAAAAAAATAAGTAAAGGTTTTCTTCCTTGTTGTGTTCAACTGAGAATGATGGAAAGAGAGAAAGTAAAGTGAAATGAAAGAAGTAGTAAAATAATGGTGATGTGGAGTGTGTAGGATAGAATAGGGTAGTGGGATGATGAGAATATGTGAGATGTGTAAGAGAGAATAAAGTAGATCTTGACTTGTTGAAGGGGGTGAGAGGGGCGGCCTAGGGATTTTTTTGGGGGCGGGGGGAAGGAGAAGAATTTGTCTTTTATACCATGTAAGATAAAATGGAAGAAAATATGATAATAGTGTGTATTTGAATTATCGAATCGGTTATTTTTATTTGGTTTGATTTACATCTACCGACTTAGGTTGCTACTGACTAACTTATTTAAATCATATCTTATGTCCGGTACATTCATTAGCTAGCCCCATCCAGTCTCGTTATATCCGTTAACTTATCTTCCGATTATTTTTCCAAGCGTTTCCAACCCCAATATTTAAGGTCGATATCTTTATTAATTCTAAATAAGATTTGAATTCCAAAAAATATTTTATCAATCTCGTATTCATTTCCACTAGCCTGGAATCTCGGGTCGTAACATACTTAGTGGCTTGAGCAATCTTGGTAGGTGAGTACCTTTCTGGTGGTACGCCTCTATTTTTCCTGGGTGGCAACACACGTCCCTGATTTCCTGGAGGAAAGTTAGTACAGTCTATGGGAGAAAAACTTCTAGTAGGAGAGTCAGGGAAATTAGTAGCAGTAGGGGACTCATGTAACTGATTCGATATTATCGTGGGGTTCCATTAAGCAGTGGGCGTCATCTAATTGCCGTGTTGGCTCAATCGTCGGCCAGTGTTGTGCTGACAGCCAATCGAGAGTGTTGTCATTAGCTATCTCCTCTTGAGACTGAGATTGGGTGGCAAAAATGGTTCAGTTTCAAGAAAGACACAATTCAGAGTGATATGAATACGACGAGTACAAGGGTTATAACATCGGTATCCTTTCTGGGTAGAGGCGTAGCCAACAAAGGCACATTTCTCAGTACAGGGGTCAAATTTGGTGCGTTGAGTTTTAGGAACATGGATGAATACGCTACAACCAAACACTTTGGGAGGTACGGTTAAGAGGGATGGAATTGTGGTTTGGGTGGCTAAGACTTGAAGTGGGGTTTGGTGATGTAGGATGGAAGTGGGAAGTCGATTACTTAAGTAGGTGGCTGTAGACACTGCCTCCGACCAAAAAGTCCGAGGAACATTGGTATCTAACATCATGGCTCGTGTCATTTCAAGTAGTGATCGGTTTTTTCTTTCAGCTACTCCGTTTTGTTCAAGAGTATCCGGGCAGGAAGTTTGATGTATCATACTATTGTCAGAAAGATAATTTTTGAGTGCCCCTTCGAAGTATTTCCCACCATTGTCAGAGCGAAGAATTTGTATAGGAGTGTGGAATTGGGTTGTAATCATTTTATGAAATTCCACAAATTTTGTAACAACATCAGATTTTTGTTTAAGAATGTATAACCATGTCATTCGACAAAAATCGTCAACAAAAATAACAAAATATCGATAACCAAGTGGAGTGGGGTGTGGGGCAGGGCCCCATACATCTGAATGGACTAAGAAAAATATTTTGTCGACACGAATATTATTAGCCCGATAGGTTCCTCGGGGCTGTTTGGCCCGGATACAAGTGGCACAGGATAAGTTTTGTAAATTATGCAACTGGGAAGAAAATAAGTCCGAAAAAAGAAATTTTAGATAACTAAATGACGAATGCCCTAACCGGCGATGCCAAAGCCACAGCTGACGAGTAACCGATCCGGTGGCAAGATTAGACCGGCCTTGTTGCTCTACGGTATCCACGTAATAAATTCCGTCGGTTTCAGTACTACGTCCAATGATGATCCCCGTATGAATGTCCTGCAATAGACAAAACGAAGGATACATAAGAACGACGCAATCCAACTCTTTGGTAATTTGACTAACAGAGAGCAGTTTTGTAGAGAGGGAAGGAACAAATAAACAGTGTGGTATGGTAATTTCAGGGGTGATGGTAATGGTTCCTTCTCCACGGACAGGAACTATTTCTCCACTAGCTGTTTCAACATGGGATTTGGTGGGGGGTGAATGGTCGATAAAATCCTTGGGGTCAAATGACATAGTGTCAGTGGCCTCGCAATCAATTATCCACCAGGAATTGTGGTGGGTTGGTGGCTGACCAGTGTGGTATGCGAGGTTATTTTGGTCCTTTTTTGGGTGATGTTGAAAAGAATTATGGAAAGTATGGGTTATTGTATGATTCTGGAAAGTTGAGGGACTGATATCGGATTTGATGAGAACTGGCAGGTCAGAGGTGTTATTTGCGGGTAATGGAGAGAGTGGCCTGTTATTACTGGAATTCGCAGGGGCTTTATATTGAGAAATATGTTTGGATAATTTTCAAAGTCATGATTTTAAGTGGTGAATACTTAAAAATGTCACACATGGTGTTATATGTGATTAAAAGTTGAAAAAGTTGATATCGATCTCTCAGGTTGTTGCACATCGATCGATCTATGTACATAGATCTCTCACATCGCTCGATCTATGTAAGGCAGAAAAGTTTAAGACCTTTCTGTGAGACATCGATCGATCGATGTACATCGAACCCTCACTTCGATCGATCGATGTAGGTGAGATGCAAACTCTGAAACTTTCTTTGAGACATCGATCTCTGAAGCTGAGGCACTTCGATCGATCGATGTCTAGGGTTTTTAGAAATATTTTTTCTAAAATGTGACAAAATGGTTGTTTTCATTTGTACATGATTTATACATGCTCATTATGTGCTTATTATGTGTTTTTGGGTGATTATTATTATCGTGTGACTAACGTGCCTTAGAAGTTTCTATAACTTACCAAAAGGGACAAAATTGGTATTTTGAGTTTTGTAGGAACATCACATGGTGAAAATATTTCAAGGGTGTATTCTTATACATGACAAAGTTGGTATCATGATCATGTTTGACCATCGGGGTCATTTCTGGAGTTTTCTCACACCAGGGGTATTTTGGTCATTTCACTCCTGAGGGTATTTTTGGTATTTTCACTCAAAGAATCTATTGAGCATATTATTGTATTTATTCTGGAGTTGGGTTATTATTATCTTGAAGATTATTTGGTGATTTCTTATCTTATTCTCTCAACCGATAATATTATTGACTATAGCTGGATATGTGACGATTTGAGATGTCACATTCTATTTTTTCTTGAAGACCCTCTTATATATGTTTTAAGAGAACATTTATCATCATAATTCAGAGATATTAAAGGTGTCGGAGGTGTGGAAATGTTCTTGACATATAAGAAGAAATATTGGGGAATTTCGGTGTTACACGTTGACATAATCTTGTCAACTATTATCTATTTATTTCTTCTTCAAAAATCTGAATTTCTACACACACACACACATATATATATATATATATATATATATATATATGTTGAAAAATGTGTATCATCAGGTGGATATGATGTTGTACATATTTTATGAGTTGGTGACAAGTGGACAAATCAAAAAGGAGCTAGTTGGCAAAAATGTCAACTTGGAAAATTCAAAGAAGTAGCCAACGGCTACTAGACTTTTCTTGGGTATTTTGAGCAGATTTTTTGAAGTCAAAAGAAGACTTCACATGTCCTATTATTGTTCTTGAAGTTGGGGATGATTTGGTGGCATTATCCTTTCTTATTTTATTAAAGAACATCAAAAATATTTTTGGAAAATATGGATGGTAGCCAACGGCTACTTAATGGATTTGGAGCTGATTTTTTGACTTTGAAATGGTAAATGACCACATGCCTATTATCTTGCCAAAGAGTTGAGAAGATGATGGAGTTGTTATGGTGATATTATCATCACATTTTCAAGAAAATTCCAAGACATTCCAAGGTGTTAAAAATCGGCCAACATGACATTGCCAAGGTGGACCAATCATTGTGTTTTATTTTTCCAAGTGTACAAAGCCAACCAATGATGAGAAGACATTTGGAATTGATGATGAAGATGGTGACACATTGGAAATCTTATCTTCAAGGCTCATTTCACACTATAAATAGAGGCAATGGTGAAGAAGATGAAACACAGTTGAAGCTCACGAGCATTTGTTGAACTGTCTAGCTTTCATCTTCATCTTCTTGTTGTTATTATTTTATTCATTGTAGCAAAGGTGTTCTTATTGTATTGTGGTGAGCTACAAGCCTCTTGAGCTTCATTTGTAAGATTGATTAGCCATCTTTATAAGGCTATATCAATAGGTGTTAGAGGTGTTGCAACTAAGTGTTGCTTAGAAGGTAATTATCCAAGTCTTGAGTAGGGTTGGTGTATAACCCTAGGATCAAGCTTGGCTCTTGTTGTAAGGTGTTCATTTCATAGTAAAATACAAGGAAAGGTGTTCCTTGTGACTGGAGTAGGTCACATTGACCGAACCAGGATAAATCCTCGGTGTTCTTCTCTTTTATTTCTGTTTTCTGCCCTTTTTTACTGCAGATTTCACACAACTTCTCACAATTTGAAAAATAGCTAAACATTTTCAAAATTCGTAATTTTTGGTGGAGTTATACTTCAGACGGTTAGCTTTCATTTGCAACAAGAATCACTTGATTTGAGCAAGGGAAAGTTAGTCTTTCAGTCTTTGCAAGATAACTGCTCCAATCTGGCTGCAATCTAACCAGTTTTGTGAAAACTTAAATTCTGTATTTTTCAAGAATTGTTTAAAGTCAGGGCCTTTTGGAAACATCATCTAAACATCCTAAGGAGTGTTTTGATATAAAGATCAACCTTTTTGGTTGAATATTCAAAAAGAAACACATTTTGCAAAATCAGCAACATTCTGTCCAATTCTGTCCAGATTGACCATCTGAATCTTTTTATTTGTTTGAAGGGACAAACGATCTTATTTTTGTCTGATTTTTTGACAGAGTCTTGTTAAAACATTGAAGTTATATTCTGGAAAGTTTCATAATTTTTAGAGTTTTGTAAAATTAGTTTTGAATTTTTCAAATACGGGTTCTGAATCTGAGGTGGTCTCAGATTCTGTTTTCAAAGGGGATTTTTACAAAGGGTTGTAGTGTAATTTCCGCTAACCACTATTCACCCCCTCTAGTGGTGTTCTTTGCAGGTGCACGGTCCAACATTTGGTATCAGAGCCAGACCAACACCACTCAAAAGAAGCAAGATTCAACACCATACAAACAATACAAGGCCAAGAAACAACAATTCATTATATACTGCTTGTCTCAAATCCAAGGTATATACAATGGCTATTGTTTCTCACAAAGGTGAGTTGGAAGGTATGTCTACACAACGCCCTCCTCTTTTTGATGGCAATAATTTTGTTCATTGGAAATTAAGAATGAGGCTATTCTTAATGGCTATAGACATCGATTTATGGTCTATAGTTGAAGATGGGCCGTACATTCCAATGAAAGTTGTACAAGTTAGTGGAGTCACACAGGAGGTTGAAAAGTATAAAAGTGAATGGTCATCGGAAGATAAAAAGAAAATGTCCATGAATGCTAAAGCTATGTAATTACTTTTGGATGGACTTACAACTTCTGAAACAGGATATGTGTCAAATTGCACAAGCGCACACGACATGTGGAAATCACTTGTATTAAAGCATGAAGCTTTAGGGAAGTCATTTTTGAACAATGAAAATGTTCAAAAGGTGCTACGAAGCCTTCCTGCTGAATGGGATCCAAAGGTGACTGCAATCGAGGAGACAAAGTCAATTACCAAGATGAATGAATTGATCGGGTCTCTTAAAGTCTACGAGGTAAAGTTAAACCAACGGAAGTCCGAGTCATCTAAATCATCAAGTAAGTCAATAGCCTTCAAAACAACTGAAACACATACAAATAATGATGACAGTAATAGTGATACTGAATTAGATGATGACTTGATATTAATAGCTAGAAAACTTTGAAAGTTTTTCATACGTCCAAATAGGAATAGACAACGTAATCCTTCTTCTTCTTCTTTTTCTCAATCTAAGAAAAATAACACAAACAAATGGTATAATAAAGAATTAAAGTGTTATGAATGCGGTCAAAAAGGACATATTTCATACGATTGTCCAACGAAGAAAAATAATAATAATAGCAACCATAATAAACAAGCCAAGGACAAGGAGGCACAAATGACAAAGACAAAGGAGTCTAAGGCAAGGAAAGGGAAACGAGCAATGAAGGTGAGCACATGGAGTGACTCATCCGACTCAGAATCCGAAACTGAGGAAGCTCAAATCTGCTTCGTATCCAACGAGGTATGTTCTTCATCTGATAGTGATTCTGATAGTGACATGACATTTAATGAAATGTATGAAGAGTTTTTAAGAATGCATGCTCACTGTAAGAGGCTCTCTAAAGAAAAGAAGAAACTAGTTGAAGAGAATGACAAGTTGAAGACGTCCAACTAGGAATTTTTCGATCAATTAGAATCTCTTAAACAAGAGTCTTCTAATACTCTTGATTCTTTAGAGAATAAAATTGAATCATATAGGAAAGATGAACAAAAGTTAAAAATGGAAAATAATATGTTAAAGTCTAAGTTGGAAAATTGTGAACATGAGATAGTACAACTTAAGTCTTCTAAACTTAACTTAGAAAAAATGTTAGAACAATTTAAATCGGGTGCAAATATGTTAGATACACTTATCTCATCACAAAAGTATGATAATGATAAAACCGGCTTAGGCTATAAAGAAGAAAGTGAAAAAGTAAATAAAAAGACTAAGTTTGTTTCATCTAGTACAAAATTGCCATATAATACAAAATCAACTTTGCCTGCTACATCTTCTACACCTTCTTCTACTTATATCAAGGCAAAAAATACAACATACACCCACCAATATACACACGCATAAACATACATCTAGGCCAAACTTCGCATCTAGACAACCTAGAAATTATGCCTATATATACACAAATACAACTAGAAAGAATAAAATGCATCCAACTTATTATGAACCTAAGTATAGGCAACACTCATATAAATCTTATAGAAATGCCTATGAACACACTTATATAGAGCCATTCAAGAAACAAAATCGCATGCCTTATACCTATTATAAAAATCGGCCATCATATAATAATTATCAACCATGGCACAACAAGTATAACAATGCATCTTCACTTATGTGGAATGATCATGTATATGCTAATTCTTCTTATTTTCCAAATTATAACAATGCTAAAAATGTGCCTAGAAGGTATATTCAAGTTTGGATACCTAAGGGTTATCTAAACAAGAATAATGCCCCTAACATTCCAGGACCCAAATAAAGGGTACCTAAAACTTTGTTTCCATTGTAGGAAAAACGCAAAGAATGCAAGAAGGAGGCAAAATCAAAGAATCTGAAAACCAAATGGTTTTTAGATAGTCGACGTTCGAGGCATATGATGGGGAACCCCAAACTATTCATCGAATTGGAACATATCAAGAATGGAGGAAAAGTAACATTCGGTGACAACAACAAAGGACAAGTTGTTGGAAAAGGAACAATTGGGGATCCTAACACATTTCAAATACGAAATATGTTGTTAGTAAGCAATCTTTCTTATAATTTACTTAGTATTTCACAACTTATAGATTGTGGTTACAATGTCTCTTTTCTTCCCAATTCATGTGATATAATAAATGAAAAAGGAGAAATAGCTTTAAAAGGAAATAGAGATGGTAATATTTATACTCTTACCTTAGATAATATGTTAGATGCTAAGGTTAAGTGTTTGATATCACATGACTTAGATGTGAATTTATGGCATAGAAGATTAGGCCATATAGGAATTTCAACCATTAGGAAATTATCTAAGAAGAATTTAATTAGAGGTATGCCTAAGTTAGACTTAGATAATTTTCGAATGTGTGAAACATGTATTAAAGGAAAACACATTAAAGAAACATTAAAACCGAAATATGAAGTGAGTACTAGTCATGTACTAGAATTGCTTCACTTAGACTTATTTGGTCCAAGTAGGACAAAAAGTCTAGGCGGACACTACTATGTGTGTGTCATAGTAGATGATTACTCACGCTACACATATACATTATTCTTAAAACATAAAGATGATGCTCCATTAGCAATCGAAACTCTTATCAAGCAACTTGAAAACATTTATGAAGAAAATGTCAAAAGAATTAGAAGCGATAGAGGTGGAGAATTTAAAAATAAAGACGTAATCAAATTTTGTGAACTACATGGAATAAGACATGAATTCTCACCACCTAGAACACCACAACTCAATGGAGTTGTTGAACGTAAAAATAGAACGATTCAAGAAGTTTTTAGGACAATGCTGTGTGAAAATAAATTACCTAAATATTTATGGGCTGAAGCTGTTAGTTGTGCATGCTATATTATAAATAGGCTTACTATAAGAAAGAAATTAAATAAAACACCTTATGAATCGCTAAACAATAGACAACCTAAGATAGATTATCTTAAAGTATTTGGATGTATGTGTTTTGTGCTGAATACTAAGGGTAATCTAGATAAGTTTGAACAAAAGTCTATTGAATGCATATTTGTTGGTTATTCTACTAACTCAAGAGCATATAGGTGTTATAATCCTGCATCTAGAAAGATAATTGAATCCATACATGTGAAATTCAATGAAAATGCATGCTTTGAAGTTAGTGATGAACATCAACATACACAAGAAACAAATGTTGAATATATGTTTGATGATGATATATTACTTGAGCCTGTACTTGATCATCTAGAACCAACTCTCCCTGAACAAGACATGCATGAACCCTTAGATGAAATAAATGAAGAGATTTTGCAATCGGAAGATACAACTAATGATCCAATTACATATGATAACGTTCACACTAATGAAACATTTGAACAAGATGAGGGTGAACCTAGTCAATCTAGGAATTGGTGACACCCTAGAGAATTAATCATTGGGGATCCAAGTGTTGGGGTTGGAACACGTAGAAACATAAGTCAACTTGAAGGACATAGCTTAGTCTCACACATAGAACCTAAGAATGTTAAGGAAACCTTAGGTGACATATCATGGATAGATGCTATGCATGAGGAATTAAATCAATTCACAAGGAACAATGTGTGGGACTTAGTACCTAAACCGGAAGACAAGTCTATCATAGGAACTAAATGGTTCTTTAAAATAAAATGGATGAACAAGGAAACATTACAAGAAATTAGGCTAGACTAGTCGCACAAGGCTATAATCAACAAGAAGGAATAAATTATGAAGAAACCTTCGCACCCGTTGTACGACTAGAAGCAATTAGATTGTTACTTGCGATTGCAAGTCTAAGCAATATTAATCTCTTTCAAATGGATGTCAAGAGTGCATTCTTGAATGGATACATCCAAGAAGAGGTGTTTGTCAAACGACCCCCTGGATTCGAAGATCTAAAAAATCATAACCATGTTTACAAGCTTAAGAAAGCTTTATATGGTTTGAAACAAGCTCCAAGAGCTTGGTATGATAGATTTGCAAACTTTCTTATTGCAAATAATTATCAAAGGGGAACCATAGACAACACATTGTTCCCAAGAAGAAAAGATAATGATTTGTTAATAGTTCAAATCTATGTAGATGATATTATCTTTGGTTCAACCAACCCTACTTTAGTAAAAGACTTCGAAGAATGTATAAAGTCAGAGTTTGAAATGTCAATGGTAAGAGAGTTGAATTATTTCTTAGGACTTCAAATCAAACAAACCCCTCAAGGAATTCACATTAGCCAACTTAAGTGTGTCAATGATATGATTAAGCAGTTTGGTTTTGAAGAGTTGAAACCTACAACTACCCCCATGAGTGTTAGTACCAAACTTGATAAGGATGAAAATGGTAAACCTTTTGATGACACTCTCTATAGGTCTATGATTGGATCACTGTTATACTTGCTGCATCAAGACCTGATATCATGTTTAGTGTGTGTATGTGTGCTAGGTTTCAATCTTGTCCTAAGGTATCACATTACAATGCAGTGAAAAAGATCTTTAGATATCTTAAGCATACACCTCACTTAGGACTGTGGTATGATAGAAACACTAAGTTGGAATTACACGCATATAGTGATGCTGATTATGGTGGTTGCAAGTTAGATAGAAAATCCACTAGCGGTACATGTCAATTCATAAGAACCAATTTGATCTCTTGGTTTTTTAAAAAGCAAGCTAGTGTAGCTCTTTCTACCACTGAAGCAGAGTATATTGCTTTGAGTTTATGTACTACCCAAATACTTTGGCTTAAACAGCAACTTAGTGATTTTGGCATTACAATGAATAAGATTCCAATTTTCTGCGATAGCACAAGTGCAATCAATCTTTCACGGAGTCCGGTGCTTCATTCTAAGGCCAAACACATTGAGATGCGATGCCACTTTCTTTGCGATCATGTTCAAAATGAGGATATAGTGATAAACCATATAAGAACTGATCACCAAATCGCTGACATATTCACAAAACCCCTTAATCAAGCCACTTTTGAAAACTTACGAGCCAAATTAGGAATGATGACTTATGATACCATTGCATAGTTCTATCTTTTGCATGATTTGCAAAATAAAGGGGGAGATAGAATAAGAACATGATTTTAGTTGGTAAGTCATGATTTGGTATGATAAGTTTCAATTAATATAAGTTGAGTATAGGTTAAGGGGGAGAGTATAAGTTAAGTTAAGGTTAAGGGGGAGAGTATGAGTTGAGGGGGAGCAGTATACTATTTAAAATTAGAAAACATTTGGTTAAATTTTTGGTTATAAGTTGTGACATTAAAATCATGTTAGGTTATTTTGAAAATCATCCAAAAGGGGGAGAATGTTGAGAAATATGTTTGGATAATTTTCAAAGTCATGATTTTAAGTGGTGAATACTTAAAAATATCACACATGGTGTTATATGTGATTAAAAGTTGAAAAAGTTGACATCGATCTCTCAGGTTGTTGCACATCGATCGATCTATGTACATAGATCTCTCACATCGATCGATCTATGTAACGCAGAAAAGTTTAAGACATTTCTGTGAGACATCGATCTCTAAACCTGAGACACATCGATCGATCGATGTACATCGAACCCTCACTTCGATCGATCGATGTAGGTCAGAGGCAAACTCTGAAACTTTCTGTGAGACATCGATCTCTGAAGCTGAGGCACTTCGATCGATCGATGTCTAGAATTTTTAGAAATATTTTTTTCTAAAATGCGATAAAATGGTTGTTTTCATTTGTACATGATTTATACATGCTCATTATGTGCTTATTATGTGTTTTTGGGTGATTACTATTGTCGTGTGACTAACGTGCCTTGGAAGTTTCTATAACTTACCAAAAGGGGCAAAATTGGTATTTTGAGTTTTGTAGGAACATCAAATGGTGAAAATATTTCAAGGGTGTATTCTTATACTATTTATCATGACAAAGTTGGTATCATGATTATGTTTGACCATCGGGGTCATTTCTAGAGTTTTCTCACACTAGGGGTATTTTGGTCATTTCACCCCTGAGGGTATTTTTGGTATTTTCACTCAAGGAATCTATTGATCATATTATTGTCTTTATTCTGGAGTTGGGTTATTATTATCTTGAAGATTATTTGGTGATTTCTTATCTTATTCTCTCAACCGATAATATTATTGACAATAGCTGGATATGTGACGATTTGAGATGTCACATTCTATTTTTTCTTTAAGACCCTCTTATATATGTTTTAAGAGAACATTTATCATCATAATTTAGAGATATTAAAGGTGTCAGAGGTGTGGAATACCATCGATATACTAAAAAGAAGCAGAATAGAAAGATGCAGATGCAAGTGCATAAACACAAAAAGAGATAAACACAAAAATAGATAGATAATATAAACAAAAGAAAATTAACACAAGAATAAGAACAAAATATTAAAAGGGGAGAAGGGAATAGGAAATGGCGGAACTAATTCCAGCCAGTAAGAACATAAAGGAAAAGGGAGATGGGAATAGGATTAGGCGGAACTAATTCCAGCCAGTAAGAACATAAAGTAAAAGGGAGAAGGGAATAGGATTAGGCGGTGTATAACCGTCCATGATATAAGTATATATTTAAAAAATTGAAACACTTTGAAGAACATAAATTTAAAAGAATCAAATCATACCATATATTTCTTGAAAAGTATTGGAGATACAAATATTGAAGGACTGCTGGGATTCTTGGGAGGGATCTGTGATTATAAGAGTTCTCTAGGAAGAGGAGTGGACAAGGAGATCTAAGATAAGATCTGAGAGGTGTTGGATGTGAGAGAGAGAGTTCTCTGTCTGAGGGAGTGAAAACTTGCGTCTCTCTCCGTCTATTGCCCTCTCTTTTATAGAGTTTTTTTTTTTGTATGAGAAAATACAAAAAGTAACTATTACAAATTCTCTTCATCTTCATCTTGTGTCTTTGTCTTGCTATTCTTGGAGTATGAATATTACATGCTTTTTTCTGAATATTGCGTCGCCTTCTTCGGTCCTGGTGTCTTGATGTCATCGTTATTGTTCAAGATGCTTGGAAGTCTTCATTGATGATATCTGTATTCTTCATTTTGTAGATCTTCACTATTTGATATTGTCCTTTTATTGCTGAAACAATGCTGTCATTGGTATTGTTGTCCTTCTTTTGTGATATTGTCCTTCAAAATATTGTCCTCTTGATATTGTCCTTCATTGTAAAATATTGTCCTTCAGGTGATGAATGTATCACGTATATGCTGAATGTATATGATGTGATTTGATCCTTTCCTTTTTTTTTTCAAATTGCTAATAAGTCAATTTCTTCTTCAATCTCAGGAGTTTCCGATGCCGTGGAGGATTTTGATGATTGCATATATGGAGCAAAGTGCTTTATTATTTGTTCCATTTCCTCTTGATTTTTGGCGGATGCCAATTGAGCCTGCATCCTCTGCTTCATTATTAAGAAATTTTCATCTCCTGGTCTGAGTAATGGTGCAGGAGCCTTCATTTTTGCATTCCAAAAAGTGATCTGTTCCATTGCCTTGGAGGGACTGAGACTATTTGGTATATTGAATGCCGTCCACCATTTTATATAGAATTCTCTCTTTATTAGCGGAATCATATTTTGAGTATATTCGGCCCGCCATTGCATAACCCATGGTAGATAGAACTTCATGTGAAATACAAGAAGCTTTGAGAAATATTTTTCTTCATCAGTGGGATTATAATGTTTTGAGAAAATATCAAATGATGTCTTCACTGTATCTTGCCCGCTAAAATATTCTGCACATGATCCAAAATGTTCCCACCAACTATTGAACCACAACGGGATATGTTTCGTTGTGATCTGTTTTGTGTCAAAATATATTAACCATGTATGGGAACATCTTGAGTTCTGGATATAAAAAGTATTGAACCATGCCTGCTGATAATCCCAATAATTGAAATCGGTTGCAAAGAACGTCGCCGTAGAATATTGTTTGGGGAAACCAATTTTTTCTGTCAGGGACCCATATTCTTTGATCCACTCATCAGGTGAAATAATATATAATATTCTGAAGCTTGAATAAGCAATTTCATTTTGATTTTCTTTTGAAAAGCTGTGTTTTATTTCAACAGATTTAGTCATAAGTAATATAGTTTGATAATAATCTGTTGTTTTTGTAGAATCCCAAGATTTATAATAAAAATTTTTTCCAAAATAATTTTGCAAAGCAATCATAGGATCCTTGTGGAAAAAGGAATGTTCTATCGTAGTAATATATTGAAAAAATGATTTTTTTATGAAATTATTTTTCTGTACTACTTTCTTATAAGTAGGGAAAGTAGTAGTCTGTATATGACTAGTATTAGGAGAAAATATTTTTTGTGAAACAGGTTTTTTCTCTACTACTGTAGATGTCTGTTTCTGAAAAATGTTGAGTTGATATTTCTCGAACCAATCCTGGAATTCTGCACTTTGAGACAAGTTTTCAAGTATTGATAGGGTATTTGAGGTATTTGGGTTATTTTGGGAAGGAGATATTTCTGACTTTGGACTTATTTGGGTTATAGGGGTAGCTGGTATTGGATGTTGGAGACCGGAATTTTCTTCTTCTTCGACCTTGTCGGCCCATGTTTTGCGGGAGTGTGTAGTAGCCGGAAGTTTCCCTTTATCCTTGGTTTTTCTGGGCATCATGTCTGTTTTTGGAGAAATTCTCGTGTCAGAAAATCAGGGACAGAATTTGTATCTCCTTTAATAAACTCAATATCAAAATCATATATACTTAATAATGCTTGCCATCTGGCAAAAATCTGTTTTGAAGCTAGATTTTTTACATCTTTTTGCAAAACTTCTTTTGCAGACTTGCAGTCTATACGTAAAAGAAATTTTTGATTTAGCAAATCACTTTGAAATTTCTGAATGCACAACACAATGCTCAAAATTTCTTTCTTAATCGTAGAATATGATTTTTGTGTGTCATTCCAATGACCAGAAGTATACTGAACTATGGACTCCTTTCCATTATATAGTTGTTTTAAAATTCCTCCATAGCCTATATCAGACGCGTCAGTTTCCACTATTTTTGGTAAGTTAGGATCTGCTATGTATAAACAAGGTATTTCTGATACAAGTTCTTTGATTTTCTTAACTACGGCAGTATGTTCTTCAGTCCATTGTGGAGGATGTTTTTTAAGTCTATTATGCAAGGGTTTGGATAGTTTCATTATGTTGGGGATAAAATCGACAACGTAATTTAGTGATCCAAGAAACCTTTGTAATTGATTTTTATCTAATATTTTATCTGGAAATTTGGAAGCAAATGTTAAAGATCGTTCTATTGGTAAAATTGTCCCTTGCTGCAGATAGTGTGACCTAGAAATCTTATTTTTGTTTGGAATAAGGACATTTTTGTTTTTGATAATACAAGCCCATTTTTCTTTACTATGTAGAAAAATGTTTTTATATTTTTAAAGTGCTCTTCTATGGATTTTGAAAATATCAATACGTCATCTATATAGACAATAGCAAAAATTTGAATAATCCTATAAAGATGTTATTCATTATTCTTTGGTATTCTGATGGAGCATTTTTTAGACCAAATGGACATTACTTTCCATTCGTATTGGCCAAATGGAACTGTAAATGCTGTTTTGTATCGGTCTTTCTCCGATATCTGTATTTGCCAGAACCCAGATTTCATATCAAATTTTGAATATATAAATGCAGAATGTAGTTTTGATAGTAGGTCTTTTTTATTTGGTATAGGATATCTTATCCATTTTAAAGCTTTATTTAAAGGTTTATAGTTAATTACCAATCTTGGTGATCCTCTTTCTATTTCAGAGCTTTTATTTACATAAAATGCTGCACAACTCCATGGGGACCTAGACTTTTGGATGAGACCTTTCTTTTCTAATTCATGTATTTCTTTTTACAATGTTGCTCTAATTCTGCATTCATTTGAATTGGTCTAGCCTTTGTTGGTATATTTTCTTCCTTAAATTCTGGGGTATATGGTAAATCAACAATGTGTTGTTTTCTTGACCAGAATGCATTTGGTAATTCTGAGCAAAGTTCTGATTCAAGTAATTTTTGTAGGTCATGTATTTTATTTTTTATGATTGGATTTTCTAATGATTTTTGTATCTTAGCTGTAGATACTGTATCTTTAAGATTTTGTAAGTGAAAATTTTTACTTTGAATAATTGTATTAATTTGTTCATTATGTATTGAACATGCTTAATTAAATCTAGATTTTTTGTTTTAGGTTTTTCTAAAAATTCAAATTTATGTCTTTTATTTTGTATTTTGAAAGTAATAAACTTATTATCTACATTGTATGGTGTTATTAGATTCATAAACGGAGTTCCTAAAATAACGCCATGATGAATATCATCAACTACCAAAAATTGTGTTTTGATAGAGGTATTTGAATTTATAACAAATGCTTCAGTTTTATATTTGACTTTAAGTTTAGAATTATTTGCTGCTGAAAGTCTAGTTGTTGTGGGTTCTCTATAGCAGCTAGGAACTAGGTCTGTTTTTATGCAATTTAGGATCGGCTCCTGTATCAAACAGAGCAATTGTATCTATATCATAAGCATTTGAGAATTTAATTTTTATTCTTATCAGATATTTTCTAGATGTTATTTCTCTTAGTGCAAATAAAAAATCAGATGGTATATTTGTAAGATTTTCTATGATGTTTGTTTCTTCGATTTTAATATCTGGATTTACTTCTGTATCTGATTCTTCAGTTATCTTTTGTAAAAGAATTTTTATAACTTCTGAGTCTTGTTTTTGTTTTTCTTTGAGTTCTTTTAACTCAATCTTGACTTCTTTTATTTCCTTTTGAAGGTCTGGTATAGATACATTTTGATTTTTTGTTTTCTTATGTTTATGTAATATTTTGGTGAGATCATAATGGCTTGAAGCCACATTTGGTAGTAAATGCTGTTTTTGTACATCTTTTTCTTTAGAAGTTTTATCTATAAATTTGTCAAGAAGATCTTTTTGTATTATAGGATCCTCTATATATTTCAAAATATCTAAAATTGTTTCTTGATCTTTTGTTAAAACAGATATTATTTTATCAGAAGTTTCGGATTCAGAAGAGGTGTTAATTTCATCAACTTGCAGAGCTTCTTCAGATTCAAATGATGATTGAGATGTATCGGATTCAGATGAATCTATTAGAAGATTAGAAATTTTATTAAGAATTGATTCATCTAGATCTAGTTCTTGTAATTTTGCATTAAACCTACAGTAATTTGCAGTAGTGCCCCTTTTTATGACATTTGTAACATTCAATATTTTTGAAATCTTTTGTATTGGTATTTTTCTTATAGTTGTTCATTTTCCTATAAGGCTTTTTTGTATAGTTTTTGTTTTTATCTTTATAATAGGTAGGTGTTTGAAATTTTCTAAAATATCCTATTGTATGTATTCTTTCTGTATCTATTTTGATATGGAGATTGCTTATTATATTTTTTAGAACAATGTCCATTACATTCTTTTTTATAAAATTGATCAGGGTCATTGTCAAATTGCTTACAAAAAGTACCTAACTCAGGACTTGCTTTGTCTTAATTCTTTTTTAAGACTACTTTGTAATTTTATATCTTGGCATATTCTTAAACCTTCCTTTTGTATTATACTTATCAGTTCTCCATAAGTATAGGCTGAATATGGGATTATTTGTTGTCCTGATATATCTCTTATTTTATTTCTAACTTTTTCTCCTAATAAGTTAGGGAGGACCTGCAAGGAATTTTTCTTTCCAAAATGGTTGGTTTGAATCTTCCCTAAACATTACTCTAGTTAGGAAAGTGTTTTTATACCATTGGAAATCACTTAATTTTCTACATTTTAGATTTGATAATAATTCAGCATTTTTATCTTTGATATGTGAAGGATCTCCTATAAAATGTAAAGATATACATAGTATAAGTGTAGCTACTGCATCAGGAATTGTTTCTCCATCATTTGTATATATAGGATTATCTTCTTGATCAATTTTTATTGCATCTAAAATTTCTTGTCCTCTGTAATGGAGTCAAATAATGATCCCACCAACCTTTAAGTTGTCCAGAGAATCCGGAAATGAGATGCTTCTGCTATTGCTTTATCATCTGTTGTTAGCTGTGTTCTGTATGCATTTGCTGCCATCGTCATTTGTTGTAGAATATTCAGAATTTGGATATTCTGACATTCCATCTATTGTCCATGTGTATATTGAGTTTGAATTAAATCTATATTGTGATATTGGTTTTATGTGTAAATCAGGAGATGTTTGGATCGGAATTATAGATCTATTCCATTCTATTTTTTGTAGAGAATGTTGTGTTGTTGTGAATTCTGTTGTTGAAAGTTTTCAAGAGCTTGACTAATATCACTTTCAGAGTCTGTTTTGACTTCTAAGGTATTTATTTTGGAGGTACTTGATATTTCTTTTTCATTAGCTATTTTATTCCTAGTTCCTATTAGCAATAGACATGGATGTAGTGGGTGTATCAGCTACGACTTCATTTGTAATGGAATTACTATTGTCTAAACTTTTTCTATCCTAGAGAGATGTTCTTTCAGATTTTGTTTAAAGTCTTTATTATTAAATACAGTGTTGACGCTACTCGAGGATATTTGGTAGGGTTTAAATATAGGTTGTTTGAATTTGTGTGATGATTGATCACTAGATGTGTGTATAGATTGTTTTTCATAATGTTGTGCTATTTTGTCTAACTGTTTTCCTATTGTATTTAGGTGTGTGTTAGTGTAATTATTTTGTAAGATAATATTCTTTGTGTTTATGAGAGTATCTTCACCTATATTTTTGTAAGGAATTGCTTCTATAGTAGTTCCTGAAAAATCAACTTTTATCCCTAAAAGAGGTGGATGATTTGAAACCATTTTCTTCTGTGTTGTAAGTGTTGTCCATGTTTTTGTTAATTCTGTTAGTGGAGTTATTTGTTTGAAAGGAAAAGTGATATTATTTTGTGAAGCATATATTTGGAACCAGTCGAAAAAGAATATATTAATTTTATTACTATTAATAAATTCATAATACTGTTCTTGAATTTGTTTTCTACTATCCTTATAATGTCTGAAGAACCATTCTCTTTTATCTATATTATCATTATTATAAAATTCATTATGTAAAAATTTTTGTTAACCACAAATTCTTTTTCTATGACATTTAATTCATTTACAATATTCTCAGTTATTGCAGATTGGGTCGGACTATTTGGTGGGCTGTATTCTGGTCTAGAATAAACTGGTTTTGGGATCTCCGTAGTATAATTTGCATTTCTAAAGTAAGAAGTTGTATTATCAATATCTGATGTTGAAAAACGAGGTTTTTGATATGGAGTGTTTATCACAGATGGTATCTGTGAAAATCTTCCAAGATTTATTGTACTAGAACTAGTAGAAAATCTTCCAGGATTTATCGTACTAGAAGTGGAGGCTTCATCAGTTGTATCGCTATTTCTAGTTGAGAAGCTTCTAGCAAAGCTTAGTTTTACAGATCCATCACTTAATTGTTTTATTTTTGTTAATTCTGTATTTGGTTGATGTTTTTCTTGATTTATGGCTTTTATTGCTCCTTCAAGAATCCATTCTTGTGGAAGATTTACATCATTCCATTTTATAGATCTGGAAATTATGGCATTAGATCTTGATAAATCTGTATGTAATATCATTGTTTCTCCTTTTTTCAAGGAGTTTTTTGGTTTAGGACCAACAAACATGGAACTCATTACTTTATAATGAATACGATATATTAAGGCCAAAGGAATTGATCCTGGTAACATATCATATCCATGTGTTTTAATTTGTAAAACCAAAGTTTTTAATATTTGTGTATCTTTTAAGGAGCATGAAAAATTTGGATAACAATCAAATGAGATCGGTCCTGTACAAAGACTGGACTCAACCGAACTCAGAAGAGATTGTTCAAAGTTATTATGACGAATATCCCTAAGAACAATTAATATTGATGTATCTAGACCTTCTCTAGTTAAAGGTTTGATTCCTACCTGTATTAGTCCTACATGGAGATATTGGAAACCTTTTTTCCTATGTTTTTCAAGAGATTTATAAGAAAGTAATTGTATTGTTTCAAAGGGTTTTGAAAGAGGGATATCTCTTTCTTCTGTTTTGATTATATAGTCTGATTTTAACATATTGAAGAGAGAAGACTCATATATTTCAGATTTCCTAATCTTTGGAATGACCCAGTTATTTACAGCTTTATCAAAATTCTCTATTATGACCTCTTCAGTATTAACGATCTTACTCGCATCTGTATTTGATGTAGAGCTGAATGAAGCAGATCTATTTAATATTTCTTCCATTCTTAAACTTTCTTTCAGATCTTGTTTATATTCTGGCTACCAACACCTTGACGCATACAGGATTTATTGCTCGCTGAAGAGACTGATTACCCAGCGTGTACAAGGCAAACACTCACCAGATTATAAACGAATATCTGAAATCTGTGTAAGAATAACAACAAATATTGATAGATCTACCAACACATGGCTCTGATACCAAGATACCCACACGAATTAGATCGATATACTAAAAAGAAGCAGAATAGAAAGATGCAGATGCAAGTGCATAAACACAAAAAGAGATAAACACAAAAATAGATAGATAATATAAACAAAAGAAAATTAACACAAGAATAAGAACAAAATATTAAAAGGGGAGAAGGGAATAGGAAATGGCGGAACTAATTCCAGCCAGTAAGAACATAAAGGAAAAGGGAGATGGGAATAGGATTAGGCGGAACTAATTCCAGCCAGTAAGAACATAAAGTAAAAGGGAGAAGGGAATAGGATTAGGCGGTGTATAACCGTCCATGATATAAGTATATATTTAAAAAATTGAAACACTTTGAAGAACATAAATTTAAAAGAATCAAATCATACCATATATTTCTTGAAAAGTATTGGAGATACAAATATTGAAGGACTGCTGGGATTCTTGGGAGGAATCTGTGATTATAAGAGTTCTCTAGGAAGAGGAGTGGACAAGGAGATCTAAGATAAGATCTGAGAGGTGTTGGATGTGAGAGAGAGAGTTCTCTGTCTGAGGGAGTGAAAACTTGTGTCTCTCTCCATCTATTGCCCTCTCTTTTATAGAGTTTTTTTTTAAGTATGAGAAAATACAAAAAGTAACTATTACAAATTCTCTTCATCTTCATCTTGTGTCTTTGTCTTGCTATTCTTGGAGTATGAATATTACATGCTTTTTTCTGAATATTGCGTCGCCTTCTTCGGTCCTGGTGTCTTGATGTCATCGTTATTGTTCAAGATGCTTGGAAGTCTTCATTGATGATATCTGTATTCTTCATTTTGTAGATCTTCACTATTTGATATTGTCCTTTTATTGCTGAAACAATGCTGTCATTGGTATTGTTGTCCTTCTTTTGTGATATTGTCCTTCAAAATATTGTCCTCTTGATATTGTCCTTCATTGTAAAATATTGTCCTTCATGTGATGAATGTATCACGTATATGCTGAATGTATATGATGTGATTTGATCCTTTCCTTTTTTTTTCTTCAAATTGCTAATAAGTTAATTTCTTCTTCAATCTCAGGAGTTTCCGATGCCGTGGAGGATTTTGATGATTGCATATATGGAGCAAAGTGCTCTATTATTTGTTCTATTTCCTCTTGATTTTTGGCGGATGCCAATTGAGCCTGCATCCTCTGCTTCATTATTAAGAAATTTTCATCTCCTGGTCTGAGTAATGGTGCAGGAGCCTTCATTTTTGCATTCCAAAAAGTGATCTGTTCCATTGCCTTGGAGGGACTGAGACTATTTGGTATATTGAATGCCGTCCACCATTTTATATAGAATTCTCTCTTTATTAGCGGAATCATATTTTGAGTATATTCGGCCCGCCATTGCATAACCCATGGTAGATAGAACTTCATGTGAAATACAAGAAGCTTTGAGAAATATTTTTCTTCATCAGTGGGATTATAATGTTTTGAGAAAATATCAAATGATGTCTTCACTGTATCTTGCCCGCTAAAATATTCTGCACATGATCCAAAATGTTCCCACCAACTATTGAACCACAACGGGATATGTTTCGTTGTGATCTGTTTTGTGTCAAAATATATTAACCATGTATGGGAACATCTTGAGTTCTGGATATAAAAAGTATTGAACCATGCCTGCTGATAATCCCAATAATTGAAATCGGTTGCAAAGAACGTCGCCATAGAATATTGTTTGGGGAAACCAATTTTTTCTGTCAGGGACCCATATTCTTTGATCCACTCATCAGGTGAAATAATATATAATATTCTGAAGCTTGAATAAGCAATTTCATTTTGATTTTCTTTTGAAAAGCTGTGTTTTATTTCAACAGATTTAGTCATAAGTAATATAGTTTGATAATAATCTGTTGTTTTTGTAGAATCCCAAGATTTATAATAAAAATTTTTTCCAAAATAATTTTGCAAAGCAATCATAGGATCCTTGTGGAAAAAGGAATGTTCTATCGTAGTAATATATTGAAAAAATGATTTTTTTATGAAATTATTTTTCTGTACTACTTTCTTATAAGTAGGGAAAGTAGTAGTCTGTATATGACTAGTATTAGGAGAAAATATTTTTTGTGAAACATGTTTTTTCTCTACTACTATAGATGTCTGTTTCTGAAAAATGTTGAGTTGATATTTCTTGAACCAATCCTGGAATTCTGCACTTTGAGACAAGTTTTCAAGTATTGATAGGGTATTTGAGGTATTTGGGTTATTTTGGGAAGGAGATATTTCTGACTTTGGACTTATTTGGGTTATAGGGGTAGCTGGTATTGGATGTTGGAGACCGGAATTTTCTTCTTCTTCGACCTTGTCGGCCCATGTTTTGCGGGAGTGTGTAGTAGCCGGAAGTTTCCCTTTATCCTTGGTTTTTCTGGGCATCATGTCTGTTTTTGGAGAAATTCTCGTGTCAGAAAATCAGGGACAGAATTTGTATCTCCTTTAATAAACTCAATATCAAAATCATATATACTTAATAATGCTTGCCATCTGGCAAAAATCTGTTTTGAAGCTAGATTTTTTACATCTTTTTGCAAAACTTCTTTTGCAGACTTGCAGTCTATACGTAAAAGAAATTTTTGATTTAGCAAATCACTTTGAAATTTCTGAATGCACAACACAATGCTCAAAATTTCTTTCTTAATCGTAGAATATGATTTTTGTGTGTCATTCCAATGACCAGAAGTATACTGAACTATGGACTCCTTTCCATTATATAGTTGTTTTAAAATTCCTCCATAGCCTATATCAGACGCGTCAGTTTCCACTATTTTTGGTAAGTTAGGATCTGCTATGTATAAACAAGGTATTTCTGATACAAGTTCTTTGATTTTCTTAACTACGGCAGTATGTTCTTTAGTCCATTGTGGAGGATGTTTTTTAAGTCTATTATGCAAGGGTTTGGATAGTTTCATTATGTTGGGGATAAAATCGACAACGTAATTTAGTGATCCAAGAAACCTTTGTAATTGATTTTTATCTAATATTTTATCTGGAAATTTGGAAGCAAATGTTAAAGATCGTTCTATTGGTAAAATTGTCCCTTGCTGCAGATAGTGACCTAGAAATCTTATTTTTGTTTGGAATAAGGACATTTTTGTTTTTGATAATACAAGCCCATTTTTCTTTACTATGTAGAAAAATGTTTTTATATTTTTAAAGTGCTCTTCTATGGATTTTGAAAATATCAATACGTCATCTATATAGACAATGCAAAAATTTGAATAATCTATAAAGATGTTATTCATTATTCTTTGGTATTCTGATGGAGCATTTTTTAGACCAAATGGCATTACTTTCCATTCGTATTGGCCAAATGGGACTGTAAATGCTGTTTTGTATTGGTCTTTCTCCGATATCTATATTTGCCAGAACCCAGATTTCATATCAAATTTTGAATATATAAATGCAGAATGTAGTTTTGATAGTAGGTCTTTTTTATTTGGTATAGGATATCTTATCCATTTTAAAGCTTTATTTAAAGGTTTATAGTTGATTACCAATCTTGGTGATCCTCTTTCTATTTCAGAGCTTTTATTTACATAAAATGCTGCACAACTCCATGGGGACCTAGACTTTTGGATGAGACCTTTCTTTTCTAATTCATGTATTTCTTTTTTACAATGTTGCTCTAATTCTGCATTCATTTGAATTGGTCTAGCCTTTGTTGGTATATTTTCTTCCTTAAATTCTGGGGTATATGGTAAATCAACAATGTGTTGTTTTCTTGACCAGAATGCATTTGGTAATTCTGAGCAAAGTTCTGATTCAAGTAATTTTTGTAGGTCATGTATTTTATTTTTTATGATTGGATTTTCTAATGATTTTTGTATCTTAGCTGTAGATACTGTATCTTTAAGATTTTGTAAGTGAAAATTTTTACTTTGAATAATTGTATTAATTTGTTCATTATGTATTGAACATGCTTTAATTAAATCTAGATTTTTTGTTTTAGGTTTTTCTAAAAATTCAAATTTATGTCTTTTATTTTGTATTTTGAAAGTAATAAACTTATTATCTACATTGTATGGTGTTATTAGATTCATAAACGGAGTTCCTAAAATAACGCCATGATGAATATCATCAACTACCAAAAATTGTGTTTTGATAGAGGTATTTGAATTTATAACAAATGCTTCAGTTTTATATTTGACTTTAAGTTTAGAATTATTTGCTGCTGAAAGTCTAGTTGTTGTGGGTTCTCTATAGCAGCTAGGAACTAGGTCTGTTTTTATGCAATTTAGGTCGGCTCCTGTATCAAACAGAGCAATTGTATCTATATCATAAGCATTTGAGAATTTAATTTTTATTCTTATCAGATATTTTCTAGATGTTATTTCTCTTAGTGCAAATAAAAAATCAGATGGTATATTTGTAAGATTTTCTATGATGTTTGTTTCTTCGATTTTAATATCTGGATTTACTTCTGTATCTGATTCTTCAGTTATCTTTTGTAAAAGAATTTTTATAACTTCTGAGTCTTGTTTTTGTTTTTCTTTGAGTTCTTTTAACTCAATCTTGACTTCTTTTATTTCCTTTTGAAGGTCTGGTATAGATACATTTTGATTTTTTGTTTTCTTATGTTTATGTAATATTTTGGTGAGATCATAATGGCTTGAAGCCACATTTGGTAGTAAATGCTGTTTTTGTACATCTTTTTCTTTAGAAGTTTTATCAATAAATTTGTCAAGAAGATCTTTTTGTATTATAGGATCCTCTATATATTTCAAAATATCTAAAATTGTTTCTTGATCTTTTGTTAAAACAGATATTATTTTATCAGAAGTTTCGGATTCAGAAGAGGTGTTAATTTCATCAACTTGCAGAGCTTCTTCAGATTCAAATGATGATTGAGATGTATCGGATTCAGATGAATCTATTAGAAGATTAGAAATTTTATTAAGAATTGATTCATCTAGATCTAGTTCTTGTAATTTTGCATTAAACCTACAGTAATTTGCATTGTGCCCCTTTTTATGACATTTGTAACATTCAATATTTTTGAAATCTTTTGTATTGGTATTTTTCTTATAGTTGTTCATTTTCCTATAAGGCTTTTTTGTATAGTTTTTGTTTTTATCTTTATAATAGGTAGGTGTTTGAAATTTTCTAAAATATCTATTGTATGTATTCTTTCTGTATCTATTTGGATATGGAGATTGTTTATTATATTTTTTAGAACAATGTCCATCACAGTCTTTTTTATAAAATTGATCAGGGTCATTGTCAAACTGTTTACAAAAAGTTCCTAACTCAGACTTGCTTTGTCTTAATTCTTTTTTAAGACTACTTTGTAATTTTATATCTTGGCATATTCTTAAACCTTCCTTTTGTATTATACTTATCAGTTCTCCATAAGTATAGGCTGAATATGGGATTATTTGTTGTCCTGATATATCTCTTATTTTATTTCTAACTTTTTCTCCTAATAAGTTAGGGAGACCTGCAAGGAATTTTTCTTTCCAAAATGGTTGGTTTGAATCTTCCCTAAACATTACTCTAGTTAGGAAAGTGTTTTTATACCATTGGAAATCACTTAATTTTCTACATTTTAGATTTGATAATAATTCAGCATTTTTATCTTTGATATGTGAAGGATCTCCTATAAAATGTAAAGATATACATAGTATAAGTGTAGCTACTGCATCAGGAATTGTTTCTCCATCATTTGTATATATAGGATTATCTTCTTGATCAATTTTTATTGCATCTAAAATTTCTTGCCTCTGTAATGGAGTCAAATAATGATCCCACCAACTTTTAAGTTGTCCAGAGAATCCGGAAATGAGATGTTCTGCTATTGCTTTATCATCTGTTGTTAGCTGTGTTCTGTATGCATTTGCTGCCATCGTCATTTGTTGTAGAATATTCAGAATTTGGTATTCTGACATTCCATCTATTGTCCATGTATATATTGAGTTTGAATTAAATCTATATTGTGATATTGGTTTTATGTGTAAATCAGGAGATATTTGGATCGGAATTATAGATCTATTCCATTCTATTTTTTGTAGAGAATGTTGTGTTGTCTGTGAATTCTGTTGTTGAAAGTTTTCAAGAGCTTGACTAATATCACTTTCAGAGTCTGTTTTGACTTCTAAGGTATTTATTTTGGAGGTACTTGATATTTCTTTTTCATTAGCTATTTTATTCCTAGTTCTATTAGCAATAGACATGGATGTAGTGGGTGTATCAGCTACGACTTCATTTGTAATGGAATTACTATTGTCTAAACTTTTTTCTATCCTAGAGAGATGTTCTTTCAGATTTTTTTTAAAGTCTTTATTATTAAATACAGTGTTGACGCTACTCGAGGATATTTGGTAGGGTTTAAATATAGGTTGTTTGAATTTGTGTGATGATTGATCACTAGATGTGTGTATAGATTGTTTTTCATAATGTTGTGCTATTTTGTCTAACTGTTTTCCTATTGTATTTAGGTGTGTGTTAGTGTAATTATTTTGTAAGATAATATTTTTTGTGTTTATGAGAGTATCTTCACCTATATTTTTGTAAGGAATTGCTTCTATAGTAGTTCCTGAAAAATCAACTTTTATCCCTAAAAGAGGTGGATGATTTGAAACCATTTTCTTCTGTGTTGTAAGTGTTGTCCATGTTTTTGTTAATTCTGTTAGTGGAGTTATTTGTTTGAAAGGAAAAGTGATATTATTTTGTGAAGCATATATTTGGAACCAGTCAAAAAAGAATATATTAATTTTATTACTATTAATAAATTCATAATATTGTTCTTGAATTTGTTTTCTACTATCCTTATAATGTCTGAAGAACCATTCTCTTTTAGCTATATTATCATTATTATAAAATTCATTATGTAAAAAATTTTTGTTAACCACAAATTCTTTTTCTATGACATTTAATTCATTTACAATATTCTCAGTTATTGCAGATTGGGTCGGACTATTTGGTGGGCTGTATTCTGGTCTAGAATAAACTGGTTTTGGGATCTCCGTAGTATAATTTGCATTTCTAAAGTAAGAAGTTGTATTATCAATATCTGATGTTGAAAAACGAGGTTTTTGATATGGAGTGTTTATCACAGATGGTATCTGTGAAAATCTTCCAAGATTTATTGTGCTAGAACTAGTAGAAAATCTTCTAGGATTTATCGTACTAGAAGTGGAGGCTTCATCAGTCGTATCGCTATTTCTAGTTGAGAAGCTTCTAGCAAAGCTTAGTTTTACAGATCCATCACTTAATTGTTTTATTTTTGTTAATTCTGTATTTGGTTGATGTTTTTCTTGATTTATGGCTTTTATTGCTCCTTCAAGAATCCATTCTTGTGGAAGATTTACATCATTCCATTTTATAGATCTGGAAATGATGGCATTAGATCTTGATAAATCTGTATGTAATATCATGGTTTCTCCTTTTTTCAAGGAGTTTTTTGGTTTAGGACCAACAAACATGGAACTCATTACTTTATAATGAATACGATATATTAAGGCCAAAGGAATTGATCCTGGTAACATATCATATCCATGTGTTTTAATTTGTAAAACCAAAGTTTTTAATATTTGTGTATCTTTTAAGGAGCATGAAAAATTTGGATAACAATCAAATGAGATCGGTCCTGTACAAAGACTGGACTCAACCGAACTCAGAAGAGATTGTTCAAAGTTATTATGACGAATATCCCTAAGAACAATTAATATTGATGTATCTAGACCTTCTCTAGTTAAAGGTTTGATTCCTACCTGTATTAGTCCTACATGGAGATATTGGAAACCTTTTTTCCTATGTTTTTCAAGAGATTTATAAGAAAGTAATTGTATTGTTTCAAAGGGTTTTGAAAGAGGGATATCTCTTTCTTCTGTTTTGATTATATAGTCTGATTTTAACATATTGAAGAGAGAAGACTCATATATTTCAGATTTCCTAATCTTTGGAATGACCCAGTTATTTACAGCTTTATCAAAATCCTCTATTATGACCTCTTCAGTATTAACGATCTTACTCGCATCTGTATTTGATGTAGAGCTGAATGAAGCAGATCTATTTAATATTTCTTCCATTCTTAAACTTTCTTTCAGATCTTGTTTATATTCTGGCTACCAACACCTTGACGCATACAGGATTTATTGCTCGCTGAAGAGACTGATTACCCAGCGTACTAGAAGTGGTATCCTACATGAAGATTTATCTGTGAAAATCTTCCAAGATTTATTGTGCTAGAACTAGTAGAAAATCTTCCAGGATTTACCAATATCTCCATGTAGGATACCACTTCTAGTACGCTGGGTAATCAGTCTCTTCAGCGAGCAATAAATCCTGTATGCGTCAAGGTGTTGGTAGCCAGAATATAAACAAGATCTGAAAGAAAGTTTAAGAATGGAAGAAATATTAAATAGATCTGCTTCATTCAGCTCTACATCAAATACAGATGCGAGTAAGATCGTTAATACTGAAGAGGTCATAATAGAGAATTTTGATAAAGCTGTAAATAACTGGGTCATTCCAAAGATTAGGAAATCTGAAATATATGAGTCTTCTCTCTTCAATATGTTAAAATCAGACTATATAATCAAAACAGAAGAAAGAGATATCCCTCTTTCAAAACCCTTTGAAACAATACAATTACTTTCTTATAAATCTCTTGAAAAACATAGGAAAAAAGGTTTCCAATATCTCCATGTAGGACTAATACAGGTAGGAATCAAACCTTTAACTAGAGAAGGTCTAGATACATCAATATTAATTGTTCTTAGGGATATTCGTCATAATAACTTTGAACAATCTCTTCTGAGTTCGGTTGAGTCCAGTCTTTGTACAGGACCGATCTCATTTGATTGTTATCCAAATTTTTCATGCTCCTTAAAAGATACATAAATATTAAAAACTTTGGTTTTACAAATTAAAACACATGGATATGATATGTTACCAGGATCAATTCCTTTGGCCTTAATATATCGTATTCATTATAAAGTAATGAGTTCCATGTTTGTTGGTCCTAAACCAAAAAACTCCTTGAAAAAAGGAGAAACCATGATATTACATACAGATTTATCAAGATCTAATGCCATCATTTCCAGATCTATAAAATGGAATGATGTAAATCTTCCACAAGAATGGATTCTTGAAGGAGCAATAAAAGCCATAAATCAAGAAAAACATCAACCAAATACAGAATTAACAAAAATAAAACAATTAAGTGATGGATCTGTAAAACTAAGCTTTGCTAGAAGCTTCTCAACTAGAAATAGCGATACGACTGATGAAGCCTCCACTTCTAGTACGATAAATCCTGGAAGATTTTCTACTAGTTCTAGCACAATAAATCTTGGAAGATTTTCACAGATACCATCTGTGATAAACACTCCATATCAAAAACCTCGTTTTTCAACATCAGATATTGATAATACAACTTCTTACTTTAGAAATGCAAATTATACTACGGAGATCCCAAAACCAGTTTATTCTAGACCAGAATACAGCCCACCAAATAGTCCGACCCAATCTGCAATAACTGAGAATATTGTAAATGAATTAAATGTCATAAAAAAAGAATTTGTGGTTAACAAAAATTTTTTACATAATGAATTTTATAATAATGATAATATAGCTAAAAGAGAATGGTTCTTCAGACATTATAAGGATAGTAGAAAACAAATTCAAGAACAATATTATGAATTTATTAATAGTAATAAAATTAATATATTCTTTTTTGACTGGTTCCAAATATATGCTTCACAAAATAATATCACTTTTCCTTTCAAACAAATAACTCCACTAACAGAATTAACAAAAACATGGACAACACTTACAACACAGAAGAAAATGGTTTCAAATCATCCACCTCTTTTAGGGATAAAAGTTGATTTTTCAGGAACTACTATAGAAGCAATTCCTTACAAAAATATAGGTGAAGATACTCTCATAAACACAAAAAATATTATCTTACAAAATAATTACACTAACACACACCTAAATACAATAGGAAAACAGTTAGACAAAATAGCACAACATTATGAAAAACAATCTATACACACATCTAGTGATCAATCATCACACAAATTCAAACAACCTATATTTAAACCCTACCAAATATCCTCGAGTAGCGTCAACACTGTATTTAATAATAAAGACTTTAAAAAAAATCTGAAAGAACATCTCTCTAGGATAGAAAAAAGTTTAGACAATAGTAATTCCATTACAAATGAAGTCGTAGCTGATACACCCACTACATCCATGTCTATTGCTAATAGAACTAGGAATAAAATAGCTAATGAAAAAGAAATATCAAGTACCTCCAAAATAAATACCTTAGAAGTCAAAACAGACTCTGAAAGTGATATTAGTCAAGCTCTTGAAAACTTTCAACAACAGAATTCACAGACAACACAACATTCTCTACAAAAAATAGAATGGAATAGATCTATAATTCCGATCCAAACATCTCCTGATTTACACATAAAACCAATATCACAATATAGATTTAATTCAAACTCAATATATACATGGACAATAGATGGAATGTCAGAATACCAAATTCTGAATATTCTACAACAAATGACGATGGCAGCAAATGCATACAGAACACAGCTAACAACAGATGATAAAGCAATAGCAGAACATCTCATTTCCAGATTCTCTGGACAACTTAAAGGTTGGTGGGATCATTATTTGACTCCATTACAGAGGCAAGAAATTTTAGATGCAATAAAAATTGATCAAGAAGATAATCCTATATATACAAATGATGGAGAAACAATTCCTGATGCAGTAGCTACACTTATACTATGTATATCTTTACATTTTATAGGAGATCCTTCACATATCAAAGATAAAAATGCTGAATTATTATCAAATCCAAAATGTAGAAAATTAAGTGATTTCCAATGGTATAAAAACACTTTCCTAACTAGAGTAATGTTTAGGGAAGATTCAAACCAACCATTTTGGAAAGAAAAATTCCTTGCAGGTCTCCCTAACTTATTAGGAGAAAAAGTTAGAAATAAAATAAGAGATATATCAGGACAACAAATAATCCCATATTCAGCCTATACTTATGGAGAACTGATAAGTATAATACAAAAGGAAGGTTTAAGAATATGCCAAGATATAAAATTACAAAGTAGTCTTAAAAAAGAATTAAGACAAAGCAAGTCTGAGTTAGGAACTTTTTGTAAACAGTTTGACAATGACCCTGATCAATTTTATAAAAAAGACTGTGATGGACATTGTTCTAAAAAATATAATAAACAATCTCCATATCCAAATAGATACAGAAAGAATACATACAATAGGAATTTTAGAAAATTTCAAACACTTACCTATTATAAAGATAAAAACAAAAACTATACAAAAAAGCCTTATAGGAAAATGAACAACTATAAGAAAAATACCAATACAAAAGATTTCAAAAATATTGAATGTTACAAATGTCATAAAAAGGGGCACACTGCAAATTACTGTAGGTTTAATGCAAAATTACAAGAACTAGATCTAGATGAATCAATTCTTAATAAAATTTCTAATCTTCTAATAGATTCATCTGAATCCGACACATCTCAATCATCATTTGAATCTGAAGAAGCTCTGCAAGTTGATGAAATTAACACCTCTTCTGAATCCGAAACTTCTGATAAAATAATATCTGTTTTAACAAAAGATCAAGAAACAATTTTAGATATTTTGAAATATATAGAGGATCCTATAATACAAAAAGATCTTCTTGACAAATTTATTGATAAAACTTCTAAAGAAAAAGATGTACAAAAACAGCATTTACTACCAAATGTGGCTTCAAGCCATTATGATCTCACCAAAATATTACATAAACATAAGAAAACAAAAAATCAAAATGTATCTATACCAGACCTTCAAAAGGAAATAAAAGAAGTCAAGATTGAGTTAAAAGAACTCAAAGAAAAACAAAAACAAGACTCAGAAGTTATAAAAATTCTTTTACAAAAGATAACTGAAGAATCAGATACAGAAGTAAATCCAGATATTAAAATCGAAGAAACAAACATCATAGAAAATCTTACAAATATACCATCTGATTTTTTATTTGCACTAAGAGAAATAACATCTAGAAAATATCTGATAAGAATAAAAATTAAATTCTCAAATGCTTATGATATAGATACAATTGCTCTGTTTGATACAGGAGCCGACCTAAATTGCATAAAAACAGACCTAGTTCCTAGCTGCTATAGAGAACCCACAACAACTAGACTTTCAGCAGCAAATAATTCTAAACTTAAAGTCAAATATAAAACTGAAGCATTTGTTATAAATTCAAATACCTCTATCAAAACACAATTTTTGGTAGTTGATGATATTCATCATGGCGTTATTTTAGGAACTCCGTTTATGAATCTAATAACACCATACAATGTAGATAATAAGTTTATTACTTTCAAAATACAAAATAAAAGACATAAATTTGAATTTTTAGAAAAACCTAAAACAAAAAATCTAGATTTAATTAAAGCATGTTCAATACATAATGAACAAATTAATACAATTATTCAAAGTAAAAATTTTCACTTACAAAATCTTAAAGATACAGTATCTACAGCTAAGATACAAAAATCATTAGAAAATCCAATCATAAAAAATAAAATACATGACCTACAAAAATTACTTGAATCAGAACTTTGCTCAGAATTACCAAATGCATTCTGGTCAAGAAAACAACACATTGTTGATTTACCATATACCCCAGAATTTAAGGAAGAAAATATACCAACAAAGGCTAGACCAATTCAAATGAATGCAGAATTAGAGCAACATTGTAAAAAAGAAATACATGAATTAGAAAAGAAAGGTCTCATCCAAAAGTCTAGGTCCCCATGGAGTTGTGCAGCATTTTATGTAAATAAAAGCTCTGAAATAGAAAGAGGATCACCAAGATTGGTAATCAACTATAAACCTTTAAATAAAGCTTTAAAATGGATAAGATATCCTATACCAAATAAAAAAGACCTACTATCAAAACTACATTCTGCATTTATATATTCAAAATTTGATATGAAATCTGGGTTCTGGCAAATACAGATATCGGAGAAAGACCGATACAAAACAGCATTTACAGTCCCATTTGGCCAATACGAATGGAAAGTTGTTGTACCCCGACAACCGTATACTTGAGACTATGATTAAGTGACAGAATAAAAGCGATGATTCCTTCACGAGCCTGTTACTCAAGTCACATGTATCGCATTCTTATTTAAATTCTTCAAGTTCGTTTAGGACGAACACTAAATGAGTATACAAACAAATGTCACGAGGTGTGTGATATACCTTGAGAATTCGGCCAAGGGCCATTGATCACCCTTGAAGCGAGCTCGTTCTTGTAAGAATACAAACATAAACAATCCTCACAAAGTAAAACTAAAATCAAAATTAAACGAAATAAATAACATTATAAATTATATAAGCATTGGATATGATAAGTGTGAAAAGACCAAAATACCCCCCAACACCCTCATAATTTCGGCCAAGGAGTGGGAGGATCTAGAATTCTCCACACTCTTCCAAATAAATTATAATTAACAAATTACATAATAATTCAAATATTAAATAGCAACTTGCATGCAAAAGAAATAATAAAATAAGAAGAGAAGAAGCTAGTGTGTAAGAAAAGCAAGGCCTAGATCCTCTTTTCCCCTTCTCCCATGCACAAGCCGGCCTCCCCCTTACCCCCTAGCTCTTTTTATTTCTCAAGACAACCTCATTTCCATCTTGTCTTGAACATTTCCCTAAGAAAGCTCCTACTAAACACTTAAGGAAATTCTCCATTCCCCTTCTATCACCAACTTTCGGCCCCTCCCTTCTTGAAGACTAGAAATTCTCAATCAAGCTTCATCTTCTTCAAGCTCAAGGATCCTCTAGGTAAGCCTCATTCCAAAGTTCTTAAGTAGATATTTCATACAAAATGATGAAGCTCACAAGGGTGTTCTCCTCCACCCCAAAACCGTGGCCTCCTTGTCCAACTAGGTGGAAGATTTCAACTCTCTTAGGTGAAGCTACCTTGCTACAACTTGAAGCTCCATTCCAACACTACTTTGGTAAGAAGTTTTAGCCTCAAATAAGACTCTATTTCACTATTTAAGGAAGACTAACCTTTCCTTCCTCTTCTTCCAAAATCGTGTGCTCAAGGGAGTAGGAGGAGAAGGATTCCAACTCAACTCACTCCAAAACCAAGCAAAGGCAAAAACTTTGGCTTGAAGAGGCAAGTATACACTAATCTCTCATGATTTACCTAAAGGATTAGTGTCTTGAATGGTTAAAGTTTCAAAGATGTGATCGTTAGTGGTACCCCTTAAGTTTAAGCTTGTATCTTAGTCATTTCTTAAGAATAATGTCTTGCATGTGGTTTATTGTGTCCAAGATGGTGTTATCTCCTACATGCAATATGATTTAAGGCTGATTTAGAATAACATAAAGTTCACCTAAGTGAGTCTAGGCAAGAGCAACTCTTGGATGGAATTTGGAAGGTTCTAGGAGTGCATGCATGTGATAGATATGAGTCCTATGAAGATTTTCTTTAGGATTGAACTAAAATGACTCTTGAAGGTGTTGCATGTTTGAATATATGTTGTGAAATGTGGTTAAGGTATCACCTATGTTTCGGCACTAAGGATGGAAGGGAAGATGAACATTGATTTCAAGAAAGAATGCTTGTTTTATGTAGATTTGATACTAGCTTGGGTTATTACTTACAAACTGTTTATTATGATGCAAAGGTGATCTTATAACAAGCATGAAATCTGGATATTTATGTCACAAAGGGGTATAAGTGCTAACTAATGACCTAGTTCATAAGAACAAAAGGAATGGTGAGCATTTGACTTAAACCATGACAACATAGTAAAAAAACTGGAACTAGGCAGATTGGGATGACATCTTCAACGACCGTAGAACTGGACTTCCAGACCTTCAATGAAGCTAATTTTTGACACAACGTTATTCCTATGAAGGTAGCACGATTGAGAGTTGGAATTTCGTTAAAATAAGCAAAGGATTATTTTTAAGAAATTTTACGGTAAAACTGCTCCAGTAGGGAATTCTGGAGCAGGGCAGAATTGGTTCCTTGGTTTAACGAATTTAAAAAGGGTCTTTTGAACCTTCAATAAATCTGGTGTTTGTCACAGAGCTAGCCCCATGTGTATAGTAGAGTTGAGAGTTGGAATTTTGGTAAAATAAGTTATAATTAATTTTTAATAAAATAATTGGTAAGACTGCTCAGACTGTAAATTCTGGAACAGGACAGAATGATGTAACGTTTTGCATGGCCTGAAAAGAGATCTTGTAGATGTTCAAAAAGGCTAATTTTCGGTGTGATGATACCATTATGTGTATAGGAAATGTGCAAGTTGGAATTTTGGAAAAAGGAGTTGTGGAATATTTTTAATAAAATATTTACTAAAGCTGCTCAGACTGGAAAGTCTGAAACTGGCAGAACAGAACATCATTTTGTTTTATCCGAAAAAGGACCTTGTGAATAACCATTAAAGCTGGTTTTTGGCATGTTAATACCTCTATGAGTCTAGAAGACATGCCAGTTGGAATTTTAGGAAAACAAGTTCTAGATTATTTTTAATGAATTAATTGGTGGAACAGCTCAACAGAAGTTACTGAAAACACCCTGAAATTTGTAACGACTTTCCAGGCTTAGAAAAGGAACTTAGAGACATGCGAATGGGCTGAATTTCGGTAGGATACTAGTCCCATATGTTTATGACGTATACGAGCTGGAATTTCTGGAAACGGAATTACGGATTTGCCACAATTAAATTTTTAGTAAAATCGGCCAGCTCAGCCTCAGCACTTAAGATAAATCGTAAAGCAAGTAAGTAAGCCTTTATGGTTATTTAAAATAATTCCAATTCTACGACTTGTATCTATGATTTCACCTAACGTACTTGTGACGAAAGAGTCGTGGAAATGGACCAAAATGGTTAGCCTAACCATCCCATGTAAATGAAGTACAAAATGTGGAAATATTCATCCAAACCCATGTACGTTGACATGTTATAAGGAATGCATATGATCATTTATGTCATGGCTTGCATTTCATATCACGGCATGTATCATGCATGATCATGAACCTGATTTTCATGGATTTTATGATGCAAGCAAGTTTTACAAGTGATTATCTTTTCGTTATGCATGAAAAGTTTTTACGGTCCCATATTTTAAAGAAAGCTTCATGAATTCCTTGCCGGCTAAGCATGCGACTAACCCGACTCCAGACCCGGGGTTAATTGGTCTGATGACATGATATCTGTTCTGGACCCGCTCAGATCCGGGGTTAATTGATCTGATATCTGTTCTGGACCCGCTCAGATCCGGGGTTAATTGATCTGATATCTGTTCTGGACCCGCTCAGATCCGGGGTTAATTGATCTGATATCTGTTCTGGACCCGTTCAGATCCGGGGTTAATTGATCTGATATCTGTTCTGGACCCGCTCAGATCCGGGGTTAATTGATCTGACACTCTGTTTTTATGACATGACATTTTATGGGACCATACTGATGTTTTGACACGACATGACATGACATCATGCATTGCATATTGCATAACTCATGATCATGTTAATATGCGGTATGATACAGCTAAGGACTTAATAAGCCATTAGTGGTTAGCACTATCTAGAATTATGCTTAGTCCATACCATCAGTTGACTTCAGGACTTAAGACAGGTATGAGCTGCTATTCAAGGATTTATGTTGATACATTCACGTTCTAATTCTTTATGTATTTCATGGTCGTTTATTGTATCCTTGCTGGGTGATTTTTATCACTCACACTTTATTTTTCCCCCCAGATAATGCCAAGATAGAGTGGATTGAAGATGAGCCAAGGGTACCGTATCCGTAGGCGTGAAGACATGAAGGGAGATGAACTTAAGGACTTTTGTGCTGCTTAGATGTTTGTACTATGACTATGTTGGTACTCTGTGGGATGTGACTATGATGTTTTGTGTGACTATGATGTTTTGTGTGACTGCTACTTCGGGGACTTAGTTATTGCGTAATGCATGTTTAATTTGGAAAGTTTTAATTCTGCCTAAATTTTACTGTCATGTTAATTGTTAACATAGGAATCCATGGCTTATTATGGATTTTCGTATGTTACGCATGACGCTTTGTACTCTCCTTAGTGAAGTACGGCGGGTGCACCGTATCCGGACGAGGCCCGGGTGTGGGGCGCTACAGGTGGTATCAGAGCCCAGGCTCTAGATTACGGGCAGAACGTAGGACTAAGTTATGATCTTAGCAATCTAAGTTTGATCGTAGACCTAAGTCATGATTTTAGATGAGTGACGACCTTAGAATAGGACCACTTAGACCGGGTTCAGGATGTGATTTAATAACTAATCCTAAATTATGAAAGCTAGGTCCATGACGTAAGACGTGCCTTTTTATCTCCTTTACTTAAGTTTTCGATTTATGTCCTTAGTCAAATTCAATTGATTTTAATTCCGATATTCTAAATAGACATTAAAACCATAAGTGCAGATGGCATCACAGACTAACGAACAAGCATTGTCACTTTCACCCCCGGGCAGCGCTGGGTTTTATTACCGGCAGCTAGTAAGAGCACATATTCCAGAATTTGGCGGAGAATCTAGTCCCGAGGAAGCAGAAAAATGGCTTGATGAAGTCGAAAGTACCTTCTTGCTGATACGAGTACCTGAGAAGGTAAAGACACTAATTGTCCGGCCATTTTTGATTGGCAAGGCCAGCCTGTGGTGGAGAACTTGTATCCAGCCATTGCCCCGACCGGTGACTTGGGCAAGGTTTCTAGAGGAGTTTTGTGAGTTTTTCCTCTCTACAGAACTAATCATGACAAGGGTTGAGGAATTTGACACCTTGAGACAAGAACCAGGTATCACTGTCTCAGAGTATGCTCGTCGGTTCACTACATTGGGCCGCTATGTTCCCTTGATCATGGAAGACGGAGAGCTTAAGGTAATCAGATTCATGCGAGGTCTAGACTTTCGGATTAAGATTCGGCTAGCGAATGCATATTCTAGCACTTTCGAGGAATTACTGGAGGACTGCTACAGAGCGGAACGCGATATTAAACTAATGGAAGGACGAAATAAAGGACTTAAGAAACGAAACAGGAAGTGGCGACCGTTTCCCCTGAGGCATAATAAAGAGATAACCAAGAACGCTAACCTGGATGAAAGAGTGCCTGATTCAGCAGCGCCTGAAACCTCAAATCGTAACAGGTACTCCGGACTGCTTAATTTAAATCTGAATTACCTATGTTTTATTATGTCATTTAGCCAAGGTATAAACGGTCATTGGAGCAATGCGATAAAGTAACCCCAACTAAAGTGTAAAAACTAGAATAAGTTATCAAATTGCTCTTAACGGTTGGGTTATTACCATAATAGTCGGAGCTCAATAAGGTTTCCATGGAAGATAACTACCAGTTGCCTAGGATCAATGATTTGTTTGACCACTTCGGGAAACCCAAGTGTTAACAAAACCGAATTGCAAACTGACTATTTCCAACGAGAGAAACAAGCTCGAGGAAGAACATGGAATGTGTGCAAGGCGAATCATAGACATCCCCAAAACTATTAGGATTGACAAATGTCCGGACACGTTATAGACCTTATGAGTCTGGCATCTTAAGGACAATTCAGTAAGATGGTTAAATTCCTTCCACGACTATTATAAGTCGGGATTATCTAACCCACTCTAGCAGCAACAATATGAGGTGACGAAATCTTGCATAGCATAATAGTCTATGAGGACAGAGCAAACGAGGATACTCTTGTGATTGGGAAAAGGAAACATAGATTCTGTAAGGAACAAGAACACCACGAAACGACATAAATTCCCAGGAAGGACTTCGACCCTAGGCTCGATTATTACGGAATTGGCGTGTCGACGAAACGGATGAGTCAAGTAGGATTTGGCGAGAGATTTGGGCTTCACCATTCTATAAGAGTACAATCTCAGATTAAGGTACGAGTCATCCTATATGTATTTTAGGGAGGAAATTTCTAACACCGATAGAGACGCTTTTATGGTTAACGCATGGATACCGAAGGATGTCTATCGAAGGAAAGCGTATGGATTACAGTCAGGACTTAAGGACCCCTGTCATGAAAAGAAGGAAACTCCAATAGTACATAATCATTATAGGTCAATTACATCATACTAACCCTGAAGGAATATCGTTGTCGAAATTTAACTCACTAAGACAAGGGCCAGACATTTCCATACTCATTCATTACTTTGGGACAGTATGTTCCTTTGATTCTAAGAGATGAATTGTTTAGACCATCATATCAAATTAGGCTATGTTAAGTCGTATTGAAGGACCTTTGGTAAATTATTGGAGGGCTGCTATGGAGCGGTATGCGATGATAAGGAGACGAAAGAATGAAAGAAACGATTTAATGAGCAAACGAAGTAGAAGGTGGAAACCGCAACCATACAAGGCAAAGTCTATACGGATGACAAAGAAACAATCAAGATACGCCTAATAAGTGTAAAGTACCCATGCTCTCTGCTCTACCTCCTATTAACCAAGTAGGAGTGATTATGATAGTTTCCTCGAGTTATGATTAGTAGACCACAAGCGAGTAGGTAAGGTTATTAGTGATAACATTATTAAGTATGACACTGTGTATGGGACGCAGGGTCCTCATCATGATGCGTCACTATTAGCACTTGTACCTGTTTTATTGCATTATGCGGGGAATAGGTCATGACTATGAAAACCATGTTTTAAGAGAACGGGTCACCTTAGGATGATTTGAAATGTCATAAAAGGAACATAAGTTTCAAAGGAGAACCCCAACTTCTAGTTCGATTCTATGAAATGATCGCGAAAAGGGGTAAGAGTTAGTACGTAATAAGGCAAGTAGCAAGACGGATGAATACGAGACATACCTTATGAAGAGCTTGGTTTGTGTACCTTATGGGAATTATCTCGGGTGTCTTTGGAAGCTATTTCGTAAATAGGATGACCGTTACATGATCACTGAAAGGATGTTTATAGAAAAGAGCGAATAATCTATACCCCAGAGTTAATGATCTCTGCCTAGTTGTTCATTCCTTATGTAAAAGGAAATTATAAGCCTGCTACGGTCATGATTACACGGAATGGATTTCATTATCGAGTACATAGTATCGAGGTTGCGAGTGCTTGATAGGGGATAGGTGACAATAACACCTTTCGAGAATTAGAGTAAGTTCTGACGAGACCTCTAAGATGAAGGGAACAAAGCAGTTCTGGGGGAACTAAATATACGCTTTATGCGATCTTATTTACCTAAAGAAGAAGCCATATGGGAAACGGAAGGCAACGTGAGGAGTCGATGCCTCATCTTTTGACTAGTTCTGAAGTTTCGAGGACGAAACTTATAATAAGGGGGGGAGGATGTTGTACCCCGACAACCGTATACTTGAGACTATGATTAAGTGACAGAATAAAAGCGATGATTCCTTCACGAGCCTGTTACTCAAGTCACATGTATCGCATTCTTATTTAAATTCTTCAAGTTCGTTTAGGACGAACACTAAATGAGTATACAAACAAATGTCACGAGGTGTGTGATATACCTTGAGAATTCGGCCAAGGGCCATTGATCACCCTTGAAGCGAGCTCGTTCTTGTAAGAATACAAACATAAACAATCCTCACAAAGTAAAACTAAAATCAAAATTAAACGAAATAAATAACATTATAAATTATATAAGCATTGGATATGATAAGTGTGAAAAGACCAAAATACCCCCCAACACCCTCATAATTTCGGCCAAGGAGTGGGAGGATCTAGAATTCTCCACACTCTTCCAAATAAATTATAATTAACAAATTACATAATAATTCAAATATTAAATAGCAACTTGCATGCAAAAGAAATAATAAAATAAGAAGAGAAGAAGCTAGTGTGTAAGAAAAGCAAGGCCTAGATCCTCTTTTCCCCTTCTCCCATGCACAAGCCGGCCTCCCCCTTACCCCCTATCTCTTTTTATTTCTCAAGACAACCTCATTTCCATCTTGTCTTGAACATTTCCCTAAGAAAGCTCCTACTAAACACTTAAGGAAATTCTCCATTCCCCTTCTATCACCAACTTTCGGCCCCTCCCTTCTTGAAGACTAGAAATTCTCAATCAAGCTTCATCTTCTTCAAGCTCAAGGATCCTCTAGGTAAGCCTCATTCCAAAGTTCTTAAGTAGATATTTCATACAAAATGATGAAGCTCACAAGGGTGTTCTCCTCCACCCCAAAACCGTGGCCTCCTTGTCCAACTAGGTGGAAGATTTCAACTCTCTTAGGTGAAGCTACCTTGCTACAACTTGAAGCTCCATTCCAACACTACTTTGGTAAGAAGTTTTAGCCTCAAATAAGACTCTATTTCACTATTTAAGGAAGACTAACCTTTCCTTCCTCTTCTTCCAAAATCGTGTGCTCAAGGGAGTAGGAGGAGAAGGATTCCAACTCAACTCACTCCAAAACCAAGCAAAGGCAAAAACTTTGGCTTGAAGAGGCAAGTATACACTAATCTCTCATGATTTACCTAAAGGATTAGTGTCTTGAATGGTTAAAGTTTCAAAGATGTGATCGTTAGTGGTACCCCTTAAGTTTAAGCTTGTATCTTAGTCATTTCTTAAGAATAATGTCTTGCATGTGGTTTATTGTGTCCAAGATGGTGTTATCTCCTACATGCAATATGATTTAAGGCTGATTTAGAATAACATAAAGTTCACCTAAGTGAGTCTAGGCAAGAGCAACTCTTGGATGGAATTTGGAAGGTTCTAGGAGTGCATGCATGTGATAGATATGAGTCCTATGAAGATTTTCTTTAGGATTGAACTAAAATGACTCTTGAAGGTGTTGCATGTTTGAATATATGTTGTGAAATGTGGTTAAGGTATCACCTATGTTTCGGCACTAAGGATGGAAGGGAAGATGAACATTGATTTCAAGAAAGAATGCTTGTTTTATGTAGATTTGATACTAGCTTGGGTTATTACTTACAAACTATTTATTATGATGCAAAGGTGATCTTATAACAAGCATGCAATCTGGATATTTATATCACAAAGGGGTATAAGTGCTAACTAATGACCTAGTTCATAAGAACAAAAGGAATGGTGAGCATTTGACTTAAACCATGACAACATAGTAAAAAAACTGGAACTAGGCAGATTGGGATGACATCTTCAACGACCGTAGAACTGGACTTCCAGACCTTCAATGAAGCTAATTTTTGACACAACGTTATTCCTATGAAGGTAGCACGATTGAGAGTTGGAATTTCGTTAAAATAAGCAAAGGATTATTTTTAAGAAATTTTACGGTAAAACTGCTCCAGTAGGGAATTCTGGAGCAGGGCAGAATTGGTTCCTTGGTTTAACGAATTTAAAAAGGGTCTTTTGAACCTTCAATAAATCTGGTGTTTGTCACAGAGATAGCCCCATGTGTATAGTAGAGTTGAGAGTTGGAATTTTGGTAAAATAAGTTATGGTTAATTTTTAATAAAATAATTGGTAAGACTGCTCAGACTGTAAATTCTGGAACAGGACAGAATGATGTAACGTTTTGCATGGCCTGAAAAGAGATCTTGTAGATGTTCAAAAAGGCTAATTTTCGGTGTGATGATACCATTATGTGTATAGGAAATGTGCAAGTTGGAATTTTGGAAAAAGGAGTTGTGGAATATTTTTAATAAAATATTCACTAAAGCTGCTCAGACTGGAAAGTCTGAAACTGGCAGAACAGAACATCATTTTGTTTTATCCGAAAAAGGACCTTGTGAATAACCATTAAAGCTGGTTTTTGGCATGTTAATACCTCTATGAGTCTAGAAGACATGCCAGTTGGAATTTTAGGAAAACAAGTTCTAGATTATTTTTAATGAATTAATTGGTGGAACAGCTCAACAGAAGTTACTGAAAACACCCTGAAATTTGTAACGACTTTCCAGGCTTAGAAAAGGAATTTAGAGACATGCAAATGGGCTGAATTTCGGTAGGATACTAGTCCCATATGTTTATGACGTATACGAGCTGGAATTTCTGGAAACGGAATTACGGATTTGCCACAATTAAATTTTTAGTAAAATCGGCCAGCTCAGCCTCAGCACTTAAGATAAATCGTAAAGCAAGTAAGTAAGCCTTTATGGTTATTTAAAATAATTCCAATTCTACGACTTGTATCTATGATTTCACCTAACGTACTTGTGACGAAAGAGTCGTGGAAATGGACCAAAATGGTTAGCCTAACCATCCCATGTAAATGAAGTACAAAATGTGGAAATATTCATCCAAACTCATGTACGTTGACATGTTATAAGGAATGCATATGATCATTTATGTCATGGCTTGCATTTCATATCACGGCATGTATCATGCATGATCATGAACCTGATTTTCATGGATTTTATGATGCAAGCAAGTTTTACAAGTGATTATCTTTTCGTTATGCATGAAAAGTTTTTACGGTCCCATATTTTAAAGAAAGCTTCATGAATTCCTTGCCGGCTAAGCATGCGACTAACCCGACTCCAGACCCGGGGTTAATTGGTCTGATGACATGATATCTGTTCTGGACCCGCTCAGATCCGGGTTTAATTGATCTGATATCTGTTCTGGACCCGCTCAGATCCGGGGTTAATTGATCTGATATCTGTTCTGGACCCGCTCAGATCCGGGGTTAATTGATCTGATATCTGTTCTGGACCCGTTCAGATCCGGGGTTAATTGATCTGATATCTGTTTTGGACCCGCTCAGATCCGGGGTTAATTGATCTGACACTCTGTTTTTATGATATGACATTTTATGGGACCATACTGATGTTTTGACACGACATGACATGACATCATGCATTGCATATTGCATAACTCACGATCATGTTAATATGCGGTATGATACAGCTAAGGACTTAATAAGCCATTAGTGGTTAGCACTATCTAGAATTATGCTTAGTCCATACCATCAGTTGACTTCAGGACTTAAGACAGGTATGAGCTGCTATTCAAGGATTTATGTTGATACATTCACGTTCTAATTCTTTATGTATTTCATGGTCGTTTATTGTATCCTTGCTGGGGGATTTTTATCACTCACACTTTATTTTTCCCCCCAGATAATGCCAAGATAGAGTGGATTGAAGATGAGCCAAGGGTACCGTATCCGTAGGCGTGAAGACATGAAGGGAGATGAACTTAAGGACTTTTGTGCTGCTTAGATGTTTGTACTATGACTATGTTGGTACTCTGTGGGATGTGACTATGATGTTTTGTGTGACTATGATGTTTTGTGTGACTGCTACTTCGGGGACTTAGTTATTGCGTAATGCATGTTTAATTTGGAAAGTTTTAATTCTGCCTAAATTTTACTGTCATGTTAATTGTTAACATAGGAATCCATGGCTTATTATGGATTTTCGTATGTTACGCATGACGCTTTGTACTCTCCTTAGTGAAGTACGGCGGGTGCACCGTATCCGGACGAGGCCCGGGTGCGGGGCGCTACAAAAGTAATGCCATTTGGTCTAAAAAATGCTCCATCAGAATACCAAAGAATAATGAATAACATCTTTATAGATTATTCAAATTTTTGCATTGTCTATATAGATGACGTATTGATATTTTCAAAATCCATAGAAGAGCACTTTAAAAATATAAAAACATTTTTCTACATAGTAAAGAAAAATGGGCTTGTATTATCAAAAACAAAAATGTCCTTATTCCAAACAAAAATAAGATTTCTAGGTCACTATCTGCAGCAAGGGACAATTTTACCAATAGAACGATCTTTAACATTTGCTTCCAAATTTCCAGATAAAATATTAGATAAAAATCAATTACAAAGGTTTCTTGGATCACTAAATTACGTTGTCGATTTTATCCCCAACATAATGAAACTATCCAAACCCTTGCATAATAGACTTAAAAAACATCCTCCACAATGGACTGAAGAACATACTGCCGTAGTTAAGAAAATCAAAGAACTTGTATCAGAAATACCTTGTTTATACATAGCACATCCTAACTTACCAAAAATAGTGGAAACTGACGCGTCTGATATAGGCTATGGAGGAATTTTAAAACAACTATATAATGGAAAGGAGTCCATAGTTCAGTATACTTCTGGTCATTGGAATGACACACAAAAATCATATTCTATGATTAAGAAAGAAATTTTGAGCATTGTGTTGTGCATTCAGAAATTTCAAAGTGATTTGCTAAATCAAAAATTTCTTTTACGTATAGACTGCAAGTCTGCAAAAGAAGTAAAAAATCTAGCTTCAAAACAGATTTTTGCCAGATGGCAAGCATTATTAAGTATATATGATTTTGATATTGAGTTTATTAAAGGAGATACAAATTCTGTCCCTGATTTTCTGACACGAGAATTTCTCCAAAAACAGACATGATGCCCAGAAAAACCAAGGATAAAGGGAAACTTCCGGCTACTACACACTCCCGCAAAACATGGGCCGACAAGGTCGAAGAAGAAAAAAATTCCGGTCTCTAACATCCAATACCAGCTACCCCTATAACCCAAATAAGTCCAAAGTCAGAAATATCTCCTTCCCAAAATAACCCAAATACCTCAAATACCCTATCAATACTTGAAAACTTGTCTCAAAGTGCAGAATTCCAGGATTGGTTCGAGAAATATCAACTCAACATTTTTCAGAAACAGACATCTACAGTAGTAGAGAAAAAACCTGTTTCACAAAAAATATTTTCTCCTAATACTAGTCATATACAGACTACTACTTTCCCTACTAATAAGAAAGTAGTACAGAAAAATAATTTCATAAAAAAATCATTTTTTCAATATATTACTACGATAGAACATTCCTTTTTCCACAAGGATCCTATGATTGCTTTGCAAAATTATTTTGGAAAAATTTTTTATTATAAATCTTGGGATTCTACAAAAACAACAGATTATTATCAAACTATATTACTTATGACTAAATTTGTTGAAATAAAACACAGCTTTTCAAAAGAAAATCAAAATGAAATTGCTTATTCAAGCTTCAGAATATTATATATTATTTCACCTGATGAGTGGATCAAAGAATATGGGTCCCTGACAGAAAAAATTGGTTTCCCCAAACAATATTCTACGGCGACGTTCTTTGCAACCGATTTCAATTATTGGGATTATCAGCAGGCATGGTTCAATACTTTTTATATCCAGAACTCAAGATGTTCCCATACATGGTTAATATATTTCGACACAAAATAGATCACAACAAAACATATCCCGTTGTGGTTCAATAGTTGGTGGGAACATTTTGGATCATGTGCAGAATATTTTAGCGGGCAAGATACAGTGAAGACATCATTTGATATTTTCTCGAAACATTATAATCCCACTGATGAAGAAAAATATTTCTCAAAGCTTCTTGTATTTCACATGAAGTTCTATCTACCATGGGTTATGCAATGGCGGGCCGAATATACTCAAAATATGATTCCGCTAATAAAGAGAGAATTCTATATAAAATGGTGGACGGCATTCAATATACCAAATAGTCTCAGTCCCTCCAAGGCAATGGAACAGATCACTTTTTGGAATGCAAAAATGAAGGCTCCTGCACCATTACTCAGACCAGGAGATGAAAATTTCTTAATAATGAAGCAGAGGATGCAGGCTCAATTGGCATCCGCCAAAAATCAAGAGGAAATGGAACAAATAATAGAGCACTTTGCTCCATATATGCAATCATCAAAATCCTCCACGGCATCGGAAACTCCTGAGATTGAAGAAGAAATTGACTTATTAGCAATTTGAAAAAAAAGGAAAGGATCAAATCACATCATATACATTCAGCATATACGTGATACATTCATCACATGAAGGACAATATTTTACAATGAAGGACAATATCAAGAGGACAATATTTTGAAGGACAATATCACAAAAGAAGGACAACAATACCAATGACAGCATTGTTTCAGCAATAAAAGGACAATATCAAATAGTGAAGATCTACAAAATGAAGAATACAGATATCATCAATGAAGACTTCCAAGCATCTTGAACAATAACGATGACATCAAGACACCAGGACCGAAGAAGGCGACGCAATATTCAGAAAAAAGCATGTAATATTCATACTCCAAGAATAGCAAGACAAAGACACAAGATGAAGATGAAGAGAATTTGTAATAGTTACTTTTTGTATTTTCTCATACTTCAAAAAAAAAAAAACTCTATAAAAGAGAGGGCAATAGACGGAGAGAGACACAAGTTTTCACTCCCTCAGACAGAGAACTCTCTCTCTCACATCCAACACCTCTCAGATCTTATCTTAGATCTCCTTGTCCACTCCTCTTCCTAGAGAACTCTTATAAATCACAGATTCCTCCCAAGAATCCCAGCAGTCCTTCAATATTTGTATCTCCAATACTTTTCAAGAAATATATGGTATGATTTGATTCTTTTAAATTTATGTTCTTCAAAGTGTTTCAATTTTTTAAATATATACTTATATCATGGACGGTTATACACCGCCTAATCCTATTCCCTTCTCCCTTTTACTTTATGTTCTTACTGGCTGGAATTAGTTCCGCCTAATCCTATTCCCATCTCCCTTTTCCTTTATGTTCTTACTGGCTGGAATTAGTTCCGCCATTTCCTATTCCCTTCTCCCCTTTTAATATTTTGTTCTTATTCTTGTGTTAATTTTCTTTTGTTTATATTATCTATCTATTTTTGTGTTTATCTCTTTTTGTGTTTATGCACTTGCATCTGCATCTTTCTATTCTGCTTCTTTTTAGTATATCGATCTAATTCGTGTGGGTATCAACTTTTATCCCTAAAAAAGGTGGATGATTAAGAAGCTCTGCAAGTTGATGAAATTAACACCTCTTCTGAATCCGAAACTTCTGATAAAATAATATCTGTTTTAACAAAAGATCAAGAAACAAAAACATAGGAAAAAAGGTTTCCAATATCTCCATTCTTTTTTACAATGTTGCTCTAATTCTGCATTCATTTGAATTGGTCTAGCCTTTGTTGGTATATTTTCTTCCTTAAATTCTGGGGTATATGGTAAATCAACAATGTGTTGTTTTCTTGACCAGAATGCATTTGGTAATTCTGAGCAAAGTTCTGATTCAAGTAATTTTTGTAGGTCATGTATTTTATTTTTTATGATTGGATTTTCTAATGATTTTTGTATCTTAGCTGTAGATACTGTATCTTTAAGATTTTGTAAGTGAAAATTTTTACTTTGAATAATTGTATTAATTTGTTCATTATGTATTGAACATGCTTTAATTAAATCTAGATTTTTTGTTTTAGGTTTTTCTAAAAATTCAAATTTATGTCTTTTATTTTGTATTTTGAAAGTAATAAACTTATTATCTACATTGTATGGTGTTATTAGATTCATAAACGGAGTTCCTAAAATAACGCCATGATGAATATCATCAACTACCAAAAATTGTGTTTTGATAGAGGTATTTGAATTTATAACAAATGCTTCAGTTTTATATTTGACTTTAAGTTTAGAATTATTTGCTGCTGAAAGTCTAGTTGTTGTGGGTTCTCTATAGCAGCTAGGAACTAGGTCTGTTTTTATGCAATTTAGGTCGGCTCCTGTATCAAACAGAGCAATTGTATCTATATCATAAGCATTTGAGAATTTAATTTTTATTCTTATCAGATATTTTCTAGATGTTATTTCTCTTAGTGCAAATAAAAAATCAGATGGTATATTTGTAAGATTTTCTATGATGTTTGTTTCTTCGATTTTAATATCTGGATTTACTTCTGTATCTGATTCTTCAGTTATCTTTTGTAAAAGAATTTTTATAACTTCTGAGTCTTGTTTTTGTTTTTCTTTGAGTTCTTTTAACTCAATCTTGACTTCTTTTATTTCCTTTTGAAGGTCTGGTATAGATACATTTTGATTTTTTGTTTTCTTATGTTTATGTAATATTTTGGTGAGATCATAATGGCTTGAAGCCACATTTGGTAGTAAATGCTGTTTTTGTACATCTTTTTCTTTAGAAGTTTTATCAATAAATTTGTCAAGAAGATCTTTTTGTATTATAGGATCCTCTATATATTTCAAAATATCTAAAATTGTTTCTTGATCTTTTGTTAAAACAGATATTATTTTATCAGAAGTTTCGGATTCAGAAGAGGTGTTAATTTCATCAACTTGCAGAGCTTCTTCAGATTCAAATGATGATTGAGATGTATCGGATTCAGATGAATCTATTAGAAGATTAGAAATTTTATTAAGAATTGATTCATCTAGATCTAGTTCTTGTAATTTTGCATTAAACCTACAGTAATTTGCAGTGTGCCCCTTTTTATGACATTTGTAACATTCAATATTTTTGAAATCTTTTGTATTGGTATTTTTCTTATAGTTGTTCATTTTCCTATAAGGCTTTTTTGTATAGTTTTTGTTTTTATCTTTATAATAGGTAGGTGTTTGAAATTTTCTAAAATTCCTATTGTATGTATTCTTTCTGTATCTATTTGGATATGGAGATTGTTTATTATATTTTTTAGAACAATGTCCATCACAGTCTTTTTTATAAAATTGATCAGGGTCATTGTCAAACTGTTTACAAAAAGTTCCTAACTCAGACTTGCTTTGTCTTAATTCTTTTTTAAGACTACTTTGTAATTTTATATCTTGGCATATTCTTAAACCTTCCTTTTGTATTATACTTATCAGTTCTCCATAAGTATAGGCTGAATATGGGATTATTTGTTGTCCTGATATATCTCTTATTTTATTTCTAACTTTTTCTCCTAATAAGTTAGGGAGACCTGCAAGGAATTTTTCTTTCCAAAATGGTTGGTTTGAATCTTCCCTAAACATTACTCTAGTTAGGAAAGTGTTTTTATTCCATTGGAAATCACTTAATTTTCTACATTTTAGATTTGATAATAATTCAGCATTTTTATCTTTGATATGTGAAGGATCTCCTATAAAATGTAAAGATATACATAGTATAAGTGTAGCTACTGCATCAGGAATTGTTTCTCCATCATTTGTATATATAGGATTATCTTCTTGATCAATTTTTATTGCATCTAAAATTTCTTGCCTCTGTAATGGAGTCAAATAATGATCCCACCAACCTTTAAGTTGTCCAGAGAATCCGGAATTGAGATGTTCTGCTATTGCTTTATCATCTGTTGTTAGCTGTGTTCTGTATGCATTTGCTGCCATCGTCATTTGTTGTAGAATATTCAGAATTTGGTATTCTGACATTCCATCTATTGTCCATGTATATATTGAGTTTGAATTAAATCTATATTGTGATATTGGTTTTATGTGTAAATCAGGAGATGTTTGGATCGGAATTATAGATCTATTCCATTCTATTTTTTGTAGAGAATGTTGTGTTGTCTGTGAATTCTGTTGTTGAAAGTTTTCAAGAGCTTGACTAATATCACTTTCAGAGTCTGTTTTGACTTCTAAGGTATTTATTTTGGAGGTACTTGATATTTCTTTTTCATTAGCTATTTTATTCCTAGTTCTATTAGCAATAGACATGGATGTAGTGGGTGTATCAGCTACGACTTCATTTGTAATGGAAATACTATTGTCTAAACTTTTTTCTATCCTAGAGAGATGTTCTTTCAGATTTTTTTTAAAGTCTTTATTATTAAATACAGTGTTGACGCTACTCGAGGATATTTGGTAGGGTTTAAATATAGGTTGTTTGAATTTGTGTGATGATTGATCACTAGATGTGTGTATAGATTGTTTTTCATAATGTTGTGCTATTTTGTCTAACTGTTTTCCTATTGTATTTAGGTGTGTGTTAGTGTAATTATTTTGTAAGATAATATTTTTTGTGTTTATGAGAGTATCTTCACCTATATTTTTGTAAGAAATTGCTTCTATAGTAGTTCCTGAAAAATCAACTTTTATCCCTAAAAGAGGTGGATGATTTGAAACCATTTTCTTCTGTGTTGTAAGTGTTGTCCATGTTTTTGTTAATTCTGTTAGTGGAGTTATTTGTTTGAAAGGAAAAGTGATATTATTTTGTGAAGCATATATTTGGAACCAGTCAAAAAAGAATATATTAATTTTATTACTATTAATAAATTCATAATATTGTTCTTGAATTTGTTTTCTACTATCCTTATAATGTCTGAAGAACCATTCTCTTTTAGCTATATTATCATTATTATAAAATTCATTATGTAAAAAATTTTTGTTAACCACAAATTCTTTTTCTATGACATTTAATTCATTTACAATATTCTCAGTTATTGCAGATTGGGTCGGACTATTTGGTGGGCTGTATTCTGGTCTAGAATAAACTGGTTTTGGGATCTCCGTAGTATAATTTGCATTTCTAAAGTAAGAAGTTGTATTATCAATATCTGATGTTGAAAATGTAAAAGACATAAATTTGAATTTTTAGAAAAACCTAAAACAAAAAATCTAGATTTAATTAAAGCATGTTCAATACATAATGAACAAATTAATACAATTATTCAAAGTAAAAATTTTCACTTACAAAATCTTAAAGATACAGTATCTACAGCTAAGATACAAAAATCATTAGAAAATCCAATCATAAAAAATAAAATACATGACCTACAAAAATTACTTGAATCAGAACTTTGCTCAGAATTACCAAATGCATTCTGGTCAAGAAAACAACACATTGTTGATTTACCATATATCCCAGAATTTAAGGAAGAAAATATACCAACAAAGGCTAGACCAATTCAAATGAATGCAGAATTAGAGCAACATTGTAAAAAAGAAATACATGAATTAGAAAAGAAAGGTCTCATCCAAAAGTCTAGGTCCCCATGGAGTTGTGCAGCATTTTATGTAAATAAAAGCTCTGAAATAGAAAGAGGATCACCAAGATTGGTAATCAACTATAAACCTTTAAATAAAGCTTTAAAATGGATAAGATATCCTATACCAAATAAAAAAGACCTACTATCAAAACTACATTCTGCATTTATATATTCAAAATTTGATATGAAATCTGGGTTCTTGCAAATACAGATATCGGAGAAAGACCGATACAAAACAGCATTTACAGTCCCATTTGGCCAATACGAATGGATTTAATGCCATTTGGTCTAAAAAATGCTCCATCAGAATACCAAAGAATAATGAATAACATCTTTATAGATTATTCAAATTTTTGCATTGTCTATATAGATGACGTATTGATATTTTCAAAATCCATAGAAGAGCACTTTAAAAATATAAAAACATTTTTCTACATAGTAAAGAAAAATGGGCTTGTATTATCAAAAACAAAAATGTCCTTATTCCAAACAAAAATAAGATTTCTAGGTCACTATCTGCAGCAAGGGACAATTTTACCAATAGAACGATCTTTAACATTTGCTTCCAAATTTCCAGATAAAATATTAGATAAAAATCAATTACAAAGGTTTCTTGGATCACTAAATTACGTTGTCGATTTTATCCCCAACATAATGAAACTATCCAAACCCTTGCATAATAGACTTAAAAAACATCCTCCACAATGGACTGAAGAACATACTGCCGTAGTTAAGAAAATCAAAGAACTTGTATCAGAAATACCTTGTTTATACATAGCAGATCCTAACTTACCAAAAATAGTGGAAACTGACGCGTCTGATATAGGCTATGGAGGAATTTTAAAACAACTATATAATGGAAAGGAGTCCATAGTTCAGTATACTTCTGGTCATTGGAATGACACACAAAAATCATATTCTACGATTAAGAAAGAAATTTTGAGCATTGTGTTGTGCATTCAGAAATTTCAAAGTGATTTGCTAAATCAAAAATTTCTTTTACGTATAGACTGCAAGTCTGCAAAAGAAGTTTTGCAAAAAGATGTAAAAAATCTAGCTTCAAAACAGATTTTTGCCAGATGGCAAGTATTATTAAGTATATATGATTTTGATATTGAGTTTATTAAAGGAGATACAAATTCTGTCCCTGATTTTCTGACACGAGAATTTCTCCAAAAACAGACATGATGCCCAGAAAAACCAAGGATAAAGGGAAACTTCCGGCTACTACACAATCCCGCAAAACATGGGCCGACAAGGTCGAAGAAGAAGAAAATTCCGGTCTCCAACATCCAATACCAGCTACCCCTATAACCCAAATAAGTCCAAAGTCAGAAATATCTCCTTCCAAAATAACCCAAATACCTCAAATACCCTATCAATACTTGAAAACTTGTCTCAAAGTGCAGAATTCCAGGATTGGTTCGAGAAATATCAACTCAACATTTTTCAGAAACAGACATCTACAGTAGTAGAGAAAAAACCTGTTTCACAAAAAATATTTTCTCCTAATACTAGTCATATACAGACTACTACTTTCCCTACTTATAAGAAAGTAGTACAGAAAAATAATTTCATAAAAAAAATCATTTTTTCAATATATTACTACGATAGAACATTCCTTTTTCCACAAGGATCCTATGATTGCTTTGCAAAATTATTTTGGAAAAAATTTTTATTATAAATCTTGGGATTCTACAAAAACAACAGATTATTATCAAACTATATTACTTATGACTAAATCTGTTGAAATAAAACACAGCTTTTCAAAAGAAAATCAAAATGAAATTGCTTATTCAAGCTTCAGAATATTATATATTATTTCACCTGATGAGTGGATCAAAGAATATGGGTCCCTGACAGAAAAAATTGGTTTCCCCAAACAATATTCTACGGCGACGTTCTTTGCAACCGATTTCAATTATTGGGATTATCAGCAGGCATGGTTCAATACTTTTTATATCCAGAACTCAAGATGTTTCCATACATGGTTAATATATTTTGACACAAAACAGATCACAACGAAACATATCCCGTTGTGGTTCAATAGTTGGTGGGAACATTTTGGATCATGTGCAGAATATTTTAGCGGGCAAGATACAGTGAAGACATCATTTGATATTTTCTCGAAACATTATAATCCCACTGATGAAGAAAAATATTTCTCAAAGCTTCTTGTATTTCACATGAAGTTCTATCTACCATGGGTTATGCAATAGCGGGCCGAATATACTCAAAATATGATTCCGCTAATAAAGAGAGAATTCTATATAAAATGGTGGACGGCATTCAATATACCAAATAGTCTCAGTCCCTCCAAGGCAATGGAACAGATCACTTTTTGGAATGCAAAAATGAAGGCTCCTGCACCATTACTCAGACCAGGAGATGAAAATTTCTTAATAATGAAGCAGAGGATGCAGGCTCAATTGGCATCCGCCAAAAATCAAGAGGAAATGGAACAAATAATAGAGCACTTTGCTCCATATATGCAATCATCAAAATCCTCCACGGCATCGGAAACTCCTGAGATTGAAGAAGAAATTGACTTATTAGCAATTTGAAAAAAAAAAAGGAAAGGATCAAATCACATCATATACATTCAGCATATACGTGATACATTCATCACATGAAGGACAATATCAAGAGGACAATATTTTGAAGGACAATATCACAAAAGAAGGACAACAATACCAATGACAGCATTGTTTTAGCAATAAAAGGACAATATCAAATAGTGAAGATCTACAAAATGAAGAATACAGATATCATCAATGAAGACTTCCAAGCATCTTGAACAATAACGATGACATCAAGACACCAGGACCGAAGAAGGCGACGCAATATTCAGAAAAAAGCATGTAATATTCATACTCCAAGAATAGCAAGACAAAGACACAAGATGAAGATGAAGAGAATTTTTTATAGTTACTTTTTGTATTTTCTCATACTTCAAAAAAAAAACTCTATAAAAGAGAGGGCAATAGACGGAGAGAGACACAAGTTTTCACTCCCTCAGACAGAGAACTCTCTCTCGCACATCCAACACCTCTCAGATCTTATCTTAGATCTCCTTGTCCACTCCTCTTCCTAGAGAACTCTTATAATCACAGATTCCTCCCAAGAATCCCAGCAGTCCTTCAATATTTGTATCTCCAATACTTTTCAAGAAATATATGGTATGATTTGATTCTTTTAAATTTATGTTCTTCAAAGTGTTTCAATTTTTTAAATATATACTTATATCATGGACGGTTATACACCGCCTAATCCTATTCCCTTCTCCCTTTTACTTTATGTTCTTACTGGCTGGAATTAGTTCCGCCTAATCCTATTCCCATCTCCCCTTTCCTTTATGTTCTTACTGGCTGGAATTAGTTCCGCCATTTCCTATTCCCTTCTCCCCTTTTAATATTTTGTTCTTATTCTTGTGTTAATTTTCTTTTGTTTATATTATCTATCTATTTTTGTGTTTATCTCTTTTTGTGTTTATGCACTTGCATCTGCATCTTTCTATTCTGCTTCTTTTTAGTATATCGATCTAATTCGTGTGGGTATCTTGGTATCAGAGCCATGTGTTGGTAGATCTATCAATATTTGTTGTTATTCTTACACAGATTTCAGATATTCGTTTATAATCTGGTGAGTGTTTGCCTTGTACACGCTGGGTAATCAGTCTCTTCAGCGAGCAATAAATCCTGTATGCGTCAAGGTGTTGGTAGCCAGAATATAAACAAGATCTGAAAGAAAGTTTAAGAATGGAAGAAATATTAAATAGATCTGCTTCATTCAGCTCTACATCAAATACAGATGCGAGTAAGATCGTTAATACTGAAGAGGTCATAATAGAGAATTTTGATAAAGCTGTAAATAACTGGGTCATTCCAAAGATTAGGAAATCTGAAATATATGAGTCTTCTCTCTTCAATATGTTAAAATCAGACTATATAATCAAAACAGAAGAAAGAGATATCCCTCTTTCAAAACCCTTTGAAACAATACAATTACTTTCTTATAAATCTCTTGAAAAACATAGGAAAAAAGGTTTCCAATATCTCCATGTAGGACTAATACAGGTAGGAATCAAACCTTTAACTAGAGAAGGTCTAGATACATCAATATTAATTGTTCTTAGGGATATTCGTCATAATAACTTTGAACAATCTCTTCTGAGTTCGGTTGAGTCCAGTCTTTGTACAGGACCGATCTCATTTGATTGTTATCCAAATTTTTCATGCTCCTTAAAAGATACACAAATATTAAAAACTTTGGTTTTACAAATTAAAACACATGGATATGATATGTTACCAGGATCAATTCCTTTGGCCTTAATATATCGTATTCATTATAAAGTAATGAGTTCCATGTTTGTTGGTCCTAAACCAAAAAAATCCTTGAAAAAAGGAGAAACCATGATATTACATACAGATTTATCAAGATCTAATGCCATCATTTCCAGATCTATAAAATGGAATGATGTAAATCTTCCACAAGAATGGATTCTTGAAGGAGCAATAAAAGCCATAAATCAAGAAAAACATCAACCAAATACAGAATTAACAAAAATAAAACAATTAAGTGATGGATCTGTAAAACTAAGCTTTGCTAGAAGCTTCTCAACTAGAAATAGCGGTACGACTGATGAAGCCTCCACTTCTAGTATGATAAATCCTGGAAGATTTTCTACTAGTTCTAGCACAATAAATCTTGGAAGATTTTCACAGATACCATCTGTGATAAACACTCCATATCAAAAACCTCGTTTTTCAACATCAGATATTGATAATACAACTTCTTACTTTAGAAATGCAAATTATACTACGGAGATCCCAAAACCAGTTTATTCTAGACCAGAATACAGCCCACCAAATAGTCCGACCCAATCTGCAATAACTGAGAATATTGTAAATGAATTAAATGTCATAGAAAAAGAATTTGTGGTTAACAAAAATTTTTTACATAATGAATTTTATAATAATGATAATATAGCTAAAAGAGAATGGTTCTTCAGACATTATAAGGATAGTAGAAAACAAATTCAAGAACAATATTATGAATTTATTAATAGTAATAAGATTAATATATTCTTTTTTGACTGGTTCCAAATATATGCTTCACAAAATAATATCACTTTTCCTTCAGGTGGATATGATGTTGTACATATTTTATGAGTTGGTGACAAGTGGACAAATCAAAAAGGAGCTTTGTCAACTAGGAAAATTCAAAGAAGTAGCCAACGGCTACTAGACTTTTCTTGGGTATTTTCAGCAGATTTTTTGAAGTCAAAAGAAGACTTCACATGTCCTATTATTATGCTTGAAGTTGGGGATAATTTGGTGGTATTATCCTTTCTTATTTTATTAAAGAAAATCAAAAATATTTTTGGAAAATATGGATGGTAGCCAACAGCTAGTTAATGGATTTGGAGCTGAATTTTTGACTTTGAAATGTTAAATGCCCACATGCCTATTATCTTGCCAAAGAGTTGAGAAGATGATGGAGTTGTTGTGGTGATATTATCATCACATTTTCAAGATAATTCCAAGACATTCCAAGGTGTTAAAAATCGGCCAACATGACATTGCCAAGGTGGACCAATCATTGTGTTTTATTTTGCCAAGTGTAAAAAGCCAACCAATGATGAGAAGACATTTGGAATTGATGATGAAGATGGTGACACGTTGGAAATCTTATCTTCAAAGCTCATTTCACACTATAAATAGAGGCAATGGTGAAGAAGATGAAACACACTTGAAGCTCACAAGCATTTGTTGAATTGTCTAGCTTTCATCTTCATCTTCTTGTTGTTATTGTTTTATTCATTGTAGCAAAGGTGTTCTTGTTGTATTGTGGTGAGCTACAAGCCTCTTGAGCTTCATTTGTAAGATTGATTAGCCATCTTTATAAGGCTATATCAATAGGTGTTAGAGGTGTTGAGTAGGGTTGGTGTATAACCCATGGATCATGCTTGGCTCTTGTTGTAAGGTGTTCATTTCATAGTAAAATCCAATGAAAGGTGTTCCTTGGGACTGGAGTAGGTCACATTGACCGAACCAGGATAAATCCTTGGTGTTGTTCTCTTGTTTCTTTATTTCTATTTTCTGCCTGTTTTTACTACAGATTTCACACAACTTCTCACAATTTGAAAAAATAGCTAAACATTTTCAAAATTTGTAATTTTTGGTAGAGTTATACTTCAGACTGTTAGCTTTCATTTGCAACAAGAATCACTTGATTTGAGCAAGAGAAAGTTAGTCTTTCAGTCTCTGCAAGATAACTGCTCCAATCTGGCTGCAATCTGACCAGTTTTGTAAAAACTTAAATTCTGTATTTTTCAAGAATTGTTTAAGGTCAGGGCCTTTTGGAAAAATCATCTACACATCCTAAGGAGTGTTTTGATATAAAGATCAACCTTTTTGGTTGAATATTCAAAGAGAAACACATTTTGCAAAATCAGCAACATTCTGTCCAATTCTGTCCAGATTGACCATCTGAATCTTTTTATTTATTTGAAGGGCCAGCGATCTTATTTTTGTCTGATTTTTGGACAGAGTCTTGTCAACACATTGACGTTATATTCTGGAAAGTTTCATAATTTTTGGAGTTGTGTACAATTAGTTTTGAATTTTTTAAAAACGGGTTCTGAATTTGAGGTGGTCTCATATTCTGTTTTCAAAGGGGATTTTTACAAAGGGTTGTAGTGTAATTTCCGCTAACCACTATTCACCCCCCCTCTAGTGGTGTTCTTTGCAGGTGCACGGTCCAACACTTTAGGTGTAAATTTAGGAAGGACTGTACTAACTTTTCCAGAAAATCCAGGGACTGAGGGGGTTATTTTGGGGCATAAAAGAGAGAAGGGGCTAGGGTTTCCCCTAAGCCCCCTTGTACCTGCCGCCGCTTTTCCCATTTCTCCTCCTGGAGCTGATTCCTGCGATCCTTCCTTCTGTTTTCCTGCAGGATGAATCTGCCCTTCTGGATTCCTGCTATCATCTTCTTCCTGGGAGGAAGTGATGGCGGCTGCCCCTGTCCCTCCAAAGGCGGTGGTGGTCACCTTCTTCCCCTCTCACTAGTCTGGATACCCTAGCAATTGAAAGCACTGATCTTTTGTGTGGCCCTTCTTCTTGCAATGGCTACACGTGAGATGGCTTTTGTTAACCTTCCATTTCCGCAGTGATGAGTTTGAGCGGGAAGAGTTGGCTGTTGACCCGTGTCTGTCTTGCTGTGATGGTCTGTTTCGATTTTTAGCGGCTGGAGCTCTTCCAGCCAGTCCCTGTCCAACTCCCAATGAGGAATCCGTTTCTGAGGGAGGATGTCTCCTAAGCACATTGCTGCGGGCTTCTGCTCTCCGGATCTCCGAGAAAGTTGCCTCCACTGATGGCAACGGGTCCCTTTTTACAATATCCTTTTTTTCTGTTCAAACTGATCCCCAATAGCCATAAGGAATTGATAGAGACGGAATACCTGGAGTTTCTGGTTGTATAGTCGAATGTCCTCTGGACAACGCATGGGATTGGGGTCTTTAGTGTCTATTGACACCCATACATCCTGGAGCCTGTTCCAGCAATCTTCGACGCTACCTGTCCCCTGTCAAATAGAACCTGCGCGTTTGTAAAGGTCGAAAATTTGGAGACCATCTCCACCCATTCCGTAGGTAAGATCTAGGCCATCCCACAAAGCTTTGGCTGTGGGATACCTAGTGATATTACTAATCATCGTTGGTTCCACGTTCTGCAGTATCCAGGTAAACACTTTATTATCCTCTTGTTCCCATCCTGTGTATCCTGGGTCATTTGGTGATGGAGGAGGATGGTTCCCGGTTAAATAGGCAATTTTTTCTTGACCAAGTATGGCCCTGTAAATCATAGTAGACCACAAAGAGTAATTGCTGCTGTTTAGTTTTACTGAGATATGTAAGGTCTCAGGAGTATGCACTGATTGTGGTTGTGGAGAACGACGAAGGCTGTCCCTGAGAATCTGGGCTACTTATAAAGCCAAATATCCAGGAACAGCCCCGGAGGTGGAGGATGGTTCTGATGTGGTGCTGTGGGCTTCGGTTTTTCCTGTTTCTGACATGATTGTATATGATTGTGCAGTTATGTATCAGTTTGATAAGAAAAGAGAGCAGAGATGATTTAAGCAACACAGTTTTCCATCTGTGAGGGTTAATCAGAATTCAGCCATATGGCTGAGAAAGGTTTAAGCTATGATGAATTCCTTTCTGAGCCTATTCTTAGAAAAATCAAATATTTTACAGAGAAGAAGCATCCCGCTCTGATACCATATTTGATTTAGACAAAATAGCAACTCAATTGCTGAAATCGTTTTTCATTGATCACTTCTACACATTACACCTTTCTTTATACTACTGTGTATTTGTTCTATAAGGAAATACAATCAATCAATCAATTAGCTATCTAAGGTAACTATTTTGTTCATGATGAAGCCGGATCTTCACCAAGGGTCTAGATGACCTCGAAACAGATTCGTCAGTTAACTTGAAGAGTTGTTAACTGGGATCGAAAGTGTGTAGCTGGGATAACGCCAAATATCCTGCACAAAGAAGCACAGATCAGAGGTCCCGGGGGGTTGGCCCCGGGAAAAACCCTCCGACGCTCAAGTCAGTTTAGGCCATATCTCACTGAGATTATAATTTAAAGGGTGAGTTAGGAGTTTCTCACAGTATTTGCCGAGGAGCAGAGTGTATGGATATGCTATAGAGTAGAGATGTTTGAATTCCCAAGCTGGCCCCTTCTCTTTGTTTTGGTTGCCTTGCTTTTATAGACTTTCCCGCCTTTGGCTTCTGATAGTAGATAATTGGATAAGATGTTTGCTTAGGGCAGAAAGCCTAGGGCGCTATAGGTCTGCTGATGTGATCGATAGTCTGACTGATGTGATTAATAGGTCGGCCTGGTCAATGTAACTAGTAGACCGGCTGTTGTGACCTTGGCGTGTTTTGGAAGAATAACCAGCTGTAGTCATTGTATTTGAATGGTACCACTGTCTGAGGGTCCCACAAAGTAATATCGCTCTTGGTTCACTTTCTGTGGTACACAGCTGAACTCCGCTAAAATGCATGATTAGGCTTTGCCGAAGTGTTTAACCAAGCATTGCCTGTGTGAAGTGGTCTGAAGTGCGGCATGTGAACATAAACTACAGTTGGTGCCGAGGTGCAAACCTTGGCATGTTCTTCGATGTTATTATGGCGTCATGTTGCCCCTCTTAGGTGCAGCCGAGGCTGAACAGCCATGCTTGGGTACTGAACCACTGAACTGCGGTACTTTTGAGTGCTGAGCTACTGGAGCTAAACCGTTGACTGTTGCTGACTAACAGACAATTAATTATAGTCTATCATTTGCCCCCAGATTTTGTGTGGCTGAGCTGAACTGCGAAGGCAGACAAATCTTGTTCTTATGACATGGCAAATCTTCATTAATTACAGGGTTATCTTTTTACTTGTGCAGTTGCTTCTGCCTTTACCGTAAGCGATAGTTCCGATGCTCTATTATTGCTTTTTCGGCGATTCCACTCCCCGAGGGAGGGAAATGCGTGAACCTCCACCCTTTCGAATTTCAAAATTCAAACAAAAAGGAGCACCGTTCCGTCTTGTTGTACCTATAAATAGAGACGTTTTCCTCCCTTCATTATGCATTCTCCATTTAACTTCCCCGTCTTTGATGCCTGCCTTGGTTTTCCATAGTGTTCTTCCTTTTGATTCAGTCCTTCCTTTCTATGTAAACATTTCCAAAACATGCATACTTCTTCTCACCCTAAGAACCTGGAACATGACCATGAGGTTCAGTCTTTTTATGAAGAATTTGATTCTGATGGGGAAAATCATCCTTCATGGAGGTTGCTTCTTTCTAACAGTCCTTTTCTAGTTATCGTCGCATCCTTTGCTTTAGCGCCCCTGTCATTTCTTTACAGGGATTCACCTTCAACACGTCCCTTTCTAGCAAAGATTTCACTTTGCTGTATTTCAATCGTGCAAATTCCTCTTCTTCCAGTGAAGCAAGAAACAATTGCGATTACATTCTTCGCAGGCTATCTTCAAGACATGGTAGCAGTGAAGTAAAGACGGCAACAATGCGGCAAAGTTTTGTTCTGCCATGTAACCATAGAGGGGGATGCTTGCTAAGAAATCCACCCAGATCTGGATAAGGAGCATTCTGAGTTTGCTGTCCTTCATAGTCCTAAGACTGAAGCTGTATCCAGATTACTTAGTTCCGGAGCAGAATTGATCTCCTAAAAGAGAAAAAGATTTGCACAGTAGAATAGGATTTTTCCTGTAGACAATTGTAGTTGTAATAGATTTCGTATTTAATGAAAATCTATTTTTTCCAATGTTAGCTCCTCGTCTTCTTTTAGCTTCTTTGTCTTCATCTTTGTGAAGTTTTATTTGCCTCTCCTTCATAGTGAATGCAAATATTTGTCTTCAGCTTTATAAAGCTTTACTTGCCCTCTTTCCATGGATGGCAAGTGTTTGTCCTTAGCACTGCTAAGTTCTATTTTTGCTCTACGCAAATGCTTGTTTCCAACTTGCTCTATGCGAATAGTTTGCAAGTATTTGTCTTCAGCTATGCCAAAAGAGTATCGTTGATAAATAGATTCTCTGTCGAAGTATTAAGCTTCAGCTTTTGTACTTGGCTCTTCAGCTTTGTCATGCATTAATGAATCTTTAAAAGCGGGAAAGTCTTTGCTCATTCTTTGTCAATACTCTCAGTTTTGCTGAGCTGAAATATTGGCAAACTTGTCTTCTTGTTCAGACTTGCTGAACTCCTCAATTCTGTTGAGGCGAAAATATAGGGAACTTATTCTGCTGTTGAGTCCTGTTCAACCTTCTCAGACCTGCCGAGGTAAAGATAATATTGAGACCTCCTCAACCTCCCAGACCTGCTGGGGTAAAGATATAGAGAACTTATCCCGCTCTGCTGAGACCTACTCAGTCTTCTCAGACCTGCCGAGGTAAAGATAATATTGAGACCTCCTCAACCTCCCAGACCTGCTGGAGTAAAGATATAGGGAACTTATCCCGCTCTGCTGAGACCTGCTCAGTCTTCTCAGACCTGCCGAGGTAAAGATAATGTTGAGACCTCCTCAACCTCCAGACCTGCTGGGGCAAAGATATAGGGAACTTATCCCGCTCTGCTGAGACCTGCTCAGTCTTCTAAGACCTGCCGAGGTAAAGATAATGTTGAGACCTCCTCAACCTCCCAGACCTGCTGGGGTAAAGATATAGGGAACTTATCCCGCTCTGCTGAGACCTGCTCAGTCTTCTCAGACCTGCCGAGGTAAAGATAATGTTGAGACCTGCTCAACCTCCCAGACCTGATGGGGTAAAGATATAGGGAACTTATCCCGCTCTGCTGAGACCTGCTCAGTCTCCCAGACCTGCTGGGGTAAAGATAATGTTGAGACCTGCTCAACCTCCCAGACCTGCTGGAGTAAAGATATAGGGAACTTATCCCGCTCTGCTGAGACCTTCTCAGTCTCCCAGACCTGCTGGGGTAAAGATAATGTTGAGACCTGCTCAACCTCCCAGACCTGCTGGGGTAAAGATATAGGGAACTTATCCTGCTCTGCTGAGACCTGCTCAGTCTCCCAGACCTGCTGGGGTAAAGATAATGTTGACACCTGCTCAACCTCACAGACCTGCTGGGGTAAAGATATAGGGAACTTATCCCGCTCTGCTGAGACCTGCTCAGTCTCCCAGACTTGCTGGGGTAAAGATAATGTTGAGACCTGCTCAGCCTTCCAGACCTGCTGGGTAAGAATATCGTGAAACCTGTCCCATCCTACTGAGACCTGCTCAGCCTTCCAGACCTGCTGGGTAAGAATATCGGGAAACCTGTCCCATCCTGCTGAGACCTACTCAGCCTTCCAGGCCTGCTGGGTATGCCCCCACTTTCGTTGTGGGTGATAGATAAGCATAAATTATAGGTCCATGCACCATATGTTGACTTAACTTTCTAGGATGAATACCAAATACGAATGTCCAGTTTGAATATAAGAAACTGACCCCCTGAAAACATAAGGCTGGACCAAGAGATCCCGGATAAGCATAAGAAGAGATAAGCCATGATTCGATTGAATCAGAGATTGCTGCCATTAGGTCAGCCTTATATGCTTAGAAATCCGTATCCCCCTATCATCAGGATCTGAATCCTTATCCCTTGAGAAACCTTGATGAGACCCAGGTTTACAGCTCTCATCTGGGGGGGTTTACCAAAATTTAGGCTATTGTGGAGCCTAGATCTTGGATTATAAAAACGTTGCAGATGTCCCAACTCGATAAGACGCTCAATCTCTTGCCCGAGCTGACGACAATCTTCTGTATCGTGCCCAATATTATGATGATAAAAGCAATATAGTTGGGGGTTTCTTTTGTGAAGTGGTCCGGCCAGGGGCTGAGGCTCTTTTGCCATATGTTTTTTCCTCATGTAGGAAAGGATATGGGCTTTTGAAGCCAGTAGAGAGTTCCTTTCCTTTCCTCGGCCTCCTAACCGAATCTTAATGGAGCGCATTTCTTGCAACGGTGCTTTGCCTTTATCATCAACTTTTCTGCCTTGTTTGAAAGGCAGGGAAACGTTTTGATTGCATCTCAAGATCTGGTGGCCAGGCTTTTGTTTTGGTCGTCTCGCCTTGGCCATAAATTCCACTTGACGCCTGGTACAGTAACCAGACCGAGTAGGAGAATACTCCATGTGATCCAGTGGGTGAAAATTAGTAGAATGGGACCCACTGGACTTTGCTGCAGATGCCTTCCCCTTCATTTCCTTCACTACAGCTTGGAAGACCTCTGGGTTTTGAGCCACATAATGAATGGCTCGTATGTGCTCTTCATATGTGAAGGCAATGGGAGTTGAGGATTCTCCTGGCTCCGTGGAGCATTGATCAGTTTGTTGCTGAGAAGATCTTTAGCTCTTCCAGGATGTCATAGGTTGCTTTGACCTGTAGAGGAAAAGGGGTTTGAGTGATTTCAAAATATGTGATTTAAATGAGCATGACAAAACGTGTGCATAATATAAACGTATGCATGATATATTGCTTATTACTTGCCTTATTTAGCTCATATATAATGTTGCTGTACTAACGAGCCATGAAGCGTTAAAGTTTACATCATATGGCAAACATTTTTTGTGTTTATACTGTTTTCAGGTGCCATCATTAATGAACTAAACTAGTTCATTAAGTGAAGTACTTAGTTAATCAAACTAAGTAGTTCATTAAAGGAAGCTACATTTGGAAAAGGCACAAAGGCAACAAGGCTAAGGAAGGAAAGTCTCCTCCTCCTCTCCTCATTTAATTTACACGCCATACACACACATATACATATATATTTTCAGATTTTTTTGAAAAAGGCACATACACATGTATTCCAACGTACTACCGACACGTTATATATCTTACGCACGTACGTTAACGTCACACCATCATACTTAACTCATATTTATGAGTATATTCAAGTCTTATATCATATGATATAAGTCATGGTGATGACAAATTTAATACGACACGTTAAAAGGTTCTAAATCAAAAATTGTCGTATCGGGCGAATACCAAAACTTCGCCAATGTGTCACATACTTGCCATAAATAGATGGCCAGCCCCTACACTTCAAAAATGCTCAAAAATTTTGTGGCTATGATGTAAATTCCAGCAATAAAATCATTCTATGTTGGCACACACAAATCACCCCACATTAAGGCCAAATTGTAGAAATTTCAATTTTTAATTTTGTCACATGTTAATGGCGCCACTTTAGACCAGCCAAGTGATGAGAATTAAAGTTTATATTATATATATTATGTGTAACATAATATATATAACATGTGCAAAAAGTTGAAATTTAATTAGAGAAAAATCGGGTAATCGATAAATATCGAAAATTCGGTTTTCTATGTACACAACACATGGAACATTTTTGGCACATCATACGAAATGTATCTAGACACTTTTTACATATGTCATACATCTTAAAGTATTCTAGAAAATTAAATTAAGGGCTGATTGGAATATAACATGTGTGTATTATTAAATGTGCACTGTTTTACAAAGTTAGCAAAAATAAATTTCAGCACATGTATATACACTTGCACACGCCTAATACAACTGAGATGGAGCATATGTGGAGCCTTGTTTGCATATTGATTGGTCAAGAATCAATCATACAATGTTGGTGACTTAAAGAAAGAAGCTACAAATGGTAAGATTTCAAACTTTGTCTCATTTATAACACATGCTGAAAATTTCAGCATGTGCACTATATGGTGGCCGGTTTTCATCTCCAAAAATAGACATATTTTATGTCTTGAATTATGTGGTTAATTGGAAGAAGAAATGGAAGTAATTTGAATAAGTTTCAAAGCCATAAAGTGTGATATCTTGAATATCACACATGCTGAAATTTTTCAGCATGTGTGGAATGTATCTTGAACGTTTTCTAGGCCATATTGATGTCCAAATTTCATTTCCAATTTGATAATAATATTTTCTACTAATTGGCGATTCATTTTAAAAAGAAAAATCAAAGAAAAATGGAAATAATTTGAATTAAAGAGCCATGTATCACATGCTGAAATTTCAGCATGTTAACCACTCTTAATGGCCGAATTTTTCCCCTTTTTGTGAGAAAATTATCTTGCTAACTTTATGTGACAATCTTGTGAATTATGATAATTATTCTATGTTGATTTTGGCACATGTTTATAGTGAAATATTCAGATTTTCCAAGTCATCAAATGATGACAACATTCAACCAATCATGAAGTGCCAAGTAAGCAAAGATTAAATGATCATCCAATGAGAAGGTGCCAAGTAAGCAAGATCATGTCACATTGATGTCATACATTCTTCCAAGGACTTAGAAGACAATTTTCAAGAGGGGAGTGCACTAGAGGGGGACGGCGACATGTGTTAAAAAGGAAGGACATGAGCAAAACAAAGACAAGAACAAGCATTACAATCTTGAGATCAAAAATGCCTAGCCTCTCTTTTTCTACACTCTCTTTCTTTCTTTCTTCTTGAAAGCCTATTGTACTTATATTCTTATTCTTGAATAGGCTTGTATTAAACCACCACATACTCTTTATCTTTGTAAAAGATTGATCAAGGTGTGATCAATCTTCAATCTTGCAAGGTGGTGGTGTTCGTGCGAATTGTATTCATCGTACAAGGTTTGTAAAGGGTCGGAGTTGGTGTGTAACTCCATCAATCCTGTGGTAAGGTGTATTGCGTGTGTGTGACTAGTGTGAACCGAGGAAGGTGTTCTTCAAAGACTGGAGTAGGTTGTTTATAACCGAACCAGTATAAAATTCTCGGTGCCATTTACTTTCAGCATTTATATTCTGTTTCTGCACACTTTACTACTTTCAAAAATTACAAAAATTTCCAGAAACAAAGCCACACGTCTTAGGGTTAATTTGGCACAAGTTTCAACCCTTTTGGATAAGTATAAGTAATTCAAACATCCTAAGTTCTGAGACTAGTGCAGTCTGATTTTCAGGCTTGCAAAGGTTGAGACTTTGAGTATATTTGACTAACTTCCCGAAAGAATTTCTCAAAATTGTTTTAAAATATTCAAATACAACATATAAGGGGTTAGTGGCTAAAATTTCAGAGCAATTGGAGTTAAGAACAAATAGGAATAAATTTGTCAAAACAGTCTACCGTTTCTGGCAGATTCGCAGAATCTGACCACCAACGATTTTTGAAGGGGTTAGAAGTTGAATTTAAATCTGAAATTTTTAAGGGACCCTCATAACATCTGAGGCTAAGTTCTATAAAAATTTCAGAATTTTTGGAGACCTATAACCTTGTTTGAAAAACGTTTTAAAACTGATCCTGAAAACAGAATCTGTTTTCAGAAGTTGAGTTGGTTGGTTTTAAACAAATTTTAAAAACCATACTTTCCGCACCAACTATTCAACCCCCCCCCCTTCTAGTGGTGCCTTGCAGATTCTACAAGTGATATCAGAGCGCAGGAACACTCACTACAAAGGATCCAACGATTCAGTGAGATGGCAACCACAAATCTCAAAACCGAGCAAGAAGGTATGTCGAGCCAAAAGACTCCTCTTTTTGACGGTGAGTCGTTTATTCAATGGAAACTAAGAATGAAGCTTTTTCTTATGGCTATAGATATTGATCTTTGGTCGATTATAGAAGATGATCCTTTTGTTCCATCTAAGTTATCCACCGTAGACGGAGTCACACTAGAAGTTGTCAAACCTAGACAAGAATATACAAGTGATGATAAAAAGAAACTTAGCATGAATGCTAGGGCTATGCAATTGCTCTTGAATGGATTAAGTAAAAGTGAGTCTAGTTATGTCTCAAACTGTTCGAGTGCACAAGAAATGTGGAGGATACTAGAAATGAAACACAAAGGCACGAGTCAAGTTAAAGAGTCAAAGATAAACATGCTTATGTCTACACTTGAGTCGTTTAAACTATTGCCTAATGAATCTATTGTTGATATGGATCTTCGTTTGACTAACATCTATAATTCCCTTGAGTCTCTTGGTAAAGCTTTTACCATGCAGGAAAAAGTACAGAAAGGCTTACGAAGCCTTCCATCAGAGTGGTACCCTAAAGTAACCGCAATAGAAGAAAGTAAAGAAACAAAATCAATAAAGATGGAAGAGTTAATTGGGTCTCTTAAGGTGTATGAAAATAAACTCACCTTACGGAAATCGGAATCATCTAAACAAGGTAAAGCTATTGCTTTTAAATCAAATAAATACGTCTCTACTTCTTCCGATCACGTAGATGATAGTGATTCTGAATCGGATAACGATGACCTAATTCTATTGGCTAAAGGCTTAAGAAAATTTATGAGAAGGTCATTTAGAAACAAAAATAAGGGTACTATAACTAAGAGAAAAAAGAACAAGTCAAATGATAAAGATGTTAAATGTTATGAATGTGGCAAACTTGGACATTTATCATATGACTGCCCCAATAAATAAAAGCAAACAAATAAATACCCTGACAAGGAGCAGAACAAGAATAGACTCGTCTCAGAACCCAAGCAAAGGAAACGTGCTCTAAAGGCCTCCACCTGGAGTGATACATCGGATTCCGAGACTGAGAGCGAAGAAGAGACTGCACAAGTATGCTTTGTGTCCAAAGCATCTAATGAGGTATCATCTCATTCTGATTCTGACTCTGAGCCTTCTTATGATGATCTTTTTAATCAGTATTTAAAACTGCATAAATTCACTAAGACTCTCGCTAAGGAAAAGAAGTGATTAATTGAAGACAAGAAACTGTTAGAATCTTCTAACGAGAATCTTGTCGCTCAATTAAACGATTCAAAGAAAGAGTTATCATGCATCATCACTGCATTAAAGACAGAGATTTCATCATTAACCACTCAAAATAACGAAATGAAATCCAAGATTTCAAATTTGAAATAAAGGAATATAGATCTAGAGAAAATGATGAAACAGTTTGATACGGGATCTAACATGCTGCATCATATTATCTTATCTCAAAAGCATGTCAGTGACAAAATGGGTTTGGGATACGTTGATACTAATGAAGTATCCACCAAACCAACTAAGTTTGTTGTGTCTAAGAAAGTAGACACCCCAAAGCCTCAAGCGGCGTCTAAGATGACGCAAAAACCGTCTCTTCCCTCATCACGCCCCACTTCCTCTTCATATCATGTGAAATACAATTTTGTACCATATAGATGTGAAAAGAAAAGAGTGATGCATACACGACATTCATTTCATCCACGCACTACGCACACACACACAAGGACATATCAAAAACGTCCTTTATACAATGAGTATAAAGGAGTTCTTGGGCAAAGGCCCAAAGTGCATTCACCACATGTCTACTATATCGCACCTTCATTCTTGCCATTTGCTAGACCGAGAAGGATCACCCAAGTATGGGTACCGAAAGGTACTTTTACGAAGAGGTGATTAACTAACTCGAAAGGACCCAAAGTGAAAAGGGTACCTAAGTCATTTTTGCACATTGCAGGGAGCCCACACATCAAAAGATACAACTATAAAGTGGTTCCTTGACAGTGGCTGCTCGAGGCACATGACGGGTGACCCGAGCTTGTTCACAAAATTAAAGAAGGTCACAAAAGGCGGATCCGTGACCTTTGGAGACAACAACGAAGGCAAGATCATCGGAAAAGGTACAATAGGAAATCCAAGCACTCTTCAAATCTCCAACGTCTATTTGGTAAGAAAATTATCTTACAATCTTCTTAGCATTTCTCAATTTATTGACAATGGCTTTGATGTGTGCTTCACTCACCCTTACTGCAATATAATAAATAAAAATAGAGAAACCGTTTTAAAGGGAAAACGAGAAGGTAACATTTTTACGCTTTCTATGGATGATGTGGTAGACGCTAAAGTTAAGTGCTTTATGTCAAATGAACCCAATGTGAATCTATGGCATAGACGTTTAGGACACATTGGTATTTCCACACTAGAAAAACTCCAACGAAGAACTTAGTTCGAGGATTGCCTACACTTGATTTAGACAACTTTCAGTTGTGTGAATCTTGCATAAAAGGCAAACAAACACGTGAGTCACTTAAGCCTAAGAATGAAATAAGCACGACTAGAGTCTTAGAACTACTACACATTGATTTGTTTGGTCCTAGTCGCACTACAAGCCTAGGTGGGCGCCACTATGCATGCATGATCGTTAATGATTTTTCTCGTTATACTTGGACTTTATTTCTTGCACATAAGGATGATAGTGCTATTGAAATTTCAAAATTAGTTAAACAACTTGAAAATCAATATGGTGTTAATGTGAAAAAGATAAGAAGCGATAGAGGCGGTGAATTTAAAAACAAAGATATGATTTCATTTTGCGAAGAAAAAGGAATCAAGCATGAGTTTTCGCCACCTAGAACTCCACAATTAAATGGAGTAGTAGAAAGAAAGAATCGAACACTACAAGAAATTACGAGGACTATGTTATGCGAAAATAAATTGCCTCGATTTCTGTGGGCGGAAGCCGTAAATTGTGCATGCTACATAGTAAATTGCTTATCTATTAGAAAGAAAATAAATAAGACGCATTATGAGATTTTAAATGATTGCATGCCTAAGATTGACTATTTTCATGTGTTTGGATGCAAATGTTTTGTTTTGAATACAAAAGATAATTTAGATAAATTAGAATCCAAATCAATTGAGTGCATTTTTGTTGGATATTCTATAAATTCAAAGGCATATAGATGTTATGATCCTCTCACTAGACAAATCATAGAATCTATTCATGTGAAGTTTAATGAATTCGGTGAGATTGATAAAGATAACGAATATGATGATGACTTTGAATTGAAACCCGTGTTGAATGAAGATGATGGTTCATTTGATAGGCATGACATGAATGACACACTAGAAATGCATGATCACTTAGAAATACATGATAACATAGAAAACAATCAACCAAGATGGCATAGAGATCACCCACATGATCTCATCATAGGCAACATCACTCACGGTGTCCGACCACGTAGAAGAATTACTTCGGATGAAATAAATCAATTTCATGCTATGATTTCCGAAATTGAACCCAAAAATGTGCATGATGCTTTGAGTGATTCTTCTTGGATTGATGCTATACATGATGAGCTTAATCAATTCGTTAGAAATGATGTATGAGATTTAGTGCCTCGACCACAAGATAAGACCATAATAGGCACAAGTGGGTGTTTAGAAATAAAATGAATGAAGAAGGAAAGGTCGTTAGGAATAAAGCTAGACTTGTAGCACAAGGCTATAATCAAGAAGAAGGAATTGACTACGATGAAACATTTGCACCCGTAGCACGTTTAGAAGCTATACGACTATTACTTGCTATTGCTTGCATGAAAGATTTCAAATTGTATCAAATGGACGTAAAAAGTGCATTCCTAAACGGATTCATACAAGAAGAAGTATACGTGAAGCAACCACCCGGTTTTGAAGATTTGAAACATCCCGATCATGTGTACAAACTAAAGAAGACACAATACGGACTAAAGCAAGCACCGAGAGCATGGTATGATCGTTTTGCTACTTTCCTTTTAGAAAATGATTTTAAACGAGGTACTATAGATAGTACACTATTTCTGAAACAAGATAAATCGAATTTACTTATTATTCAAATCTATGTTGATGACATTATTTTCGGTTCTACCTCACATAGACTTGTTGACGATTTTGAAAATTGCATGAAATCCGAATTTGAAATGTCTATGGTTGGTGAACTTAACTATTTTCTTGGCTTGCAGATTAAGCAAACGAGTAAAGGCATTCACATAAGTCAAGAAAAATATGTCAATGACATGATTAAAAAGTTCAACTTTGAAAATTTGAAACCATCCCCTACCCCTATGAGTGTCACTACTAAATTGGACAAAGATGAACATGGTAAAGACTTTGATAATGGCTTATATAGATCTATGATTGGTTCTTTGTTATATTTAACTGCCAGTAGGCCTGATATTATGTTCAGTGTATGCATGTGTGCATGTTTTCAAAGTCAACCTAAGGTGTCTCATTATAATGCGGTAAAAAGAATCTTCCGCTATATTAAGCACATGTCCACCTTAGGAATTTGGTACGATAAGGATTCCGAATTTAACTTACATGCTTATACTGATGCAGATTATGGTGGCTGCAAAATAGATAGAAAGAGCACGAGTGGGACTTGCCAATTTATAGGAAACTCACTCATTTCATGGTTTTCCAAAAAGCAAGCAAGCGTTGCTTTGTCCACTACTGAGGCTGAGTACATGGCACTTAGCCTTTGCTGCAACAGTTGTTGTGGATAAAACAACAACTCTCGGACTTTAGAATTACCGTAAATAGAATCCCTATATACTTTGATAGTATGAGTGCCATCAATCTGTCTAAGAACCACATGTTACACTCTAAGGCTAAGGATATAGAAGTACGCTGTCACTTTCTTCGTGATCACGTAAACAATGGTGATATCGTCATAGATCACGTACGCACAGAAGCACAAGTAGCGGATATCTTTACCAAAGCCTTAAATCAAGCCACCTATGAATCTCTTCGTTCTAAATTAGGTATGATTTTAGCTGATATGATTTGATTTGACGTGATTTGATTTTTTTCCCTATTTACAGATATCTTTTGATTTACTTTCCAAAATAAAGGGGGAGAGAAAGCATGATTTAAGGGGGAGAGAGAAAGATACTAATTAATACTGATTGCATAAATCAAGAGGGAGCGGACACGAAATTTAAATTTCGAATTTTGAATTTATGCATAATTGAAGGGGGAGTGATATGATTTAAATCATGTACATGAGTTATTTTGAAAATCATCAAAAGGGGGAGATTGTAGAGAAAAAGGGGTTTGAGTGATTTTAAAATATGTGATTTAAATGAGCATGACAAAAACGTGTGCATGATATAAATGTATGCATGATATATTGCTTATTACTTGCCTTATTTAGCTCATATATAATGTTGCTGTACTAACGAGCCATGAAGCGTTAAGGCTTACATCATATGGCAAACATTTGTTGTATTTATACTGTTTTCAGGTGCCATCATTAATGAACTAAACTAGTTCATTAAGTGAAGTACTTAGTTAATCAAACTAAGTAGTTCATTAAAGGAAGCTACATTTGGAAAAGGCACAAAGGCAACAAGGCTAAGGAAGGAAAGTCTCCTCCTCCTCTCCTCATTTAATTTACACGCCATACACATATATATATATTCAGATTTTTTGAAAAAGGCACATACACATGTATTCCAACGTACTACCGACACGTTATATATCTTACGTACGTACGTTAACGTCACACCATCATACTTAACTCATATTTATGAGTATATTCAAGTCTTATATAATATGATATAAGTCATGGTGATGACAAATTAAATACGACACGTTAAAAGGTTCTAAACCAAAAATTGTCGTATCGGGCGAATACCGAAACTTCGCCAACGTGTCACGTACTTGCCATAAATAGATGGCCAGCCCCTACACTTCAAAAATGCTCAAAAATTTCGTGGCTATGATGTAAATTCCAGCAATAAAATCATTCCATGTTGGCACACACAAATCACCCCACATTAAGGCCAAATTGTGGAAATTCTAATTTTTAATTTTGTCACATGTTAATGGCGCCACTTTAGACCAGCCAAGTGCTGAGAATTAAAGTTTATATTATATATATTATGTGTAATATATAACATGTGCAAAAGTTGGAATTTAATTAGAGAAAAATCGGGTAATCGATAAATATCGAAAATTCGGTTTTCTACGTACACAGCACATGGAACATTTTTTGCACATCATATGACACGTATCTAGACACTTTTTACATATGTCATACATCTTAAAGTGTTTTAGAAAATTAAATTAAGGGATGATTGGAATATAACATGTGTGTATTATTAAATGTGCACTATTTTACAAAGTTAGCAAAAATAAATTTCAGCACATGTATATACACTTGCACACACCTAATACAACTGAGATGGAGCATATGTGGAGCCTTGTTGGCATATTGATTGGTCAAGAATCAATCATACAATGTTGGTGACTTAAAGAAAGAAGCTACAAATGGTAAGATTTCAAACTTTGTCTCATTTGTAACACATGCTGAAAATTTCAGCATGTGCACTATATGGTGGCCAATTTTCATCTCCAAAAATAGACATATTTTATGTCTTGAATTATGTGGTTAAATGGAAGAACAAATGGAAGTAATTTGAATAAGTTTCAAAGCCATAAAGTGTGATATCTTGAATATCACACATGCTGAAATTTTTCAGCATGTGTGGAATGTATCTTGAACGTTTTCTAGGCCATATTGATGTCCAAATTTCATTTCCAATTTGATAAGAATATTTGCTACTAATTGGTGATTCATTTTAAAAAGAAAAATCAAAGAAAAATGGAAATAATTTGAATTAAATAGCCATGTATCACATGCTGAAATTTCAGCATGTTAACCACTCTTAATGGCCGAATTTTTCCCCTTTTTGTGAGAAAATTATCTTGCTAACTTTATGTGACAATCTTGTGAATTATGGCAATTATTCTATGTTGATTTTGACACATGTTTATAGTGAAATATTCAGATTTTCCAAGTCATCAAATGATGACAACATTCAACCAATCACGAAGTGCCAAGTAAGCAAAGATTAAATGATCATCCAATGAGAAGGTGCCAAGTAAGCAAGATCATGTCACATTGATGTCATACATTCTCCCAAGGACTTAGAAGACAATTTTCAAGAGGGGAGTGCACTATAGGGGGACGGCGACATGTGTTAAAAAGGAAGGAGATGAGCAAAACAAAGACAAGAACAAGTATTACAATCTTGAGATCAAAAACACCTAGCCTCTCTTCTTCTACACTCTCTTTCTTTCTTTCTTCTTGAAAGCCTATTCTACTTATATTCTTATTCTTGAATAGGGTTGTATTAAACCATTACATACTCTTTATCTTTGTAAATGATTGATCAAGGTGTGATCAATCTTCAATCTTGCAAGGTGGTGGTGTTCGTGCGAATTGTATTCAACATACAAGGTTTGTAAAGGGTTGAAGTTGGTGTGTAACTCCATCAACTCTGTGGTAAGGTGTATTGCGTGTGTGTGACTAGTGTGAACCGAGGAAGGTGTTCCTCGAAGACTGGAGTAGGTTTTTTATAACCGAACCAGTATAAAATTCTCGGTATCATTTGCTTTCAGCATTTATATTCTGTTTCTGCACAGTTTACTCTTTTTGTTTGCATTCGTAAAAATAGTAAAATACTTTCAAAAATTACAAAAATTTACAGAAACAAAGCCACACATCTTAGAGTTAATTTGGCACAAGTTTCAACCCTTTTGGATAAGTATAAGTCATTCAAACATCCAACGTTCTGAGACTAGTGCAGTCTGATTTTTAGGCTTGCAAAGGTTGAGACTTTGAGTGTATTTGACTAACTTCCCGAAAGAATTTTTCAAAACTGTTTCAACCTATTCAAATAAAAAATATAAGGGGTTAGTGGTTAAAATTTCAGAGCAATTGGAGTTAAGAACAAATAGGAATAAATTTTTCAAAACAGCCTACCGTTTCTGGCAGATTCGCGCAATCTGATCACCAATGATTTTTGAAGGGGTTAAAGGTTGAATTTAAATCTGAAATTTTTAAGGGACCCTCATAACATCTGAGGCTAAGTTCTATCAAAATTTCAGAATTTTTGGAGAAATATAACCTAGTTTTAAAAATGTTTTAAAACTGGCCCTGAAAGCAGAATCTGTTTTCAGAAGTTGAGTTGGTTGGTTTTAAACAAATTTTAAAAACCATATTTTCCGCACCAACTATTCAACGCCCCCTTCTAGTGGTGCCTTGCAGATCCTACAGGACCCTTGACTGTCTTTTTTACTCATCTTTCTCTCAATAGCTTCCTAATATAATTAGAAAAAAAACGCCGAGTAATCGTCAGAAAAACTTTGAGTAGCTGTTTTCTGGGTTAAGGGACTAAGGGGTCCTCCTTCTAGCGCCAAATGATGAAGCCGGATCTTCACCAAGGGTCTAGATGACCTCGAAACAGATTCGTCAGTTAACTTGAAGAGTTATTAACTGGGATCGAAAGTGTGTAGCTGGAATAGAGCCAAATATCCTGCACAAAGAAAAACAGGTCAGAGGTCCCGGGGGGTTGGCTTCGGGAAAAACCCTCCGATGCTCAAGTCAGTTTGAGCCATATCTCACTGAGATTATAATTTAAAGGGCGAGTTAGGAATTTCTCACAGTATTTGCCGAGGAGCAGAGTGTATGGATATGCTATAGAGTAGAGATGTTTGAATTCCCAAGCTCGCCCCCTCTCTTTGTTTTGGTTGCCTTGCTTTTATAGACTTTCCCGCATTTGGCTTCTGATAGTAGATAATTGGATAAGATGTTTGCTTGGGGCAGAAAGCCTAGGGCGCTGTAGGTCTGCTGATGTGATCGATAGTCTGACTGATGTGATTAATAGATCGGCCTGATCGATGTAACTAGTAGACTGGCTGTTGTGACCTTGGCGTGTTCTGGAAGAATAACCAGCTGTAGTCATTGCATTTGAATGGTACCACTGTCTGGGGGTCCCACGAAGTAATATCGCTCTTGGTTCACTTGCTGTGGTACACAGCTGAACTCCGCTGAAGTGCATGATTAGGCTTTGCCGAAGTGTTTAACCAGGCATTGCCTGTGTGAAGTGGTCTGATGTGCGGCATGTGAACATAAACTACAGTTGCTGCCGATGTGCAAACCTTGGCATGTTCTTCGATGTTATTAAGGCGTCATGTTGCCCCTCTTAGGTGCAGCCGAGGCTGAACAGTCATGCTTGGGTACTGAACCACTGAACTGCGGTACTTTTGAGTGCTGAGCTACTGGAGCTAAACCGTTGACTGTTGCTGACTAACAGACGATTAATTATAGTCTATCAGTTCACATTTACACGAGAAAAGAATCAATCAATTATATCCTAACTATCCGCAATCAGTTATTTCCCAATCTTTAACATGTTTATCCTTGGAGAGCAATACGACTTTAGAACGGTGTCCTGCTCTGGGAAGCTGTGGGATGGTGGTTTATTCTGGAAGTTAACGCCTCCAATGGGATGTTTGGAATTGTCCCGCCCCCCCCCCCCCCTCCCTCTTTTGAACACAATTATAATTACAAATTATAATCCTTTCACATAAACAAATAAAGTTTCAATTTAATTTTTTCTATATTTCATTTTCTTTACCATACCGGAGAAATATGGTTTGCAAAATAGGGTTGGCTTATATTTGTAAAAAAATGGTTAACTTATAAGACAGATGAGATCAGAGAAGGCCTCATATGAGGCAAATTATAAGGCCTCCAATCATGCGATGCCACGTGCACAAAAGGGTCCGCCGTTTATTTTTTTCTTTTTAAAGAAAAAGACTCTTTTGTACACGTGGCAGCGCATGATTTGAGACCTCATATTTTGTCTCATATGAGGCATCCTCTGATCTCATCCGCTTATAGAAGGGTTTCTTTCAAAGATTAAAATGAATAGCATATCGATTATTTTATACTACCTATAACGTATTTTATTGTATAAAACTTTTTTTATATGATGTTTCATGATACTTATTAAAACACATAATTTAAATAATCAATCTAAACACAATTTCAATTATAAGATTCAAATCTTAACTATAATATGGGCCCACATGGTAGTGAAATTTATAGAAGAAAAAGGGGTGATGAGGTGCTATTTCAAGAGTTCTTTTAGCAGTGTAGGTTATTTGAAAAGTTATTTCAACCGGGGAAGGGTTGAGAGTGTGCGCATTTTAGTAATGTGGGATGTGTATCAAGAACAGGTAGTGTATGTACTGTAACACTCTGGATCAGGTATTTGGAATTATTTGAAGTCTTATTAATGAGAGAACACAAACAAAAAGGACTTAATTCAAATATTAAGAAAGTAATGACTTTCATAAGTAAAATTAAAAAATTCCAATAATAAATAATAAAAAGAAAGGATAAACGAAGCCTCGGCTTCGAGAATCTTACACTGAAAAAATAATGATAATAATAAAAGTCCAAGAAGGAAATAGATGAAAGCAGGGAAATAAATTAATTGACTTGAAGACATTCCAAAGCCGTAGTTTCATCTTTATGTGGTCATTCTTTATCTTAGAGAAAGATTAAGATATTAATTACTAAACGAAAAAAAATGTAAACACGAAGACACAAAACTGCATGAACCGTTATTAATTAGAGTTACCTTGCATTAGTTACGGTTTTAATTATGAAAATTAAAAGAAACTAATTTGGAGACAGGTCAAAACTGTTGATAATGTTATGTTTGAATAATTTTCAAAAGCATGATTTTGTTAAGTGTTAAAATACTAAAAAGAAATACTTAAAGAATATCACTTTATATTATAAAAGTTGAAATAAAGTTGAAACAAATTAAAAAGTAACGTTGATATCTATGGATGAGACACATATCATCTCTTGACATCAATCGATCGATGCTGGACAGAATAAAGTCAGAACCTTACTGTGAGACATCAATATCTCAACCTGAGATACATCGATTGATCGATGTACATCAGTCCTTAACATCGATCGATCGATGTCAAATAGAATCGAAAACCAAACCTCACCATGAGACGTCGAACTCTCATCTAGAGGTACATCGATTGATCAATGTACACACCCGTCTCTAAAATTGAGACATAGATCTATCGAGGTTAATGTACAAAATAATAATCATTATTGGTATACACATGATCTTCATTACATGTAATGAGTTTTTAAATATCTCACATATGTTTATAATGTTTCATTACTTGACTTTTTTGTGTTTATATGTGCATGTGTTATATCACTAACTTGCCAAGGATGTTTTTACAACTTCCCATAAGGGCACAAGAGTATTTTTGAGCTTTTGCAGGGCCATATCTTATGAACATTCATATGAACAAAAAGATAAAGTTGGAGTATTATTACACCCTTAATTGACATATTTGGTACTCAAGGGTATTTTGATTATTTTGGTACAGCGGTATTTTGATCATTTACACAGATTTATTTTCTGTCCAAAATGTTTGTCCTATTGATGTCTCTTATATCATATTTATGGTCTTCATAATATTCTTGGTGTTCATGATCATCACATTTATATTAATCATATATATTATGGTTTTTGGTTTTCTGGGGTTTCTTATGCTATGACATTTATTTTGTCACATTATATGATCATCATGGAATTATTATACACATATTTTGGGACTTCTTTCTTATTATTTTCAAAAGAATTTTTGCCGTATAATTGAGGAACAACCAACCACACATAAATAAGAGAAAAGGGGGGAGTAGTTTGGTCAAATGATGATATTTACAAGGCAACGGATTCTCACCATTATACAATCATTATTATCTGATTTTTCACTTATTTTTAACACTCAAAAAATGTCCATAGAAGTGTATGTGATGTGGACAAATAAAATTTTTACATATGAACAAGATTACACCACATGGACAAACCAAAACACTCCTAAATGATATGTTGGTAAGAAGTTGCATACTTGGCTCCCAAGGTGGCATATATTTTGGTGTTTGAGGATCAACTCCTACAGATTTGGTCAGTCCGTATCTCAACCAAGTTGTTGGAGGGGTTGAAAATAAGGTGGAGGAAGAATTGGTCATCCAAACCACTTAATATTTTCTGAAAATTCATGCAGAATTTTTTAGCATTTGAGATGGATGAATCATGCTTCTTGAAGTTGCCAAATGTGCAAGGTGCTAAAGTGGTCATCCAGTAAAATGAAGACACACAAGCATTGATGACATTGAAGGTGATATATGGGCATTATAGTCCATAAGAGGCTGCTCACACCTATAAATAGGGGTAGAGTTGCAGAAGGAAGACACGACACGTGAAGCTCTTCTCTTCTCTTCTTCTTCCTCTCTTCTATTCTTTATTCTTGTTCTTGCAGCTCATGTTATAGGCGATTTTGATTGTTGTTGTGATGCATTTACACCAGTTGTACTCATATAACTTGTAATAGATTAGCTATTCTATAAGGCTACATCAATAAGTGGTAAGGTGTATTCATTCTTATGTTGTAAGGTGATGAAATCAAGACTTGATTAGGGTTGGTGTATAACCTTAGGATCAAGTACTTTTTAAGGTGTAAGGTCATCATATCATAGCGAAAATCCAAGGAAATGTGTTCCTTAGGACTGGAGTAGGTCACATTGACCTAACCAGGATAAATTCTTGCATTCTTGTCTTCTTTACCTTTCTGTGTGATATTTCTAGTTTTTGCACTAAACTTCTAAAATCTGCGAGAAATATAAAAACATTTTAAAATTTTTTGATTTTTTATGTCAACCAACTCAGACTGTTAGCTTTCATTTTCAACAACATTCACTTGATTTAAGCAAAGAAAAGTTAGCCAAACAGTCGTTGCAAGATAGTTGCACAAATCTGTCAGCAAAATTGATCTGTCTTCAAAGTTTTGCAATTCTGTATTATTTGGCTAGGATTCTTAGTCAGGGCTTTTTGAAAACATAAACTAGACATCCTAATCTTTGTTTTGATATATATAACACAACTTTTGAAAAAGTATACAAGAAGTTATAGCTCTGTAAAGTTGAATGACTTTGCTATTCTTTTCTGAAAAATCTGTGCAATTAAAAGTTTTTACTTTGTCGAAGAATCAAAAAAATTTAGATTTTTCTCAATTTTTACAGAAGTTAGAGAAAATTTTTAAGTTTATTTCTGAGAAATTTAAAGGATTTTAAAGTTCTACACAAAGAGAAACATTGCTTCAAATACAGACTCTGATTCTGAGTTTTACAGAATCAGTCTTGATTGAAGATTTAAAAGGGTTTAAAATTCCACTAACCACTGTTCACTCTCCCTCTAGTGGTTTTTATTACAAGCGTTACGGTTCAACAAAAACCATATTGTCGACTATTGTATATTGATCTTGTTACCTTAGAAAAGGGGGAGAATCTCACTTATTAGCCTAACGTTTTGCGCATTACTCAGTTAGCAGCCTAACGTTGATGAAACTCACTTAATACCCAGTCTTTGTCGATATTGGCTCACTTATAGCCGTGCAATCGGAAGATGACCTGTTGACCCATTAAGATTACCGTTGACTTGGTCAAAACAACTGTTGACTGTGCTGATATAAAAAATAAATAAATTTTTTTTCAAGAAGAATTATCTTCTTCTCCATGAGACCATCAGACACCCACCTCCAACAACTGCCACCCTCTGCAACCACCACCACACTGTTCACCTTCTTCCTTTACCCTTGAACAACCACCCCTTTTTGGTTGATTTCTCACCTTCAATCTTTCTCCATCCCTCCCCCGCTACCAATTCATGGTATTTCTCCTCCTTCCCACATCTTGTATATCACCACTCCCTCCTACATGGGTCATCATTGTCTCCTAGCTATATCCCATTTCTGATTTATTGTTAGATGTAATTTCTATTTTTGCTGTCGCTGTTGTCAATCCTCCAGCAGCAGAAGGAAAGATGGCTCGTCGCTCTGGTGGAAGATCTGCCCCACGTGCTGCGCCCCGTCCTGCCCCCGTCATGCGCCTGCCCGCAACCCCCCTCAGACTGTTAATCATGCTCCTCCATTTGCTTCTGTACCAGCTAGCAGTGGGGGATCTATGCCTGGAGGCATTGTTTGAAGAAGAGTAGTGGCAGGGGAGGAATAGGGGTGGGAGAAGGAGGTGGAAGTGAAGGGAAGGCGGCGATAGTTATTGTTGGAGGGTGAAGGAAGAAGGCGGTGGATGAGAGTTGTTTGTGTAGGGTGGAGAGTTGTGGTCAGATGGAAGTTCCGCACAATCGATTTCTATTCCACAATCTTCAATCCCAAATCAAAATAGAAATCAATATTCCGTACAAACCTGGACTTCTTCGATAGTAGACCTCATTGAAGCTAAGGCTTCCAAAAATCTGGCCTGACAGGGTAGCGGTGAAAGAAGAGATGGTGTGGTGGTGCGTGAACGCGTAGGTTGTTTGAATGTAGATTAGTAGTAGCAGCGAGCCCATTTTGGTCTTTGATCTGTGAATGGCGGATGAGGGAGGCATGAGAGGAGGAGGGGAGTGAGGATGAAGAAGATAAAGTGGAGGGTATTGTTGACTTTTTTTAACAATTTAAAATAATAATAATATTTTTTTCCAGAAATGAAATTTTAAACAAAAGAAAATTAATTTTCTTTTTTAAAAAATCAATAAATGTCCATGTCAGCGCCACGCCAGCAATTACCTGCTGTAGGAAGTCATCTTCCGGTGACCGGTTACAAGTGAGCCATTATCGACAAAGACTGAGTGTTAAGTGAGTTTCATCAACGTTAAGCTGCTAACTGAGTAATGCGCCAAACGTTAGGCTAATAAGTGAGATTCCCTCTTAGAAAAGGTATTAGGCGCTTAATTGTAGTAATAACAAGGTAACTTCTACACAAAGAGAAACAATGCTTCAAAGACAGACTCTGATTCTGAGTTTTACAGAATCAGTCTTGAGTGAAGATTTAAAAGGGTTTAAAATTTCCACTAACCACTATTCACTCTCCCTCTAGCGGATTTTATTACAAGTGTTACGGTTCAACAAAAACCATATTGTCGACTGTTGTATATTGATCTTGTTACCTTAGAAAAGGGGGAGAATCTCACTTATTAGCCTAACGTTTTGCGCATTACTCAGTTTGTAGCCTAACGTTGATGAAACTCACTTAACACCCAGTCTTTGTCGATATTGGCTCACTTATAGCCGTGCAATCGGAAGATGACCTGTTGACCCATTAAGATTACCGTTGAGTTGGTCAAAACAACTGTTGTTTGTGCTGATATAAAAAATAAATAAATTTTTTTTCTCAAAAAGAATTATCTTCTTCTCCATGAGACCATCAGACACCCACCTCCAACAACTGCCACCCTCTGCAACCACCACCACACTGTTCACCTTCTTCCTTTACCCTTGAACAACCACCCCTTTTTGGTTGATTTCTCACCTTCAATCTTTCTCCATCCCTCCCCCGCTACCAATTCAGGTATTTCTTCTCCTTCCCACATCCTGTATATCACCACTCCCTCCTACGTGGGTCATCATTGTCTCCTAGCTATATCCCATTTCTGATTTATTATTAGATGTAATTTCTATTTTTGCTGCCGCCGTTGTCAATCCTCCAGCTGCAGAAGGAAAGATGGCTCGTTGCTCTGGTGGAAAATCTGCCCCACGTGCTGCGCCCCGTCATGCCCCCAATCTGCGCCTGCCCGCAACCCCCCTCAGACTGTTAATCATGCTCCTCTATATGCTTCTGTACCAGCTAGCAGTGGGGGATCTATGCCTGGAGGCATTGTTTGAAGAAGAGTAGTGGCAGTGGAGGAATAGGGGTGGGAGAAGGAGGTGGCAGTGAAGGGAAGGCGGCGATAGTTATTGTTGGAGGGTGAAGGAAGAAGGCGGTGGATGAGAGTTGTTGGTGTAGGGTGGAGAGTTGTGGTCAGATGGAAGTTCCGCACAATCGATTCCTATTCCACAATCTTCAATCCCAAATCAAAATAGAAATCAATATTCCGTACAAACCTGGACTTCTTCGATAGTAGACCTTATTGAAGCTAAGGCTTCCAAAAATCTGGCCTGACAGGGTAGCGGTGAAAGAAGAGATGGTGTGGTGGTGCGTGAACGCGTAGGTTGTTTGAATGTAGATTAGTAGTAGCAGCGAGCCCATTTTGGTCTTTGATCTGTGAATGGCGGATGAGGGAGGCATGAGGGGAGGAGGGGAGTGAGGATGAAGAAGATAAAGTGGATGGTATTATTGACTTTTTTAACAATTTAAAATAATAATAATATTTTTTTTCCAGAAATGAAATTTTAAACAAAAGAAAATTAATTTTCTTTTTTAAAAAAAAATCAATAAATGTCCACGTCAGTGGCACGTCAGCAATTACCTGCTGTAGGAAGTCATCTTTCGGTGACCGGCAACAAGTGAGCCATTATCGACAAAGACTGGGTGTTAAGTGAGTTTCATCAACGTTAGGCTGCTAACTGAGTAATGCGCCAAACGTTAGGCTAATAAGTGAGATTCCCTCTTAGAAAAGGTATTAGGCGCTTAATTGTAGTAATAACAAGGTAACTTCTGTCTTCGACGTAATCTACTACTTGAGTATCAATTGAAGTACAATCTGGGGTAAGGTATATCTTAGATGTAACTATAAAAAGGCATAGACAAAATCAGAAGTGAGGAGGTAGTAACTTGAAAAAAAATTGCATAAGGAAAACAGAAATAGTAAAAAGAAATAAGGGAAAAATACTCTAACTGGACTTTTAGGTGGAATCTGAAGCTACTTAAGTTGTCGATTCGGAAGGATGATAATTTTGACGGAGTTTGCAAGTTTAAGCATGGGTAGGAACTTGATTTCTCAGTTTAGATAAAGGCTGATACATAATTGGGTAGCTTTTCTTTAAATTATCGGATGCGTATGTGATCAATGGTTTGACTAAGTGTTGTATCAAATTTTCGTTGAAATTAATTTATAAACTATGAATTTGTTTATGTAACTAAATTGTATGTTTTATATAAGTAAGGATGTATTTTAATAACCCAATTTATATCATCCATTGATATAAATTGGTGAACAAACATATCTTTTTTGATGTTAAATTATCTACGAAGTTTATAAGCTCACACCTGTTGAATTTTTTTAAAATATAGTAACATATCTTTGGATGCAGATGCTCGAGGGAATGAATAGAGTCCAATCAAGATGAGATTTCTTTCTAAGTTTATGTTTATTTCTTCTCAAAGTAGGGCATGAATATGATAGTAGATATGGCCATTTACGGATGTATTGGATCTAGAACGTTGAAAAAATTGCATCCAAGTATGCGAAGGATAGTGAAAATTACACGAAGGACATCGATTTTTTCGGACTTTCGGTAAGATATATACTAAATGACATTTTTTCTGACTAAGTGCATTTATTATTGTAGTTATTTCTTTGCTACATCATACCATCTTATGTTACAACCCGCATCCTCGGACAAGCTAAAAAAGACAAACAAAGGATATTACGATAGAATCCGAATACGATCGTTGCACCATGCTAAGCAGTATAAATATTGCTACGCACACGACAAATTAAATTCAACCTTAAACTAATCAAGTAATCGAGATAATTTAACTAAACAGAAATACCAATAGGACATAAATTTTCTCCACAATTAAGTAAACATAAAAAGAAAAATAGGGACACCTAAATAATAACAAAAGTCAAAATTGCCTTTCTTATTCTAATATACCCGGCCAAACCCCCTCCCATGGTTGCTTTTCTTTTTCTCACCCTCACAAATCATCTCACTTCTCACACCACCTTTTATTTTTTCTTACACCCTCCTTTTTACTCTTCTCAAACCACTACAAGACAACACATTCCATCCTTCTCCTCTTCTCAAATCTTGGCAGCCAAGGAAGATAAGAATTGTTTCTATCACCTTTCTATTCTCACTCTTTTCACCAACACGAAGGACAAAAGACCTTTCTCTTTACTTCTCCCATACACACGGTCAGCCCCTCTCCCCACTTGCAAGTTAACTTCCTTCACTTTCTCTATTCCACCATTTCACTTTTACACTATCCACTCCCCTACACAATTTCTCCTTTTTTTACATCAATCATATTACCACTTCTCCCAACTAAAATAATACAAAAGTTTCCCTCACCATGGCTCCAAATCTCGGCCAGACCACCCTTCCCCTTGTCAAATTTTTCCCATTTTTTTCTCCATTTTTTTCTCTCTATCAGTTCTTTCTTACACTCCTCCAAACCCCTTCCCAAAAATTGGTCTCTTTCCCCTACAACATCCCAAGAATCTTTTTCTATTCCATTCTCCCAAGCAATACATGCAAGACAAACCATCTAAGTAGTTGCTTGCATTGGCTACTTTTGCCAAAAGCTTACTTATCACAAGTTTTCTTCCAAACTTGTAAGAAAAGGATCACACTTAGGCATCATCGTTACCCTCCTTGTCATCATCTTACTAACATCCACAAGCAACCAGCATGCACTCCTTTTCCTTATCCTAGGCTTTTTCTTAAGAAGGAGAAGGGAGGGAAGAATCAAGTTTGCATCACACTTGTTTTCATCCACTCTTTCATTCCACCAACTTCCAAGTTCTCTCTCCCTCTTCTAGTATCATCTCAAGACAACTCCATTCCTCCGTTTGAAGCTTCAAAGAACCGTATCCTTGGAGTGAAGGAAGAACAAAAATTCTTCAAGCTCAATTGAGCCAAGAAAACTCAACCTCTCTTCAAACAACCAAGATACGATTTAGGGAAAATTACACTTAGACCCCCTGTGGTTTGGTTTAATTCCAAAAACCTCCCCTCTCGTTTGGAATTATACATTTACCTCCCCTATAGTTTGAGTTAAAAACGCACCGGCCAATTTCCGGCAAAACCACATGGTGTAAACATGCCAGAAATTAGCCGGTGCCTTTTTAACCCAAACCATAGGGGAGATAAATATATAATTCTAAATGAGAGGGAGGTTTTTGAAATTAAGCCAAACCACAGGGGGTCTAAGTGTAATTTTTCTTTTGCGCTTGCCTAATGAAAATTAGAGATAATAACGATATTCAATGCATGAATGCTTATATATATACATATATATATATATATATATATATATATATATATATATATATATGCATGTATATACATAGATTCATATATAACTGAATCTAAATGAATGAAAAATAAATTTTGTCCTTTTATATTAAAGACGTTAATACGTATGTATTTTATTAAGTGAATAGAATTGAATAAAAAATAAATAGTATATATATGTGTGTGTGTGTGTGTTTATATATATATATATATATGCTTATAAAATTGAATAGAATTTAATGAAACATAAAATTCGTCACATATATGTTTTATTAAGTGAATAGAACTGAATAGAAAATAAATAATATATATATACATATATGTGCGTGTGTGTGCCTGTGTGTGTCTATGTATGCATGCATATAAAATTGAATAGAATTGAATGAAACATAAAATTTGTCTTTTTAGAAAAAATTACACTTAGACCCCCTGTGATTTAGCTTAATTCCAAAACCTCCCCTCTCGTTTGGAATTATACATTTACCTCCCCTATGGTTTGGGTTAAAAAGACACCGGTTAATTTCTGGTGTGTTTACCCCCTATGGTTTTGCCAGAAATTGGCCTGTGCATTTTTAACCCAAACTATAGGGGAGGTAAATGTATAATTCCAAGCGAGAGGGGAGGTTTTTATAATGAAGACAAACCACAGAGGGTCTAAGTGTAATTTTCCCTAAGATTTAAGTTCTTCAAATAAATTCCTTTCCAAATAAGCTCATTTCACCCTCCCTCCTTAACACCAAAACCGTGCACTAGGAGGCCAAGAGGAAGTGAGGAAACTCTTCAAGCTTGAGGCAAAATAGATAGATCTTCAAGCACATAATCTAACCCAAGGAAAATGTATGATTCTATATGTTTTTTTAGAATCCTTATGAATATATCATCCTCCCTAAGCTTGATTTTCTACCCCACCTAACTCTCCAAAACCGTACCCTTTAGGTGTAGAAAGGAGGTTAACATCTTCAAGTTTAGTACAAGCACAAGCTCAAACCAAGGCTCATAAGGCAAGCCCTTCTCTTAGATCAATAATGTTATTTTGAAAACTATGAAAATATGTTCATATAAAAATCGGATCATTCAAGACCAATTTCAAACCATTGTCTTAGTATTATGCCATAAAATTTATGTTTGTTGTGTACTTGATGTCACACTTTCTGTTTTATGTATAGTTATGATAATAGACTTAAAACATAACCAAAATGACTATCTATACAAAAATAGCCTTAGATTTAAGCCTCATATGATCATGCATGTGCACTACTTGAACAAAATATTGATTTTAGCAAAAAGTGTGTTGCCTGCTATTTAAAGCAGACAATCTTGCTTTCTTTTGAACATAATTATTCGGAGATGTTCATCTTGTTTTCTTGAGATGTTCACCTACCATTTCGATGAGTTCTTATGAATTTCATCCTTTTTGAGATAAAACATGATAATAAAGATTAGTTCTTCTGTACCATTTTTATGTATAAGAAAATTATCTACTTAATTCCCAACTTTCTATGTTAAACATACACAAATGGGGCTGGTTTTGGACACCCCTTGACCATGGTTTATAGGCATATTTAAAAGTCCTTAATCTTGCTAATGAAGGCTAAGGAAGGTATGTTAACATGTTCTCTTACTTTCTATGTTTTCTTTGTGTTTTTGACTTTCAAGCATGTAGTTTTTGATAAGTAAGAGAGTATGTTCATAATAGATAATTTGTTACAAGTTTATGACCATCCTAAATATCTATGGCTCTATGAGCATCATTGTTTTGTGTGATAAAATAAGCATAGGAATTATAAAACTAGTAAAGGAGTTAAGGATTAAAAGAAATTGAAGTATTTTGAGGGGTCTAGGACACCCCCTACCCCACGGATTTTGGGATGGGGTGTGACACACCTCACTTGCTTTATTTTAGTTCCATGATATGCGTATTATGTATGGTGTGTGAATAAGTATAGTCTTGTACATATGTGATATACTATGTCTTAGGTCATGTTATTATGATAAGTTTTGAATTCTTCGATATTATTAATGATTTTGCTATGGTTGTAGGATGAAAATACAAGGTGGATTTCAAGATATAGATAAATATGAAATTAGCCTAATTAAGGGTTGTTTTGGGACATTGGCCGAAAGCCCAAAGGAAAGAGGGCAAAATAGAGATTTAAGGACTTATTGGGCATATTCGAGGAAATAAATTGTGGAATTCGCTAAGCCTAAGTTGAATACGTCAAGAAAGACTAAACGGACACTTAAAGAATTAATGAACTCATGGCTAAAGTATTTTGCATCACATTCTATGTTTGTAAAGAAAAACCGAAATTTTTAAAGTTTACGAATTAAGAAAGATTTCATTTGCATCACGTATGACGTTTTGAAATAAAGACTATGTTTTTGATGTCACGTTATGAAAATCATGTTTCTAAAAGAAAGTGAAGGCTACGCAATGAACTTATCAACGAAACAGATAATTCTAAGACATGTTATGTTTTTCTATGTTATGATTACGTCGTGTACGACATATTGATGGCCGACATGACACCAGGACCGGGTGGTTGTTGTCATAGGTATAAGTTATGTTTTGATGTTTTCATGTTTATAAGCCGAGTGTAACACCTAGGTTTGACCTAAGGGATCTCGGCATTACGTCACTGTTATTGATATGTACATAGGGCGTAATACCTTAGTTGGACCAAAGGAAGCCATATTTGTACTTATGACTATTTGGAGGATTATTTTGTATGTCTTTGGTATACTTCTTACGTGGAGATGGTCATCATATGTCATGTTTTGCACATTAAAGAAAGTTCATGTCATGCACTTTCAAAATCATGTTTTATGAAGTTTCACGTTATAACTAAAGAAGGCTATTAAATTCAAGATAAGAAAGAAATTTTAACCTTACGGGTAAAAAATAAGATGATGATCATGCTAGGAGGGACAATGACGGAGGTATGGAGCCTTGACAACTAGAATAAGATATGAATTCATAAGCTAGGAATGAACATGTTCCTGTTGAACTTTTACGGAAATAGGTAGAATAGATATTTTTCCGTATGTGATTATATTATGAATATCTTGCTTATTTATTTATTTTTATATATATACGATGTGTGTGATGTTAATTATTGTCTGTAATTGAGTCATGAAAATTTATTTATGTTCTTATTTATGTTTTTACTGTCATGTCTCATCTTGCATGATCCGGCATGGCAGATCCAAGGGTTGGACTTGCTAGGTGATTTATATATCGTCTAACCGTTGTTTATATACAAACTTTGCAGAGGACAGGACTCTGAGGTTAAGCACATCTAGGATGAGTCGAGAAGAGATGTGAGCGAGCGATGTAGGCCTCAGGATGATGAGTTTACCTTATGACGAATGATTGTATTATGGACTTATGGTTTTTGTTGGACTGTTATGTACTCTATTTTGGATAATGTTATCTGCTGAACCTTTTATGATTAAGTTTTATGCTTCCGCCATACCGATCAATATCTCATATGAGATGTGTTTATAAATGGTATCGACGCCTTGTACTTCTCGTAGCAGAGTATGACGGATGCACCGCACTGAGACCCTAGTCCCAGACAGGGCGCTATATCATAAGGGTTGAGGAATGCATTAAACGGCTCAAACATCATATTACGGTGATACTTATATATTGGTATCCGATGCGTAGAAAAGAAAAAGGAAAAAAAGGTATTTACTTATCCAAGAAGATGTAAATGCAATCTTATCTATATAGATTAATAGAAACTTCTAATAGAAATAAACAACACATTTAGTGTAGTAGATGTATCGATAATGAAGCATTTTCACCTTCCAAAAAGGCACATCTCGAATGTATCTACAGTGCTGGAACATGGAAGAAATAGTGTACATCGAAAGAAATAATAAGATGGTATTAGTTTGCCAACTTGAATGAAACAATTTTAGAAAGGTTCCAATAGAATTTGTACCATTCAATTATGAAAGAAATACGAGGGAAGAAGGAACATAGTATAGAAGAAGCACACCTAATCATATTCGTATTTGCAAAGACAACAAGAAGTCTTCGAAAAATATTCGAGAGTTCTTGTTCATATGTTTTAGGACTGCACATTGTTGTCCCTACAATGTTACACCAAGGCGCTTCGAGTCATTAAAGAGCTTCTTTAGTTGAAGCTCTCGACACGAGGTGTTTTGGAATGTTTATTCTTTGTGTTCTGCAAACACAAACATCTCAAGTAAACATGGATCATTAGGTCTGAACACACTTGCATGCCCTTGTGTAAGCATAGCTAGATCAACATAAATCTAAAAGTGTGGAGACTATTCAGTGATTGGATGGAATTGACCACCTTTTTTTAATGATAAAAGCTCGTCACCGTGTTTATGGTTATTGTTTAGAAAAGTTGGTTATGTAATGAATGATGTAGCGACAGAATTACAGTTATTGAAGTTGTCCATGGATTATGTAGTTATGTTGTTTAAATGTAATTCTTTTATGCTTTGAACATTAAATTACGGTATCGGTTAATGTATGTTGACACCGAATTACGGTTATTGAAGTTGTCCATGTATTATGTAGTTATGTTGTTTAAATATAAATTTTTCATTGTATGTATTTGACACCGATTTGTGGTATTGATTAATGTATGTCCAGACCGATTACGATTATTAAAATTGTCCTTGTATTATCTAGTTACATTGTTTAAATTTAATTGTTTTCATTGTATGCTTTGGACACTGAATTCCGGTATTGGTTAGTGTATGTTGACCGTGAATTACGGTTATTGAAGTTATTCGTGCATTATGTAGTTATGCTGTTTAAATATAAATTTTTTATTGTATGATTTGGATATCGAATTACATTAGATAAAGCTTGCCCATGCATTGTGTTATTTTAGTATGATGCAAAAAACCTATTACGGTTGCAATTGTATTATGAATAACTTTGCTTAATTCCTTTAATTTTGGGAATTATAGATTGCGAATAGTACGTAAAAACAAAATTTAGTCGATGTGTATGTGAACTGTGCTTGGATAGCAATGTGATACAATTAATTTAAAACAACGGAAAATACATTCTTCAATAATACTCAAAATTTTTTAGTTGTAACTAGTCTAAGTCTTTGAAGTTGGTCTCTACTTAAAACCAATTGATTGACAGAGCTTTTTTGGCATAGCAATATTAGTACTCTTTATTCAATAAGAGGTAATTTTCCATTTCTAATGGAGTGAAGGACACACTCTTTTTTGACTTTGTAATATGATGGAATAAAACAAAACTACTCACTAAATGGGCTGCACTTCTTATATTGTGAAGTAGCAGTTGATCGAATAGCTTGACACTCATTACGGGTCATCAGAAAATAACATCTATAGGTTTATAACACATGTGTATGGTTGTGTAAATCCGAATCCTCATACCCCACCATAGGCGCAAGCTTCTAAGGCAATGTTGTCGTTGTTGTAATATTCAATAAGAGGTAAATAAAACGAGAGTTTTGTTTTAGTTAAAATTATTCCGTTGACGTGATATTCTCCGTAGTTTTTTACATTCCGCTTGTTAAAGGACACTAGTAATTACTTAATAATCGTAATAAAATTAGTGTTGGGTAAAGGTGACCTATGTAATCAGATGTACTCTTAGACCCTCATTTTCGTTTTTACCAAATTTGAGTGGATCAAAGGATATGCTTGATTCATTAAAAAGGAATAGAAAGGATATGCTTGATACATGCATTCATATATGCTAAGTGATGCTTGATTTTGCATGTTTCTTTTTTTTTTTTTTTGCTTATTGTAATCTTTTTATAAATTCCAAATTAATATGGTTTCTTTAGTTCACAATTTTGTGGTCGTCCCATGACTCCTCTCTTTTAATTTTCTTCTCAATTTTACTAAACATACCTAAAAAAGGATAAGTTTCGAATAATAACAGAAGCTACGGTGACATTTACCGTTAAGGCCGATTTGAATCCCCACTCATGAACGCTATTTATCCGAAACTTCTTGCCAACCTCAAACAAGCTACCTTAGTAAAGACTTGATACACATTGAATGCGGTAATTAAACTAATGCTCTTTTACTAGATTAAAATTTTACACAGTTAAGATACAGATTGATTCCTAAACAAAAGTAAAAAAGAAAAGAATATAGGTTAATTCATACAAAAACGAAGAAAATGCTAAATTTTTTTATTTTTAAAAGTTTCGGAAAGGTATGGTTGGATTCATAAAAAAGAGCGGGGGGGGGGGGGGTGGGGGTTCTTTTTCTAAAGATTACGTGATTTGTGGGGATGATTGCTCTCCTATTTTTTCCCTACACCTTTTGTTTACCTAAAACAATGAAATTCGTGATAAATTTCCAATGGTAAGAAGATAATACATGGGGCCAAATTGGGAGGTTTCAATGCTTTAATCCAGAAAAACGCGAACCCCGACCTCGGGATATTGACTTCAATAAACTATCAGGACTCACAATCAATTTTTACAAGACACGTGTTTCACTTTCACTTTGTTTACATTGTTGACCATGAAAATTCCTGACCTATTCATGAATAATTTACAAAAGAAAACAAATAAAACCATTTGAATCATGAATTATGAAGAAAATAAGGGGGAAAACACCTTAAACATATAAAACCATTTGAATCATGTTTCTAGTATTAAATTTAACTATAGTAAATGTTTTGCACCCATACCAATATCAAAACTGAATTGCAGATTGAAAACATTTTACTTTCCTTGTGGTTTGGTCTACTACCACCGACCTTCCTTCACTTTTTATTTTAATTACTTACCTCCTTCTTATGATTTTAAGATTTTAGATTAAAGTGTTCCGGTTATTTTCAGACCAAACCACGCGAAGCGGTGGTGTACACGTGTTCATTTCGCCAAAAAATTGAACGCCGATGATCGGAGAGATAAAATTCAACATAAAAATCTGATTTTCTACCCAAAATACAGTTCTTTCTATAATTTACGAGAAAAAAGAGTTTTCATCATCTTCCTTATGCTCTCCAGCCTACCTGCATCAGTGATGAATCCATTATTCATCCAACACTCCTTGTCGTTGCCCTCACACCACCTTCTGTTTCTTCTCGTAAACCACCACAATCAATACCTCAATATAGCAATATAGCGCCCCGCTTCCGAACCCTAGCATCGGAAACAGTGTATCCGCCCTATCTCGCTAAGGAGAATACAAAGCGTCGAATCAATTTCTAACATGTCCGAAAAGACGTAGAAATTTTTCTCGCGGAAACGAAATACCATACATTGAATTCCACGAATAAAAGAAAATGTCACAATAGAATAATAAACAAATCATGACAACGATGTCAAAGCTAGCATCTAAATCCATCTATCTAAACAGGGTAACGTCTGATGGAATCCCAAAGAAATAATAACAGACAGCCGCAAGATCTCCTCGTGTCCTAGATGCGACCGTCAGTCTGTCCACTCTACTGTATCTGCCCCGTCCTCAACAAAGACATAGTCGTAGACGTCCTCATGCTCACCTGGACGGGGGGGAGTAGGGGTGAGTGACGGGAAAATCACTCAGTAGGCACCTGCCTCCAAGTAGGACAAGACGAGCATACAAAAATGATATAACAAATAGCACATAGAACATGATATCACATAAGCATATGAAAGAATGCGGAAAGGCAATTCACTCCAGATATAGAATGCGCAACAACATGATGCATATCACACTATGCATGTCACACGCAACAAAGTCATGTCACACAGAATACCGATATCTCCACCGTGCAATGCATGAACCCGGGTCCTACTGAGTGGCTGTGGGCCGTACCCACCCACAGTCACCAAACTGAGTGTGCGTGGCCGCGCCATCGTACACCATCCTGAGTGTGCATGGCCCCACCACTGTACACCATACTGAGCGTCTGTGACCCGTACATCACGACCCGCCATAATTCAATGCACGTGCCATGAATGTAAAATACAATCGCCTGAGGCCCCTGGCCCATCCTCACCATCCTCCGGCATTCAAATCTAGGTTCAATTATTGCTCGAATGCTAACTCAACATTGTTCGGCATCAAATCCACTTTTCCACAGCTTGTATACCTTTATCGTGCATTTTCTATATTTTTCCTTATTTTCCCCCTATTTATTTCTATTTATTACCTAATTATCCAAATTAAATAAATTATCACAATTACTGAAATTTAATGAAAATAACCTAATTTCAGCATTTTATAAATTTTGGAATTTATTTATAATTTTCTGAAATTTATTTATATTTTTCCTTTAATTATTTCTATTTTAAAACAATTAAATAACATTAATACAATTTCAGAAATTCAAATTTTTTTTTATTATAACCTGGTAGGCCGCGAGCCTGCCTTGCCCCCAGGTCCATTCGCACGCGTAGGTCCAGCCCAGTAAGGGCTGGCCTGCGATACCAGCTTCTTTTTTGTTATCCGGTTAATTGGGCCGACAGCAGCTGGCCCGGTCCGTTGGCCATTCGGCCCGGTCTGCTAAGCCGCCAACCCTTTTTTTACTCAGTTAAATGGGCTGGACTGCAGCCGCCAGCCAGCGGCCCACTAAGGGCTGGCCTGGTCTGCGTGTTGCAGGCCGACCCTAATCGATTTTTTTTAATATTGCATCCAGCGATGCCAGGGGCGTGTGCGACCTCACGCCCGCGCGTGAAGGCCACGCGCAGACACTCCAGCGGTGCATGAGGCGCACCTCTGGCCCCCGGGGTCCGTTTTTCAACTCCGATCTATATTTTCGCATATTTCCAGTCTATGGGAACCTATTCTAAGGCCAAATCAAAACGAAAAATCTCTATTCATGCAATAGTTTTACTATTTTTGATTATCAAATTTTTTCCTAAAATCAAATCTAAGTCACGCAAAACAGTATACGCATTCACCAGTTTCCACAATCATCCATCTTGCACAGATTCAACAACATGATATAGATTTTAACAATTAAAAACAACAAACACATAATATATCACCAAAGCAGGCTTGAATTTGTACCAATTGGAGGGGAAAAGGAAACCTACCTGGATGCAGACAATTACGCGATTATATGTCACCGTGGATAGGTTGAAACGCTTGGATCTCTCTCTCCCCTTCTCTCTTTCTCTTTTCTCTTTCCCTTTTTTCTCTGGCCGTTGCCTTACTCACGTTGCTCTACTTTTTTTTTCTTTAACCCTATGTGGCTAGGGGTGTTTAATGAAAATTTTGTTTTCTTTACTTTTGGTTGGCGCTGATTAGGGGGGATTTAAAAGAAATTTAAGATAATGAAGAGAGAAATAATAAGGGAGTTTGTTACCACTCTCCCACTATCCATGTTTTCCTTCCTTTATCTTTTTCTTTCTTTTTCTTTACCTTAATTTTAATTTATCATTTTACTACTCTTTTTTATCACTCTCCATACCTACAGCTTCCTACCTACTTATATATTTTGCTATTTTATTTATTTGTTTATTTTTGTTACTTAACTATGTTGCTACCTTATATTTATATGCTATTATACCCATATGTGTAGCTACGAACTTACTTGTACATAACGATACGCTAGAGTAAATTTAACTCCAAAAGGTCGTTACACCCAACGGCTACGTTAGTTTAATTTAATGCATATGGCTAGTTCAGAAATTCCTGGGTATAACATCCTATCCACCTTACAGAAAGTTTCGTCCTCGAAACTTGTCGTACCTTATATGAAGAGGTAGGGATAGCGCTCCCGCATCTGATCTTCAAGCTTTCACGTCGCTTAATTTTTCTTATGATTGCTCTACTGCACCTTGACATATGAAATGATTCTCCTTCTCAGTTCTTGATCCTTGCGGTCTATGATACGAACATGTGTCTCTTCATATGATGCGTCCGGTCTAGTTCTTAAAGATGGTGTGTCTAATACATGATTCGGGTCTGAAAGTACCTTCTTAGCTGAGAAACATGGAGTACATTGCGCACTTGGGCTAGCGCCGGAGGTAACGCTAAACAGTAAGCTAACGAACAGATCTTTTCGAGTATCTCATAAGGCCCAATGTACTGCAGACTCAGCTTACCTTTCATACCAAAACGTGCCACACCTTTTACAGGTGACACCTTCAAGTAAACCTTGTCTCTGACAGCAACCTACAAAGGACGCCTCTTCGAATCTATCCAACTCTTGCTTCTGTATTAGGCAACCTTAGGCCTTTCTTGAATCAACTTTATCTTCTCTTTGGTCTGCTCAACCAGTTCTGGACTGGTAATAGTACGCTTTCCCACTTCGTCCCAATAGACAGGGGACCTATACTTGCACCCATAGAGTGCCTCAAATGGTGCCATGCCGATGGCACTATGGTGACTGTTGTTGTGAGAGGACTCGATGAACTTAACCATACCGCCTCAGTTCCCTCTGAAGTCCAGTGCGCAAGCCCTCAGCATGTCTTCAAGAGTCTGAATCCTCTTTTCCGACTGCCCATCGGATTGGGAATGAAATGCAGTGCTCAAGTGTAGCTCCGTGCATTATATATATCAGCATGCACGAGTTTTAATATGTTTGTCGTTTTAATGGTTAAGTTGTTGAACATATTTGGTATACACAAATAGTATGTTGTGTATCCTTATTTTTAAATGTAGGTACGACTTACGTATCATATGTAGCTCATGCATTCACAACCGTTATCTGCAGTTCGTCATATGTATTATGTTTATACTGTTTGTTAGTTGACTTTTAAGCGGTACACACGCTATGCGCGTTCATTTTAGTCTTTGTTTATCGTGACCTCCCTTTTTGTGTTGGTGTTAGTAGTTAACAGTTTTTTTTTCTCGTACTCTATATTTTCTGTAATAGCTTGTCTTATTGTTGTTTAAATATCGTCATATATATCACTCCGAAGGAAATGCATAAATGTATAGATTTTACTGTAATATAGATATACAATTTATTTGAGTATTCAGGTATGATCATAAATTTTTTTGTCATGTTATTAAATTATTTACACGGTAATCTATTACTATACTGTCATGTAATTATGTCGTTCCCAACTCATAATTAGCATGCTTCACTTCAGTTGCGTATGTTAATGATTTGTTTTAAAACTTGTAACCATATGCCTATATCGTAACCCATGTCTTGTATGATAAGTATTTGTGTTACTGTATTCTTTGTAATTGTGTTGTTTGTTGTCATTATATTTATGATGGTTATTACTGTTTTGTGCTGTTAGTTATGTCGTGGTGCCATGGATATAGTTGTGTGCATACATGTGCATATTTACTTAGCATCGTTTAATTACTTTTGTTTCGTGTATCTATTTGTATGTTTTTTTTATTTACATTATATCATTAATGTTGTAACAGATTGTGTTTGTCCATTTGCTTCTCTATTGTTGTAAGAGACTGGGTGTTTTTTTATGTATTACTATATGGATTAGTAACCCACGAAATGTATTAACAGCTTAACATTTACAAATCTCTAAGTTGGTTCTCTGGCATGGGTTCGTTTTTTTTGTGTAGTGGTCATTTAGTATATATAATCCTGATTTATCGTATATCTTTTGTATGTATAGGTATACATGTATATAAACATTTATATTATATATTTTTTTGTTTCTATGTAAGTACGTTACAACAACCGGGTAACTTTTCTTTCCTTTCGTTACATATAGTGGTTAATTAATTTTTTTTCCGTACTTTTGTGGTGTTTATTGCTCAAGTTGTACTTAAATTAGTAAATTTTATTAGGCGTATCGTGGTGGTATGTGATGGTGGGGTACGCTATTGGTTTTGCAGCTGTGACTGCGATTTTGCTATTAACAACTTAAGTTATTTTGTTTATATGTCACGATATGCTATGTATTTGTTTGTGCCGTGCATGAGTATAGTGTGTCTTATATTGCATTTGTGCACCTGATCTGTATGTGGTATATCTATACAATTTGTTGAGTTATGTTGTGATATATTCATAGTTCATTATGTTATGTGATATCTTTCTTTTTTTTCTTTTTTGTATTGTGTTATGTTCCTTTGTGTAGTTGCGTCGGATTTTGTATGGTTGATGTTCTAGTACGTGTTTGATATGTGGAAGATATGTTGTTAAGGAATGTCGTATTAGTCAGTGTGTGTATATATAACTAATTTGCAAAATTGTGTATTATAGTCTTGTGTTTAGGTGTCCACTCTTCTGAACTTATGTGACTTAAGAAAAAGACGCTTCCGCTACACAACTCTGATCATCCATTCTGACGGACATCCTATCAGCCATTGATACCTAGTCGCCGGTGGTCGAACTTTGCTATAACGTCGCCAGTCTCCCTGACATCCTTGTTGGTCATCATGTGGATCTAGGCGCTGATCCTTGCTTCCCTTTTATGCTGCTCCTGATTCTGTTGTGATGATGGCGCCGACCTCTGCTCAATGACTTTTCTCGTAAAACGTCCTGGTTGTCGCACTCATACTTGCATAATTTCCCCACACTGACCCAAATGTGGCATCAACAATGAGCACATGGTGGCAGCGGTAGTCATGCCCTCCTCTACGGCTATACTTCCGTCGCGAGCGGTCTTGTGATTATTAGCGGCCATATCGCACATTTATGCCTCCCCGGCGAAGGGTCCTTCTAAACATCAGATTCCAGACGTCCTGTATTTCCATGTAGTAGAACCTCATATCTGGTGATGGCAGTGGCGGAAGCTGCTGGTTCAACTGCTACTGCCGCTCTTGCGCCAAAGTGGTGGCCATGGTGTCAGCCAATGCCTAGAGAACGGCCCTCTGATTCTGGTGGTCGTTACCACAACCGCCATTGCCTCCTTTGCCATATTATTCACGGCACAGCGGTATTTTCTGGATTTCTTGTGAATCTTGACGATAATTCGGATGGGTGTGATCGATGGATTTGAGCCTTTATGAGGCTCATGCGAAGGTTCGGGGGTTCAACGGTAATTATTTAGAGAAAGCTCACTAACGGTCCACACCTCCCATAACCCGATCATAACTTAGGTCTACTTCATTTATTAGGGGTATATTTGTCATTTCTAGGAGAATATCGTAGCTTATGTCTAGGTAATCTAGTTAATCATGCTTTCCCGAGGCAGATCTGAAGCCTCGGCTCTGACACCACCTGTAGCGCCCCGCTCCCAAACCCTAGCATCGGGAACAGTGCACCCGCCGTATCTCCCTAAGGAGAATACAAAGCGTCGAATCAATTTCCAACATGTCCGAAAAGACGTAGAAATTTTTCTCGCGGAAACGAAATACCATACATTAAATTCCACGAATAAAAGAAAATGTCACAATAGAATAATAAACAAATCATGACAACGATGTCAAAGCTAGAATCTAATCTATCTATCTAAACAGGGTAATGTCTGATGGAATCCCAAAGAAATAATAACAGACAGCCGCAAGATCTCCTCGTGTCCTAGATGTGACCGTCAGTCTGCCCACTCTACCGTATCTGCCCCGTCCTCAACAAAGACATAGTCGTAAACGTTCTCATGCTCACCTGGAGGGGGGGAGTAGGGGTGAGTGAAGGGGAAATCACTCAGTAGGCACCTGCCTCCAAGTAGTACAAGATGAGCATACAAAAATGATATAACACATAGCACATAGAACATGATATCACATAAACATATGAAAGAATGCGGAAAGGTAATTCACTCCAGATAAAGAATGCGCAACAACATAATGCATGTCACACTATGCATGTCACGCGCAACAAAGTCATGTCACACAGAATGCCGATATCTCCACCGTGCAATGCATGAACCCAGGTCCTATTGAGTGGCTGTGGGTCGTACCCACCCACAGTCACCATACTGAGTGTGCGTGGCCGCGCCATCGTACACCATCTTGAGTGTGCGTGGCCCCGCCACCGTACACCATACTGAGCGTCCGTGACCCGTACGTCACGATCCGCCATAATGCAATGCACATGCCATGAATGCAAAACACAATCGCCTGAGGCTCCTGGCCCATCCTCACCATCCTCCGGCACTCAAATCTAGGTTTGGTTATTGCTCGAATACTAACTCAACATTGTTCGACATCAAATCCACTTTTTCACGGCTTGTATACCTTT
>AP025047.1:27418385-27559819 GCA_036186865.1 Eustoma russellianum | reverse complement strand
GTCTCAACCTTTGCAAGTCTGAAAATCAGACTGCACTAGTCTCAGAACTTTTGATGTTTAGTTGACTTATACTTGTCCAAAAGGGTTGAAACTTGTGCCAAATTAACCCTAGAACGTGTAAGTATGTTTCTGGAAATTTTCGTAATTTTTGAAAATTGTTTACTATTTTTACGGATGCGAACAAGAAGGATAAACAGTGCAGTAACTGAAACGTAAATGCAGAAAGTAAATGGCACCAAGAATTTTATACTGGTTCGGTTATAAACAACCTACTCCAGTCTTCAAGGAACACCTTCCTTGGTTCACACTAATCACACACACGAAGTACACCTTACCACAGGGTTGATAGAGTTACACCTAACTCCAACCCTTTACAAACCTTGTATGACGAGTACAATTCACACGAACACCACCACCCTCGCTAGAATGAAGATTGATCACACACCTTGATCAATCTTTTACAAAGATGTATGAATGGTGGTTTATCTCAAGCCTATTCAAGATTGAAAGAATATGAATACAATAGGCTTTACAAAAAAAGAGAAGAAAGAAGATGTAGGAGAAGAAGAGCTTGGCTATTTGATCTCTTTAGAATGCAATGCTTGTTGTTCTTTTTGTTTGCTCTCCTCTTTTTCTTTTTAATTGTGGCAGCCGTCCCCCCCTTCCCTTGTCTTCCCTCTTGAAAATTTCCTTTTGAGTGCTTGAGAGAGTGTAATACATCATTGTGACAATGCCTTGCTTGCTTGGCATCATTCTATTGGATCATCATTTAGTCTTTGCTTACTTGGTACCTCTTTATTGGCTCAATGTTGTCAACATGATAACATGGAAAAAATCTGAGATCAACACTTTAAACGTGCCAATATCAATTATAAAATCATACCATAAGTCAAGAGATACACCATAAATTGCAAGACCAACAAATCCTTCCCAACCAAGGCATAATTTCGGCCATATAGTCATCTTGCCATGCTGAATTTTCAGCATGTGCACCATTTAATTTTATTCAAGATAATTCCCAATTTACTTTGATTTTTCTTATTAAAAATGAATCAACAATACATGGTAAGTCTTGCTATCAATTGAGACATGAACTTGGACACAAAAAGCTCATCATGTCGGCCACAACATGTACACATACTGAAAAATTTTCAGCATGTGTGATATGCTAAATATCACCATTTATTTATTTTAAATATTATTCAAAACCTTACCATATCCTCTTCCAATCAATCCACCTTAATCAAGAAGTAAAATATGTCTCATAATGACCTTAAAAACGCCACCCATTAGCACACATGCTGAATTTTCAGCATGTGTCACAATTGCGACAAGATTTTGAAGTATTACCTTGTGTAGCTCCTTCCTTTATGTCACCAATAATGTATGATTGATTCTTGACCAATCAATATGCCAACAAGGCTCCACATATGCTCCATCTCAGCTGTAGGGGCGTGTATACATGTATATGCATATGCTGAATTTCATTTTTGCTAACTTTGTAAAATAGTGCACATTTAATAATACACACATGTAATATTCCAATCAGCCCTTAATTTAATTTTCTAGAACACTTTAAGATTTATATCATATGTAAAAAGTGTCTAGATACGTGTCACATGATGTACAAGAAAAACGTTCCATGTTATGTTCGTAGAAAACCGAATTTTCGATATTTATCGATTACCCGATTTTTCTCTAATTTAAATTCCAAATTTTGCACATGTTATATATATTATGTTATACATAATGTATATATACATACTTTAAATCTCAGCACTTGGCTGGTTTAAAGTGGTACCATTAACATGTGACAAAATTAAACTTGGAATCTTCACATTTTAGCCTTAATGTGGAGTAATTTGGTGTGTGCCAACATGGAAAGTATTTTTGGCTGAATATGTCATGTGTAGCACGAAATTTACATCATATTTTGATGTATATGGGCTGGCCATTTATTTATGGCAAGTACGTGACACGTTGGCGAAGTTTCGGTATTCGCCCGATACGACAATTTCGGTTTAGAACCTTTTATCGTGTCGTATTTAATTTGTCATCACCATATCTTATATCATATGATATAAGACCTGAATATACTCATAAATATGAGTTAAGTATAGTGGTGTGACGTTAACGTACGTACGTAAGATATATAACGTGTCGGTAGTACGTTGGAATACATGTGTATGTGCCTTTAAAAAAATCTGAAAATATGTATAATATATGTATATGTGGCGTGTTTAATGAAGATAGGGAGGAGGAGAGAACTTTCCTTCCTTGGCCTTGTTGCCTTTGTGCCTTTTCCAAATTAATCTTCCTTTAATGAACTACTTAGTTTATAAACTAAGTACTTCACTTAATGAACTAATTTGGTTCATTAATGGTGGCACATGAAAATAGTATAAACACAACAAATGTTTGCCATATGATGTAAGCTTTAATGCTTCATGGCTCGTTAGTACGGCAACATAATATATAAGCTAAATAAGGCAAGTAATGGCAAGTTATCATGCATACATATACACTTTATGCACGTTATATATATATATATATATATATACATTCAAATTTCTTATTTTGAAATCACTCAAACCCTCTTATTTCTACAGGCTGTTGGTTAAAAAGCTGGGGAGAGGAAAGTAAGTCTCTCTTGGAAAGCGTGCTGTTGATTTTGAAATGAAATTGCCTGATGTCCTTTCTTCGCTCTTGTCCTGCGTTATTTGTAGTGCGAACATGAACAGAAGCAGCTGTTTAGTTGCCTTATTTTTCTCAACCGCTGTCCGTTTCAACAAAATGATCTGATGCAATCCGATTCTGCTGAAGCTTATCTCCTTTTTTCCACTGCTTTTCTCGAGAATCGTGCCTGCTTTGCAGAAAATTCTACTAGAGGTTGCGGCTGCTTTTCCAATTTTATACTCTTTTTTTCCCTGCAATATTAATAGAACTGTGTAGTGCCCAACTGAAAATAACTAAATATTACCTTTAGCTAAATAACATAGACTTTAACATCATTTAAGTATAACTCCGTTAAACTCAGAAAATATAGTTAATTTAGATAACGGCATTAATATTTTCCATTTAATCACATGAACACTTTCATTCTTCAATTTGATTGTTATTAATACTTTTAAGCGTCAACTTAGCCAAATATTACTCGATATAAATAGTAGAGTGTATAAAAATTATATATCAATACTGATCATATCAACTACCCTCCACTTAGTCTTTGATTGTCCTTGAGCAAATAAAGTGACTTTAAAGAAAATATGTTTAATCTTTCTTCTAAAGAACATGCATCAGCGGTGATTTCACATAAATAGTCACAAAGTACAATCGAAATAACCAATTGAATGACTTTATAATTCAAATATCAGCTATACTTATCCCATGTAATCGAGGTGTGTGTGTAAATAGCCAATCTCAAGCTTTCCGTAGACAATCAGTTGAAATTATGCAAGTTATGACTCATGAACATCCCATAAGCTTACTTTTCTTACTCGATCTCCATTAATGTAGATGATTCAAGTCAACGAAGATCAAGTAGGACTTTTAAGCTTGTAATGTTAGGCTAGGGACTTGGTTTTACGAAGGAAAAGGGATTCAAAGAAAAATCTAAGAGAGCCCGCACAAAATGGCATGCACATGCAACAAACTCGTCTTTTTACAATTCAAAAAATCCTCTCCATCTTTTGAGAACAAATCATTATAATCACTTTCATGCTTTTTATATCATTGGCGATATAATTGTTTTTTCCCCTTTTCTTTGGCCGTTATTTTTCCATCTTTTTTTCTTTCTTTTCTTTTTTTCATTCTTTGAACTTTTCTCTTTTTTTTTTCTTTTTCATCACTATTCCTTTGTAACGACATATTTGTACACCCTTTCAACCTCATCTCATCATCATAACCCACTATCTTCATCCCAAACGTAATGATAATGCCATATAAGATCTCTTAAATAGGGACATATAAGGATATAAATTTTTATCAAGTAGGATAAAATGGGAAGTTAATGAGGTTTAACAACAAAGAAAATCGAATGGGGTCTCACCATTCTTAATAATCAGGCTCAAAAAGGGTACTAGGGATAAAATGATCATAGGGATGGCTTGAAAGGCTCAAACGGTCTAAAGAACGCCTATGACTGTCATCTCTAAGTCAAATTGAAATCATCTAACAATTTCGCCTCGAAAAGTAATGAAGTAAGTTCTAGAATGACACAAAATTCATGATAAGCATAATTCTTCACTACCATTCACAAATCACAAGATCATGGCTATACGTGCGTAAAATGTCTCAAATTACATGTACTAAAATATATTCAACATTGAATCAATCCATCATTCCAAAGGTATTTCTCATGTATTTTCCACTACATATACAAAATAATCTCATCCACATATTTATAGAAGATTAAAAAAAATTAAAAATAACTTACATTTAAGCATTTTTCTTTTTAAACACGTCAAAAATCAGGTTAAAAAACATTTATGCATTAGTCTAACCCTCTACCCTCCACTTAGATATTAACATTGTCCTCAATGTTAAGAAAATGAAAGAATAAGAAGCATAGGGACAAGAAACTTAGTTAATTTAATGCAACGACATCTTCCAATATTACGCTGAGCCTCACACATGCCACATGCAAACCATCTTGGGCCAACTTCTTTTGCAATGGTCTCGCAATCTTTATTCCTTCAAAACAAAAAAAAGCGCATAAAAAGGAAAAAAATGACTCGAAAATAATAACATGAGTAAAGCTTGCAAGAAAAAATTGAAACATTTATTGCTCAACAGCCTCTAAATGTATTTCAATGAAAAAACTTGCAAACTTTTGACACAACAAACAAAATGCCAACACAAGTAATAGTAGTTCTGAATTTATAGTCTACAGCTCGACTCTCAACAATTCAGTTTTGATTAGGGATAATATCTTGAATCGACCAAACCTCTTTCACAAATTCTGTAGGGTCCATCTTATCAAAATAATGCTTCAACCTCTGCCTATTGACCACGAATGTTCTTTGATCATCAGCTTGAATCTCAATTGCTCCAGAGGGAAATACCTTGGTGACTATGAAAGGGCCAGACCACCTCGACCTCAACTTACCAGGAAAAAACTTCAAACGAGAATTATATAGCAAGACCTTTTGACCAATAGAGAACTCTCGATCCAAGATGCTCTTATCATGCAATAACTTATTCCTCTCTTTATACATAACAGCATTCTCGTAAGCTTGCAACCTAAACTCCTCTATCTCATTCAATTGAAGCAACCTTTTCTCTTGAGCAGATTTCACATCGAAATTTAAAAACTTTATAGCCCAATATGCTTTATGCTCCAATTCAACAAGTAAGTGACAAGCTTTCCCAAACACAAGCTTATAAGGTGACGTACCCATAGGAGTCTTAAATGCAGTTCTATAAGCCCATAATGAATCATCCAACTTCATCGCCCAGTCTTTCCTATAGACATTCACCGTCTTCTCTAAAATTCTCTTCAATTCCCTATTGGATACCTCGACTTGGCCACTCGTTTGAGGATGGTATGAGGTAGCAATCTTGTGGTGTACATTGTATTCGGCTAACAAAGCTCTTAATTCTTTATGTATAAAGTGAGTGCCCTCGTCACTGATCAATGCCCTAGGGGTACCGAATCGTGAAAAATATTTTTCTTTAAGAACTTCATCACCACCTTAGTGTCATTAGTAGGAGCAGCAACCGCTTCAACCAACTTTGACACATAGTCTACAGCCGCAAGAATATAATTGTTGTTATAGATGATGGAAAACGCCCCATAAAATCTATGCCCCAAGTTAAAAAATTTCGTATTCAATTATGTTGTTCAATGGCATCTTATGTCTCTTTGATATGTTTCCTACCCTTTGGCACCTATCACACTGCTTCACATAATTTTGTGAATCTCTAAAAAGCGTAGGCCAATAGAAACCACATTCCAAGACTTTACTTGCAGTTCTGTAAGCACCAAAGTGTCCCCTACTGTCCATTATGACAATGAGACAAGATGTCCATTTGGTCCCACTCAGGTACACATCTCCTTATAACATTGTCACTGCATATCTTGAACAAATAAGGATCTTCCCAGTAATAATGTTTCAGTTCATGAAAGAATCTCTTCTTTTGTTGGTGGTGAATTTAGCAGGGATGTACTTACTTGCCAGATAATTCGCAAAAGGAGCAAACCAAGGAGCTTTAACTGCTAGGGAATATGTAACTGGCAGTGCTATTTGAAATAGAAGTCACTATGACACTCTCTAGGAAAGTATTCAATGCTTTATCATTCAGGATAAATCTCGTCCAAAAGCAACAACTTCTCAGTGGGAAATTCTTCATTAATTTCTCTTTTAGGTGTATTGTTTTCCCCAAGTTGCAGACTGGATAGGTGGTCAGCTACCATTTTCAGAACCTTTTTGTCCTTATGATCATGTCAAATTCCTGAAGAAGCAAATCCATCGAATTAGTCTTGGCTTTGATTCTTTCTTACTTAGCAGGTACTTAAGTGCAGAATGATCAGTGTATACTATCACTTTAGTACCAATCAAATACGCTCTAAACTTGTCAAATGCAAAGACAATAGCTAACAGCTCTTTCTCAGTAGTTGCATAGTTTTTGAGCTGAATTTAATGTGCGACTCGCATAATAGATAGGGCGAAAAATCTTATCTTTTCTTTGTCCTAGAACAGCCCCTACAGTAGTGTCACTCGCATCACACATTAACTCAAAAGGTAGATTCCAATCAGGAGCAACTAATATTGGTGCAGTTATCAACTTTTCCTTTAAAATTTTAAAAGCTTCATGACATTCACTAGAAAAGTTGAAGGGAACGTCTTTCACAAGCAAGTGTGTTAATGGTTTAGAATTTTCGAAAAGTCTTTTATAAATCTCCTATAAAAACCAGCATGACCTAAAAATCCTCTTGGTGGCGCTAACTTGGCAATCACATCAACTTTTGCCTTATCAACTTCCATTCCGTTATGAGATATCTTATGTCCTAGCACAATTCCTTCTTGAACCATTAGATGACATTTTTCCCAATTTAGGACTAAGTTTGTATCTTCACAACGTTGTAAAACCTTAGCTAAGTTATTCAATTGTCAAATGATCCAAACAAGAGAAATCGTCCATAAATATTTCCATAAATTTCTCTACCATGTCAGAAAAAATAGATAGCATGCATCGCTGGAATGTTGCTGGGGTATTGCAGAGACCAAATGGCATTCTTCGATATGCAAAAGTTCCATATGGGCATGTAAAAGTTGTTTTTTCTTGATCTTCAGGGGCTATAGCAATTTGAAAATAGCCTGAATAGCCATCAAGAAAACATAACGCATGCCCACAAAGTCTCTCAAGCATTTGGTCAATGAAAGGTAGTGGAAAATGATCTTTTCTAGTTACTTTCGTTTAGTTTTCTATAATCGATACACATTCTCCAACTAGTAACTAGGCGAGTAGGAATCAATTCATTGTTTTCATTTTCCACAACCGTAACCCCACCTTTTTTAGGGACGACTTGAACCGGGCTTACCCATTCACTATCTGAGATAGGAAAGATTATTCCCATGTCTAGCAATTTGATTATTTCTTTTTTAACCACTTCTTGCATTATTGGGTTTAATCTCCTTGAGGTTGAACTACAGATTTAAAGTCTTCTACCAAAATATTTTATGCATGCAAACAGTTGGACTTATTCCTTAATATCTGCCATTTGCCAGCCAAAAGCTTTCTTATGTTCTCAACACCCTAGCAATTTCTCTTCTTCTAGCTACTTAAGGAAAACAAGAAATTTATTCTATCATTCAGAAAGATGTACTTTAAATTGGAAGGCAAAGGCTTCAATTCTAAGTCAACGGGTGGTTCTTCAATGCTTGATTTTGTTTTAGGCCCTTTCAATTCAAGTTCCAAAATTTGAATTTTCTGTTATACCAAGTTGATTAGCTTCAAGAAGGCAAATTTCTCATTCATTTCATCATTATCTTGTCAGATACAATACAAATTTCAATAGGATCATCAGATGCATTATCTCGCCAGAAATCAGCTACTACAGTATTCATTACATCAATAGAGTAACATGATTTCTTTTCATTTGGATATTTCATTGCTTCAAACACATTAAAAGTTACACATTCATCCCCTACTCTCAGCATTAGTTCACCCTTTTGGACATCTATCAAAGTTCTTCCAGTGGCTAAGAATGGTCGACCAAGTATTAGAGGCATATCATTATCTTCTTCCATATCCAAGACAACAAAGTCAACGGGAAAAATGAATTTATCAACTTTGACCAACACATCTTCAATGATTCCCCTAGGATATTTAATTGATCGATCAGCCAATTGAAGAGTGATATTGATTGCTTTTACTTCACCAGTCTTAACTTTTTGAAGATAGAGTAAGGCATCAAATTTATGCTAGCTCCTAAATCACAGAGTACATTGTTGAAACGGAAATCGCCTATAAAACAAGGAATCTTAAAGCTTCCAGGATCTTTAAGTTTTTGAGGCAATTTGTTTTGTAGGACGGCTGAGCATTCTTCATTCAAAAGTATCTTCTCACATTCTTGCAATTTCTTCTTACTTGATAGAATGTCCTTTAAGAATTTGGCGTATTTAGGCATTTGTGATATCACCTCAACAAATGGTAAATTCACCTCTAATTTCTTAAAAATTTCCAAGAATTTCTTAAACTGAGGATTATCTTTTGGAGGTTCAACAATTTGAGGGAATGGCAATGACTTGTAATCTACTTCTTCATTGTTGTACATTGCCTTTTTACCATTTCTTTTAAGTTCAGGTTTTCATTCTTAGATGATGAATTCATATCTTTTTCATTAATTTTGATCATTCTCTTCAACTTTTCAGTGTTGTATCTGGTGGATCAATCAACTGATGAGTTTGAGATTGTTTTGGAAATTTTTCAACAATTCTAGATAAGGATAATGGTTCACTCAACTCTCTTCCATTTCTAAGAGTGATTGCATTCAATTCTTTGGATTCACTTCAGTGTTGCTAGGAGGTTCCCTTGAATTCTATTCGAAACAGATTTGCCATTTGACCAATTGGTTTTCCAAATTTTTGATTGAAGATTCTTGATTTTTATTAAAGTTTCTTGATTTCTTACAAGGCTTCTTGATTTTGGAATCTAGCTTCGGAACTTGATATAAATTTTGCCAAGATATCTTCAACATTTATCTTTTTCTCTTGAGTATTTGGACAACCGAGAGGATGCCCTATATTCTGAGGTCGAGTCCAAGAATTTGCATTGTTTCTCCATGCGTAATTGTAGGTATTAGGGTATGGTTTGTAAATCTTTGAGGTTGACCTCAAAATTTGCTTCATCAGGATAAAAATTTTCACTTGTGCTTGCTATTGATTTTGCAGCACTGATTTGGCACATGATTGCCACCATAATTTTCACAAGTTATTTTGCCGCCAATGCCTAAGCTTTTTGAAATTAGGGAGAGTTGTGCCAAATGGCAGAGTTCGTGTCAAGTTCTAACATAGAAGCTCTCTTAGGATTGTTTCTTTCATTTGGCCATTTGCACCCGTGAGGCCATCTCTTCAAAGAGATTCCATGCCTCATCAGGTGGTTTTCTCATTATGCTACCCCCACTCGCAGCATCTACATTGCCTTAGCGCTATTCTCTATACCGTTATAAAATATTTGGACTTGCATCCATTTTGGTAGTTCATGGTGTGGGCACCGTCTTAGGTAGTCCTTAAATCTTTTCCAAGCTTCATATAGTGATTCTCCACTATCTTGAACAAAATTTGTTATATCATTTCTAAATTTCATGGTTTTAGATGGTGGAAAATATTGGTTAAGAAACCAGAAGCTATTTCGTCCCATGTAGTTATAGAACCTGAAGGGAGAGAATTTAACCATGGCTTTATCTTTTAAGGTAAAGGGAAAAAGTCTTAATCTTATAGCATCATCACCTACCCCATTTTGTTTGAAGGTGTCACATTTTTTTTCTCGAAAGAAAATTTTATTAATAAGCCTCACTTACGGTGGAGAAAACCCATATTACAAGTATCAAAGTATGAGAATAAGTGATATAACGAGCTAATGATGACATATCTCCAGTCGTATATGATATGCCGTATTAAAACCTTGCCAAGTAAAACCACCCTTGTGGATAAAACGTTGGTGACGGAAAAAGAGTACATATTTATACGGCTGTCATTGATATTGAAGCTATATAAGAATGAGTACAAAGATGTGATTTCTGTTGAAGAAAAAACACTACTGGTCCGTGTTGGCAGAGGATCACTTAACGCGTTTGGAGGGCCGCTGCTTGACCTTGATGAATCCATTATGACATGTACCTTGTGAGATTGCAAGGAAGAAGTTATACCGATGGCAATAAAAAAGTAGTGAGAGTAATCATAAAAGTCAAACGCATACCCAAGTCGCCTTGGCTGAGCTGGAGCCAATGCGACAGTGTCATGTTATTGCATCTGAGTAGTAGGGCCTTGATGTTCCAGCTTGTGATGTTTGAGATGGTAGATTTCTGCGTGAATGACGCGTATATTCCATTAAGTAGGAAGGAACACCCGTTATGTCTCGCCAGTAGAGCCGCAGTCGTGGAGGCCTCGCATGCATGATGGAATTGTTGTGTTGCCGTAAGCATTAATGCCACCATGATATTAAAACCAATCCATGCCCAGGGAAATAAAAAGACCAAGTTATCAAGGATTATGAAGTAGATTAAAAATCAGGCCAATAGATAACAAGACATACCGAGCCTGCCTGGATCCCTTAGGATACCGGCACAATGAGGGAAAAATCGCCAATCCATGTGGAAGACTTTAGACTGTCAAGGGACGCGCAATTGGACGGAGGAGAGATCCAATGAGATAGAAGCATGCACTAATGGAGGTAGAGTATGAGAAGTGTAATATTGAGTGCTAGGGTTCAACATGGCATGTTGAGCCAGGTATTGCGCCGCCATATTTGCCTCTCGATAAATGTGATGAAAGTCAAGGCATGGACAAGATGCGAGCGTGGCAAACGAGATATCATCTAAGCACAATCTAACTCCAGTATAATTGTGCGATACAGTGGAAGAAAATAGAAAAGTCCAAACACAGCAGCCTGAATCTCTACATTGATAGGAGTACTTGGAGGCAGTCGGAATGAAATGGCTCCCACACATGAACCCACATGATTACGCAATATCACACTCCCTGCTGCATAATGTCTGCCAACTGCAGCATCTATGTTTAATTTTAACCGACCAAGAGGCGGAATAAGCCAACGAATCAAATGAGGGTGCGGTGGCTGCAATGACGGCAGCCAAGAAAAATATCGCCTAGGTCCAGCTGCTAGTTTTGATCTCGCTATTTTTTTGCACCACATAGTAATGTCATATCTTATGGAGGCCCGAAGTGTTGTCATTGTAACATTACTTTGCTCCCCATAGACTAAGGAGGCATAGCCGCGCCATATGTTATACACAATAATCGCCGGAATAATGATTTTAAAAACCCCAATGAGAGATGAAAAAGAGGATCGATACTACCAAGAGAGAAGATACTGACGAAGATGCAACGATGATGGGTGAGGACAGTGTAACTCACTAGCAAAATAATGCCATAGCGGACTTACTTGTGAACAATATAAGAAAACATGATCCATTGTGGCCGAAGCATTCTTACAGAATGGACATTGCGTAGGGCAAGATGTAGAATACCTACCAATATAATCCTCAAAAGGCACCGCAAAATGGAAACGTCGCCATAACAATAACTGAATGACTAGTGAATGGTGCTTAAACCAAATAAACTTCGCCGAAAACAGCTGGGGGCTAGATGTGCGGCAGTTGTGATAAGTGCTGCGCAAAGAGAATTCTCCTGTGGGTGTGTGAAGCCATGAGAGGTGGTCGCCTTGGCCTTCTGTCTGAGAAAGGCAGAAAGGATGAATTCTGCAAATAATCTTCCAAATGGGTGAATCTGGTAAGCAAGGTAGATAATCTCCTCGGTGACCATATTTGGCATGCATATACTTGCTCCAAAGCGTAGAATGCTTCTGATACGACCACCAAATACGGCAGTGATAAGCTCACTGTAACATGCTAAGGTCTCGGAGGCCCAAGCCTCCTTCCTCACGAGGCGTGCAAATAGTAGTCCATGATACCCAGTGATGCCTGCGCCCCAATAAAATGATGCCATCTTTCGATTTATTACTTTAATCACCGATTTTGGTAGTTCTCCAGCCGCGAGGATATGTAATGGTAACGCCATTATCACAGAGCGTAACAAAACTAGACGACCAGTAGAGGAAAGTAATCGAGAGTGCCATCCCTGAAGCCTGTCATCAATATGCTGCAATAAAAAGACACAGTATCTTGCACAGGTGATGCCCTTATGCAAATAAGAACCAAGGTATCGGAAGGGTAAGCTGGAGCATCTCATGCTTATGATGTCCTCAAAAACGCGCCGCTGCTGTGGAGATACATTTGTAGAAGGAATAATACTACTTTTCTGGAAATTAACCTTCTGACCAGTAGCATTTTCGTATTGAGTAAGGAAGGTATGAAAGCGCTGAAGGTTTCGTTGTGTACCTCGTAAGAATACCAACAAATCATCTGCATAGGCCAAATGCGTGATAGTAAATGGAATTCGCCCTAATCGAAAAGGCTGCAATACTCCAGAAGCTGTTAAAGCTTTCAACCCTCTGCTGAAACCCTCAGAAGAAAGAATAAACAGTAATGGAGATAAAGGATCTCCCTGCTTTACCCCTCTATACGGCCGAAATGTAGGTGAAGGCTGGCCATTGATCAAAACTGCTAAAGTGGTGGCACGCAAGTGATTTATGATAATGCGAATGAAGAAGAAGTCAGAGAAACGAAATGCGCGTAGTAACATTTCCAAGTATTCCCAACTGACTCTATCAAATGCTTTCATCATATCTAGCTTCAAACATAGCTGTGAACCACCCTTATCCATCATATGTATCATCTCTCGAGCCATAAGTACTTGGGTGGAAATATCTGAACCTGGCAGGAAGCCTGTTTGTTCTGGAGATATTAATCGGGGGAGCAATGTATTCAGGCGACTAGAAATGATTCTTGTACAGACTTTGCCCAAAAAATTGGTGAGACATATTGGGCGAAAATCACTGAAGGTAGCAGGGGAAGACTTTTTGGGAATCAATGTGATCAATGCACTAGCCATCCAGAAGGCTGAGGAACACCAAGGAAAAATTTCTGCACCGCTTTTACCACATCAGTATGAATAATTGATCAGCAGGATCGATAAAACTTACCATTGAAACCATCTGGACCTGCTGTACTTTGAGGGTCCAGGTGCCAAACCGCCTCTTTAACCTCCGGCTCCATTGGTAATTGCGTGAATATGGAGTTATCATATGAAGAGATCAAACGTGGAATGTGACAAAGAATAGCATCATAACTATAAGTAGGCTCGCGAGCAAATAAAGACGTGTAGAAAGCTATAGCTTCGGCCATAATGGCATCAGGCGTAGTGCATGATACACCCGCCACTCGAGTGTATTTGCTGGATACGTAATTGCAACCATCTCCCTTTTACAATAGAATGAAAGTAGCGTGTGTTCGCGTCACCTTGTTTTAACCATCGAACACGAGCTTTTTGTTTCCAAAAGTGCAGCTCATATGAGGAGGCCTGAAGATACTCAGCCTTTGCTGTGATATTCCTCACGATTCACATCAGTTGGGTCTGCGTCCCAGATGCTTTCAGCACGAGAGAGATTAGATTCTTCTTGTTTGACGTTGGAGAATATGTTACCAAAGATTTCCTTGTTCCACCACTGTATGTCTATCTTCAGTCGGAATAACTTGGAGTATAAACCATACATGCCTCCATTTGTAGGATAAGATGCCCAAGCATTCTGCATATAAACATGGAAATCCGGATGAAGCAACCAAGAGTCTAGAAAACGAAAAGAACGACGGACCTCAAACAGGCATAACCGACATAAAAACAATAAGGGTGTGTGATCAGAAGTAATGCGAGGAAGATGCGTAAGTTGTAATTCATCAAACATGTCCTGAAAAGCAGAGTTGATAAATAACCAATCCAATCTCCGACAGACTCTTCCAAGGCCCCTGCCATCAGTCCAAGTGAATCTTGGCCTGTGAAACTGCAGCGTCATCAAGCAACATGATTCTATGCAGTCATTAAAATCCTGTAATGCAGAGAGAGAGGGCTGCGTTCGGCCTTCATGATAAGACAGAGAACGAAAAGTATTGAAGTCTCCTCCTACCATCCAAGGCAAAGTAGATGTTTTCGAGAATGCACATAAAGAATACCATAATGACGGCGTAGAGAGGTCGTGTGCTTTTTGGATCATTTGTATTACTGTTGGTTTAATTTCAAAATTATTTGCAGCTATAGTGGGTCTACGTATGGGTGGGGCAGCTCCCTGTACTCTAGGGGTTGCATAATCTCTAAGGCATCTTTGGGCTTCTTGGTTATTATCTGCCATTTTGATTGCTTCAATTTCTATTTGTTCTTGGATTTCTTGAATATTAACTCTCTGCGAGTTAATTTTTGCTTGCCTTACTATTTTTCTGTTATGTTTAGCAGTACCTTTAATATTAGGATCGTATAGTAAAGCCTCCTGGAACTACGGGTCATAAACTATTAATCGAAATAATAAGAGTAAAATAAAACAGAATATAAAGGAAAAGTAAATAGTAAAACCAAACAGCAAAATAAATAACGAAAATGAAGTCAAAACTAATTACGAAAATATTGCTGGTTCTAAATCTATTTACGGAAAGAACTCAAATAGAAAGCTAAATGCCAAACTGGAACAGTTATTATAAAAATTACAAAACTATATAAAATGTACAAACTAATTACCGAAATAACTGGAAACAGGAAAGAAAAAAATCAGACGGAAAAAAAATCAGAAACATACGGAAAAGAATAAAGAATAAAATAAAACAGTAATATATTTTTTTATATAAAATATATATACAAACAGTGGTCTGCCTAAACTTTTGTTTTATATATTTATATGTAAATAAAATATTTTGGCTTAAACTCAAGACTATAAATAATTATATGATATCGAAATCTCCCCGGCAACGGTGCCAAAAACTTGATGCGTATTTTTCACCTACTAGCAAGTATACTAGGTCCGAATGTAGAAACGGTAGGTGAGTAGGTTGTCGATCCCTCAAGGACTAGTTTTTAAGTACCAAAATTATTTTTTGCCACAATTGAAACCTTTCTAAAATTTAAATTAAATAAAAACGAAAATGAAAATAAAAATAATAAATAAGGCAATCGTACCGCACACGACACAAATAACCCAAGACTTACTTTTCCTTAAAGAATCCTTGACTAGTTATGCTATGGTTGCATTTTTCTTTTCTAATGATTTAGCATTTTTACTATCTAATCAACATGTACATTAAATTTGATCCCAACTGCTAAGGATAAAATTCTCAATTTTAGCTGCTACCCAATCCCTTGGCATAGAAACCTAACTCGGTGTGACAAACTCTGTATCCCTACGCAAGTTTTAATCCATCGAGTTGCATTCAATTTCCTTAGAATTTTCTGATCATCCACCCATAGAAACTGAATCTATCCCTAGTAAGTTTTACTATAGGTTCGTTGTTGACACGACCATAAATAAATTTTTCACCTCCCAGTTCTTCAAATTTAATTATTTGTTCTATCAGCAGGTAGCTAATCTACTGACGCAATAAACACACCAACAACTATTAACAGTTGGAAAAAATAATAATCAATTAAATGAGATAATAAAAATACAAATATTTTAGCAAGAAAATTCAACCATTGCGATAACCAGTCAAGAAAATATAAATTTAGCCACTATTGCAATAACACTGGTTTTCAAAATGATATGTAAATGCATGCAAAATAAGAAAAACGGGTATAAAATTTCACCCCCCAGAAATCTCCAAGTAGACTGGACAGAACTGGCTTTGTACTGCTAATGCGCTGATGTGGCGATAAGAGAATGGCCTGCCTACTCCTCCTTGCCACTGGCTCTACTGGAAACTGCAGCCTTTTCTCTTTCCTGGGTTCTCACAGGCAAAACAGCTGAGATCTTTTGCTTTCTTTTTCGTTGGCTGTTGGTTAAAAAGCTAGGGAGAGGAAAGTAAGTCTCTCTTGGAAAGCGTGCTGTTGATTTTGAAATGAAATTGCCTGATGTCCTTTCTTCGCTCTTGTCCTGCGTTATTTGTAGTGCAAACATGAACAGAAGCAGCTGTTTAGCTGCCTTATTTTTCTCAACCGCAGTCCGTTTCAACAAAATGATCTGATGCAATCCGATTCTGCTGAAGCTTATCTCCTTTTTTCCACTGCTTTTCCCGAGAATCGCGCCTGCTTTGCATAAAATTCTGATGGAGGTTGCGCCTGCTTTTCCATTTTTATACTCTTTTTTTCCTGCAATATTAATAGAACTGTGTAGTGTCCAACTGAAAATAACTAAATATTACCTTTAGCTAAATAACATAGACTTTAACATCATTTAAGTATAACTCCGTTAAACTCAGAAAATATAGTTAATTTAGCTAACGGCATTAATATTTTCTTTTTAATCACATGAACACTTTCATTCTTCAATTTGATTGTTATTATTACTTTTAAGCGTCAACTTAGCCAAATATTACTCGATATAAATAGTAGAGTGTATAAAAATTGTATATCAATACTGATCGTATCAACCATAGAGTTGTTCTTGTTTGAATTTCTTAAAGACGATTCTAAGATGGTCAAGGTGATCCTCAATGGTTCTGGAATAGATAAGGACGTCATCAAAGTATACAACTACAAATCTCCCAATGAATGATCTCAAGACTTCATTCATCAACCTCATAAAGGTACTAGGGGTGTTGGTGAGGCCGAAGGGCATCACTAACCACCTGTAGAGCCTAAATTTGGTTTTGAATGCTGTCTTCCATTCATCTCCCTCCTTTATCATTACTTGCAAATAGCCTTGTCTAAGATCAATTTTGGTGAAATACCAAGATCCATGCAACATATCCAACATATCATCTAGCCTAGATCTTGTTTATAGCTCGCCAATCAGTGCACAAACTCCAAGTACCATCTTTCTTGGGGACTAGAATAACAGGAACAACAGATGAGCTTAAGCTCTCTCTAATTTGTCCACTGGCTAAGAGTTCCTCCACTTGTCGTTGGATTTCTTTGGTTTCTTCAGGGTTGGCTCTATATGTAGACTTGTTTGGGAGGACAGCTCCTAGATAAAGTCTATTTGGTGTTAATTCCTCTCAAGGGTGGTAATCCTGATGGTGGATCAGTGGTGAATAGAAAATCATATTCATGAATAAGGGATGCCACAGAGGTAGGTAAGGTTGAGGGTAAATCATCACTAGAGAGGAGGCATTCTTTATAGACTAAGATTAGAACAACTTGGTTATTATGAAGGGCATGTGTCACCTCTCTTTGTTTTGCAAAATACCCACACTTCTTCCTATTTTATTTTGTACATGCGTGCACTATTTCCTTTCTCTTACTCTCTTGGGGTTTAGCGTCATATTTCATGCAATCCACAACATTTTTTTTAGCTTCTTTTTTCTTAGGATCGGCTCTGGACGTAGACATATGATTCTGGATCTTCATTGACCTTATGGGGTGAAAGTGCATGCAATTTAAACAGTTTACTGTTCAATTTGAAACAACATTTATTCAAATAAACACGATAAGTCGTATGTCTATCAAATTGCCATGGTTTACCAAAGTAAGATATGACTACCACGCATTGGGGCAATGATGAGATTCAAGGATCCCTAACTATACAAACTTCAACAAACGAGGGCCTTGATATACAAACTCCACAAACAAGAAATTTTTGCACAATAGAAGATGTAAACTAAAGAGCTTCTTGTTCAAACATGTATAGGATAAGCCAAGGAATGTATATGCATGATTTTTTCTATGTTCATTGAGGCCATGATCTGATTATCCTTGAGTTTAATGCATATTATAAGATGTAAAGGTTGGTGAGAAGGCAGGATGGTCATTTCATGCATTGACGTTGTAATATCGAGTCTAGTTGTTTGCTTTGTCTTTGTTTAGGTCTAGGATATTTTATAGAGTCTTGTAATATGTATTTATAGTGCTAATTACCGTTTTTGAGTGTTTTCCAAGGTGACAAGTCTAAATACGGAAAGTGGCTTGGAGAATCTCTATTTTTCAGGAGAGGCAGCCGGACACAGTTGGTATTTTGATTCACACGTCGGAAAACATGTTCAAATGAGTTCAAAGAACTTGAGACATTAGAAAACTCAATTTGGGACGATTTTCATGTTTTACACTTTTTCTAATTCGGGCTACAAGATTGACCGAAATCAGGTGGAAGTTGGGAGTCTAGAATGGAAAGTATTGAAGTTCACTGGATGGATACCTAGTCTTTAGGAGCCCGTATCTCTGTCAAGAAGAGTCCACATGAGGTTATTTAAAAGTCCAAATTCAAGACAATTTCGTTATCTACAACTTTGCTGAAGAGTACAAACCCTAATTCGGCGTCTAGAAGCGGATATAAGCCAGTAACCAACAGGGTGTAATTCCAGTGCGAGATTTTAGGGATTTGAGTTATGTAATCTTCCTTGATTAGCTTTGAATTATCTTTTATGTAAATTTGATTAAGATTGATAGGTAGTATTCTTAGGACTTTGATTGATTAGTTAACTTTTAGGAGTAGAAGAATATGGCATTATATCTAGACAAAAAAGGCAGCTTAGGGTAGAATTTTCAGAATTTTAATTTCATAATTTCCAGCATTGGTGGCAGCCTTGTGTTGCCTTTTGTCTTGTGTTTTTCCTTTGGTTTTTACGAATTAAAATCAAGGCTAGATCCAATCAAGGTTTGAGCAAACCTAGTTGGTGAATCACAATCCAAGGATACGGAACGACGTGTTGGGTTGGGAGATTTGAATTGCTCGACGTAGACGTTGTTGACTTCTCTTGTCCAAGAAAGTGGTGTTTACGCCATTGTCCCACGCAAGGGTTGATCAAAGGTGTCTTTTGGAGTGGAAAGAAGCGATCGTCAATTCAATACGATCCAAGATCGTATCAAAGTGGTATCAGAGCCAAGGTTCTTCTTTTAACTCTATATATCCTTCTAGTTTCTCATCCTTAATCGTTTATTTCAAAAAAAAATAATCATATCGTTTGAATTATTTTCATGCCACTGCTTCCTCCCTACAAGCATGCACACGTAAATCTAACTAGTGCCTGGAATCTTTTATACCTATCTGTTCAAAAAGGAGTGGTCCGTTTGTTTCCTGCTGGCCAGTGCGTGCACAAGTGCCAAGTTGGCCTTTCCTTTCACATAGTTTTGTTCCACACCTTTAAAGATCAAATCTTTATACACACTTAACAATAGGGATCATTGTATTAGGTTCTAAATTCAGCCATATCATATAAATCTAGTCCATTGCTTGAAAGTGCTACCTAGTCACACGTAAATCTTGTTGCTAACGAAGCTTTTAGTTGGTCTTAGACTTATGTGACTTGATTGCATTGTTGCTTGGTTTGCGTTGCAATTTTCTTGTATCCAAGACTGGTTCTCCCACGCCATACACACGGCTGAAAACTCTTGATATAAAGCTATCACCTTTCAAACCAAATCAAGCCGCAAAGATACTAATTGTGGGGATACAAAATTTTTTTGCTACTTTGCATAAAACAGCCCCTAAGAGTGCCTTGAACATCAAGAGACGTCCTATTCAGTCCTAAATCACGGGATATACATTGTTAAATACATATTTTCCCTTATGTTCTTTTAGCAAAATTTAAAAAAAAAAGAAAATCGGCCGAAATATCCAAAAAAAAGTCGAGACAACAAAAAAAAGGAGACAATTCGCTTGAAAAGAGTACCAAGTTTGTTGACAAATTATTTGAATATCAAGTTCCATCCAAGATCAAAAAGCCGTGCCCTTTGAAGCCACAAATCACTACACCATTTATTGTCTTTACACTTGGATACTTGATTGTTGTAATCGAATCGGCAACTTGTGATTAATTTGCGTAAGGCTAAGGTTAACTAAAGATTGCCCAGGGCAACCCTTAGTTTTCTTTGGCTCACCCTTTGACATAATTTTTGGTCTCATTTTTCCTTGATTCTTAGAAGGTTAAGTGTGTTAAATTGTCTTGTTCTTGGCTTGATACCTTTGCTTATTAGTTGCTGAAATTTGGGTGACACATTGGAGAAAAAAGGTACATTTGATCATTGGATTGTGTTAGCCACTTGAAAAGCTTGCTTTGGTTGTATCTAGCTCAAGATTGGCCGAGGAAAACGCAAATTGTGAGTGACTACACAAGAGAGAGAAAGGAACATTCATATTGATTTTGATTTCACTAATGTAAGGATGTTTCTTTTGTCTTTGTGTTATTTTTTTGTTTCTTTGTTTTCTTGATTAATTTCAGGTTACTCATGGATTCCATGGAGTATGACATTAGAGACCTCTATCGTGCAACGATAGAAGGCTTACGTCAAGCTCGTTTCACTTATGGAATTGCATATGATTTGCATGATATGAGTGATGATTCTAGCGTTGATATTGAGCATGATTCTTATGATAATGATGCTGAAATTTCAATTGATACAAGTGTTGTTCATGATGATGAAGTTGATGTGCCGAATAAACATGACTTGCATAATAAGCTTCTTGACTTGCATGATCCTAATTTGCTTAAATCTAGTTTGTCTGAATCTGATTCCAATAATGGTATTGTTTTGCACTCTAAAGTGTGTGAACCTGATAAGGAATCGTATGTTGGTTTCCATGATGATGTTGAAGTTGAACATGACTGTGTGAAGTTCTTAGAATGTAATTCTGACATTCATAAGAAACTTCTAGCACAAAAAAACATAACTTTGAGATCCTTGCAGAAGTAGAAGAACAAAAGGTACACAGATTAGACCTCCTTAATAAATTGCAAGGTCTTAGGAGACTTGTTGATGCTTATCGTGGTCTGATGCATGACACTGACTTGCTGGAAGTGATGAGATTGAATCTAAAATTGTTTGTGCTACACATGATTTGCTTTATTTACATGCTAATTTACAAGATGATTTGAGTGACGTTTCAAGTGAGAATAATGATTTCTTATGCCATAAACATGATAACGTTGAGAAGTATGAATGGGTTGTCTATAATAATCCTTTGTTTGAGTGCCTTAAAAGTGACATTCCATCCCATGAAAATTCTATTTTGCGCCCGTATGAATCCGAAATTCCACTTGACATTACGTTGCACACTGATTTTGAAGATGATAATCTAAATGTTAGTGATGATTTGTGCTTTGTTGAGCATGATAGTTCAAATACCTCTGGTTTGGAAGTTCTAAGGAGCGTACAAGGTATGTTGTTTATTCCTCATGTTTTACATACTTTCTCTTTCATGCATGATAAATCTTATGTGGGGAGTTTTATACCTATCTTGTTAGTGCATCCTAAACATATTAGAAAGAGGTGCTTGTTGCTAAGTGATCATGTAGATATGTGTTATGATGTGTTGTTATTTGCATATGTCTTCATTCAATTAATTGTTCATCCTAAGCATGTGAAACTCAAATTATGCATGTTCATTACACTTTATTCTCTTAGGTTTGTGTCATGTATATATTATGAGTCATTTGTGGAGTATCCCTTTTATCCATTTGTGTGTTTAGATTCGAGGCCGAATCCTTTTGAGGAGGGAGGGAATGATGAGATTCAAGGAGCCCTAACTATACAAACTTCACAAACGAGGGCCTTGAATATACAAACTCCACAGACAAGAAGTTTTTGCACAAATAGAAGATGTAAACTAAAGATCTTCTTGTTCAAACATGTATAGGACAAGCCCAGAAATGTAGATGCATGATTTTTTTCTATGTTCATTGAGTCCATGATCTATTATCCTTGAGTTTAATGCATATTATAAGATGTAAAGGTTGGTGAGAAGGCAGGATGGTCATTTCATGCATTGGCGTTGTAATATCGAGTCTAGTTGTTTGCTTTGTCTTTGTTTAGGTCTAGGATATTTTATAGAGTCTTGTAATATGTATTTATAGTGCTAATTACCATTTTGAGTGTTTTCTAAGGTGACAAGGCTAAATAAGGAAAGTGGCTTGGAGAATCTCTATTTTTCAGGAAGGCAGCCAGACATAGTTTGGTATTTTTGATGCACAGGTCGGAAAACATGTTCAAATGAGTTCAAACCACTTGGAGACATTATAAAACTCAATTTGGGACGATTTTCATGTTTTACACTTTTTCTAATTCGGGCTACAAGATGGACCGAAATCAGGTGGAAGTTGGGAGTCTAGAATGGAAAGTACTGAAGTTCACTGGATGGATACCTAGTCTTTAAGAGCCCGTATCTCTGTCAAGAAGAGTCCACATGAGGTTATTTAAAAGTCCAAATTCAAGACAATTTCGTTATCTACAACTTTGCTGAAGAGTACAAACCCTAATTCGGCGTCTAGAAGCGGATATAAGCCAGTAACCGACAGGGTGTAATTCCAGTGCGAGATTTTAGGGATTTGAGTTATGTAATCTTCCTTGATTAGCTTTGACTTATCTTTTATGTAAATTTGATTAAGATTGATAGGTAGTATTCTTAGGACTTTGATTGATTAGTTAACTTTTAGGAGTAGAAGAATATGGCATTATATCTAGACAAAAAAAGGCAGCTTAGGGTAGAATTTTCAGAATTTCAATTTCATAATTCCAGCATTGGTGCAGCCGTGTGTTGCCTTTTGTCTTGTGTTTTCCTTTGGTTTTTACAAATTAAAATCAAGGCTAGATCCAATCAAGGTTTGAGCAAACCTAGTTGGTGAATCACAATCCAAGGATACGGAACGACGTGTTGGATTGGGAGATTCGAATTGCTCGACGTAGACGTTGTTGACTTCTCTTGTCCAAGAAGGTGGTGTTTGCGCCATTGTCCCACGCAAGGGTTGATCAAAAGTGTCTTTTGGAGTTGAAAGAAGCGATCGTCAATTCAATACGATCCAAGATCGTATTAGGCAACGTCACACAAAATATCATCTTTATAACTACTAATGCTCAAAGAAATCAGAACCTGCTTACTCACACTAATTTCACCACAATCGTTCAACCATGCAAGTTTATAGGGGTGGGGATGATTAGTCATTGGTAATTTTAATTTTCTAACCAGTATATTGCTAGCCACATTTGCACAAGAACCAGAATCAATGATCATAGTGCACACTTCACCATTTATCAAGCAATGAATATGGAAATTTTTTGACCTATGTTGTTCATGATCATCTATCTTCTGATAAGCATTCAAAGACCTTCTAACAACAAGAAATTCTTTAGCATCAAATTCATCTTTTTTACCTAAGTTTTATTCAAGTTTAAGCTGCTTATCATGCTCAGATTCAGTCACATATTCATTAGTTTCTTCAATTAGCATAACTCATTTATTATTAGGGCAATCTCTTCCTATGTGACTACGTCCTTGACACTTAAAACATTTAATATCTTTATATCCACTGGAAGGTCTATAAGATTTTCATGTAGAGACGTTTTGTTTTTCTCTTTTATCCTTTTTTGTGCGCTTTGCACACGTATCTCATTCCTTTGGGGCTTGGAAGGGTCACGGTTTTGGCCTCCTGAAGGCCTAGAACTTCCAATACATGTGGACCTGTTGTGAAACCTTGAAGAAGAAGATTGATTAGTACGAAAACCAGAATTGCAATTAGAATAGCTACGTACAATAAGTTGTTGTTCAATCTTTTCAGCCATATGCACCATGGATGTCAAGTCAAGATAGAGTTGGAGTTCAACCGTTTGGGCTGTGTCTCTGTTCAATCCATGTAGACAACGTGTTGTGGTTGATTCCTCAGGTTCTTGCAAGTTAGATCTTTCCTACAAAATCTCTAGTTCTTTATAGTATTCATCTACACTTTTAGTTCCTTATCTTAAGTTGTGTAAAGTTGTGAAAATGGAACTTTCATAATTGTTAGGGATGAACCTATGCCTTAACTCATATTTCATTTCTTCCCATGTTAAGACTTGTGGTTATCTAGTTTTAGCCCTATTTCTACAAAGATTAGTCCACCAGTTTAGTGCATATCCTGAAAATTCAACGGATGCGTACCTGACCTTTTACAACTCACTATAGTTTGTACAAGAAAAGATTAATTCCACTTTAGTTTCCAATTCTAAGTGCTCCTCCGCGTTACTTTTGCCATAAAACGTTGGAATGCTTATTTTAGGTTTTAAGAAATCGTCATCTTGGGGATAAAGGGGATTTTGTCGTCTATGATGACCACGGGGTTGATAATCACTAAAATCGCTCTCATGTTGTTCGAATAGGTTGTGATCATCATTATACCTTTGTGGTGGATTCCTTCCCAGGGTGTGTTGAGGTACGAACCTTCTTGGCTCAATGGTAGGTTGCCTTTGACTTTCTCCTTTGAATTCTTCTTGAGTAGGCCTTCTTGTTTGATTTGTAGGGACTGTCCTACTTGTTCCTTGGCCTTCACCTTTGTCTAGCCATTGGCTCAAGTCTTCTAACTCAGCCCTATATATGTTTTGGTTGTTTAAGATGGTCTTTAGCATTTCAGTAATCTGTTGCATTGAAGGATCATGTCTTTCAACCTCTTTTGATTTGCTAGCTGAACTTTTTGAGTTAGACTCTATTTTATACCTGAAATACGCAAGAAAAGTGAAAAACAAAGAAGCGCAAAACTAACACGAAACAAGCAAAGTGAGTTGATTAGTGAAAAGAAAGTATTTGCAAACTCCTCTAACTTTTCTTTTCACTCGCTTACCACCTTGTTTCTTGATCAATCTAAAGTTAATAAGGATCAATAGATCAATTAAGATAGGTGCATGCCAAGATTTCACTATACAAAATCATGTTGCACCTTTCTCATCCTTTTAGCTTCAAATCAACTCAAACTCCTTTGAGTAGATTAATGGAAAAAAAGGTTAGTATGCCATGTATATAACTTCCAAATGATCTTAAAAAGATGTCCAAATTGTACCAAAAGTTTGCAAAATCCAAGAGCACCAAATAGCCTTAATTTTGCACCAAATTTGCACTAATTCCCACCAAATAAGTTTCAAATGAGACCAATACAAACTTGAACGTTTTTACTAAGATTCAAAGAAAAAATGAGACCAAAAGTATGTAAGATATGAACCAAAGAATAACTAGGGGTTGCCATGGGCAATTTTTAGTCAACTTCGATCCTTTGTACTCAAACTGACAAAATGGCTCAAGACATGCCATCATCAAGTATTCAAGTGTGTAATCAGTTTATAAGGCTCGGTATATGGTGGGAAATTAGTAAGTTTAGGCTAAAAATTGTAAGGTTATTACAAGGTACCCAAATTAGTCAAAATTGCAAAAATAGTTCCAAAAGTGTTGATTGTTTTCCCCTTTACTTTTCTCACTTTTTCTTTTTTATTTGTTTGATCTTTTCCTTATTTTATATTCAATGTGATCAATTCTCAGAAGTTCTCTTTTTTTTTGACTGGGGGTAAAACGATAATTTCACACTTGTGCCCTAAATTTTTTTGTCTTTGGGCAGAATTGTGCAATGACTCTAATGACTTTAATGCTATCTTCAACTGCATTAAATATTCTTGGGATTGAGATAATTTTGGGGTGGAAGGAATTAGGGTTTATTTGCAATTAGGTTTTTTGGCTAGAATTCGGGGATTTTTGGGTGGTTTGGGGGTTTTAGGGTAATAGAGCTTTGGGAACTGAATGTATGGTATATTTAAGTTATAAAGGCTTGGAATTAAGGTTATGGTTGATCAATTTGGGTGTGGGTATGGTGTAGGGCAGATTTGAAACAAGTTCAAATCTTAGAGTTTGTAATTTAGGGTTTTTGATTCAAATGATTTGGGAAGTCTTTGAATCTGATTATTGTGGATTTAATGGGCTTAGGGTTCTCATTTGAAGGTTAAAATAGGGATGTGTAAAGTCTATTTTGAGGGTTTATGGGGTTGGATTTTGGGAAGTTGGACCGTGGGAGAGTATGTAGGTGAATTAGAGTTTTTAACGGTAATCTGATTTTTGTGCATTAGATATCAACACTTGAACAGCAATTTTATGGCATAAATTCAGTCACACAATGAAGTTTAAGACACACAAGATCACAATTAATCAAAATCTTTGGTAGCAACAAGATTGATTATGACTAGGTGGCCTTTTAAACTCGATAACACGAATTTTAGTGGGCTGAATATTAAACCTATATGCAAGTCTTGTTGTTCAAGTTTGAGCAACCAAATATCAGATTTTGTAGCCACAAAACATGCATAAGATGATGGGAAAACGACTTGTGATGAAAAACAAATGGATGGAATGTAAAACTAGGGTTTTGATCACGAAAAAACTTCAGCTTTATACACAACTATAGGGCACAATTATATGACTCAATAAGGGATCCAAGATGAAACTTTTTTTTTGTAATTTTTTGTGACACTTGAAGACTTATGATAATGGAGAAAAAGATATGGAAAAAAGCAGAATAGGGAAAAGGTATAAAGATGACTCACACGAAAGATATAGAAGGAACGGAGTGACCTTGCTCTGATACCAATTTGATGCAAGCGTATGGGGGCAATCCACTCATTCACCTTCAACATCCTCTTTTACAATTGGGGTTAGCATAAAGAAGATCCCTTCTCCTTGCTTCCTTTGTGTAGAAATCGGCTGATTAAGCAAAATACCAACAACTAACGGATGGTTGTTGATAGGCCAACCAATAAGGCCCTCCTAGACAATACCTGTAGTTATGGAAAATACCTTCAGAATGCTCACTTTTGAAGATAACCCTGATTTTTAATGCAAAATCAAGAAAACAAGTCTCACACAAATTTGGAGAGAAACCCGAATTGTATTAATCAAGAATAGGTTAGTTGCGTACACGACCTCTTGGACTTTATTTATGCTATTCTAGTCTTCATAGAAGATGCCTAGATGGATAAGTCTCCATCTCAAAAAAGTCTACCACAATCTAGATAAAAACAAACTAGAATTTGAGATGATGTTTACAACTTGGACAAGCTATAATCTAGTCTTCAAATTGATTTGTTGTGTTGATCCTGGAAACTCCTTTCAGTTGAGTCTTTGATATCCATTGGAAGAGTGGTTGACTCAATCTTGAAGTTGGGATATGCATGGAAGAAGTTAGCTGTGTTTGAAAATTGAATTTCCTTCAAGTTTGAACTCAAATTTATCTTCAAACTGAGCCTATCCATTGGCCAGTCAAAGGCTTGAATGATGATGATAATCTTGGCTTCAAAAGCTTGATGAATTGGTTTCCAAGAAACTTCCAAAACAGTGTATAAGGAATGGGGGAATATTAAGACAAATATTACTTAAGACTAACATTCCTTGAGACAAACATTCCTCAAGTCAAACATTCCTTGAAATAAACATTTCTCAAGACAAACATTCTCTTTTGGACAAACATTCTCTTTGTCTTCAAAACAGCAACATTCTTTTGTCCCCTTTTTAACATGTATCTTCGCATGCACTATCTTCCCTTCATAACAAAGATATCAAAACAAGGATCATTAGTAAACGAGGCATGAATTAAGCTTAAGACACACACACACACACAAGTTACCCAAAAAGTTCACTTTTTGGGCTCAATGAGGTGAACCCAATGAGCCTTAGGTTCATCTTGTACATGACTATACAAGAAGCTGCCAACTTCATAACGAAGTCGTTTGGCCTTGCTTATTGTCATAAGGCCATGGACCTCATGATGGGATCCTTGATTATCATCAATTAATAAGGTCTTCTAAAAAGTTGTAGCTCTGGCTGTCTAGTTTCCATAGCATCTTGAATTACCTCAGAAACACATTGTATGAGAGAGTTATGGCCGAAACACCGATATAGGGCCATCCTGTGAAAACCCTATTTTTAGGCGTTCTTTACAAATTTGAAAAGTCTCTTTTCATTTTTTCTGACCAATGTTTTTAATGTCTAAAAAATTTCTAAAAAACCTGTAATATGATTCTAAAATATATTGCAAAAGATTACAAGCAATGTTGGCCTAAAATAAGGTCATGCAAAACACTACGGACGTACTTCCTCCCACTCCATCCTGCTGCACATCTTCTTTTTGCGATTACCTTCTTTTGACCTCATCATTCCCTCCTCGCTCTAAAGGATTCATCTCAAATCAAGATCTACACTAAACTGAGAAGAGAATTTAGCCCCATACATACTTGTAACATAAAACAAAACATGCAACTAATATGGACAAACATGAATAGTTTACTCTCAACCCCACCTGGATCAAATATCAATATGATATCAAGACTAAGCCATGTCATGGCAAAGCAGCTCTTCCGCTGCTTACTAATAGATTGGGCCCCACCGACAAGGATTTTACAAAGTTTGCTTCAAGACTTGAATGATGAACTTCCACACATGGGGGAAATTAAATATGAAGAAGTCATTTAATCAAATCAGAGCGAGGATATCTAAAACGGCACCTAAAATCAGGTCAGGTTATATTTTTTAATTTGAAGCACTAAAGCCATAGCCCTTGCTCCACCAGCTAAGGTTTCGCTAGCTGTCCACCACTGATCACCATCTGTTCGTTTGATAGCTGCTTGGCATATAGATAGACAAACATGAATAGTTTACTCTCAACCCCACCTGGATCAAATATCAATATGATAGAAAACATATAAGGTAAGGGCAGAAGAAACTTAAAATTAAAGAAGATACTTCCTTTTAGCTACAAGCTTCTCATGAACTTGTATTGCTTCTACTTAACATGTTTTGCATGAGATAACAGATTTTGCTTCAAGATCTTACAGTACACAAAAATGGCGATACATAGCCTAAATGTAAGCACATTATGGGCTCAAATTCAAGATTTTCAATGTAGCATTAGGCCTAGGTAACTCAAATAACTCTTGGTTATCATGTAAAGACTTAGTGTCAATGTTAGCTTTATTAGTAACATCATTTTCTTCTGCAGCCGGGTCATCAACATGCAATTCAACATCAACTTTGTCACACAAGGCATATTCATTCATGTGCAATTCAATTTCATTAGCATGCGATTCACTTTCGATGCGTCTATGTAATTCAAAGACAGCTGTAGGTACGTCATGTTCAACTTCATGCAAATTATGCAATTAAACATGTAATTCTTCTTAAGTTCATACACTTCATTTTCGGTAGCATGATACTTATGATTAGAAATAGATGAATCACTAGAAACTTTACGTATATCATGGGCAGCAACCTGCAAATCATTTTCTGTAACATATGAATTACTAGAAAATTCAAGCTTATCATGAAAATCTTTAGTATTATGCATGTAAAACCTAAAGACTTAGCGTAATCCATAAATTCTTGACGTTCCAATTTACTCTTTTATGTGTTTTGCCAAATAAAACATATCACCTAGATTGTCAAAATTCTCATGCACCATGTTATCAGCAATGTTTTTATTCAAGCCAACAATGAATCTAAGCAAAACCAATTCTTCGTGCTCTTTGTGTAAGCTCTACATAAGTCATCTAGCATCTCATTATAATATTTATGTATAGTTAAACTAGCTTGAGAGCAAGATTGATACTCTGGAATCTTGTTACACCAATGACTTACCTATATGTCGTTAGAAAGGCCGAAATTATGCGTGCGCCTTTCAAGCTCATAAATGTCCTTTTTGAGGAAAATCATACCCCATATGGTTCTAATTGATGTGTATCCATCCATAAAATCTAAAGTACTCATGTTGAGAGAAGACATAAAACAAAAGAAAAAACTAACACAAAGACGAAAGAGACTCGATTACGTTAGTATACATATAAACAAATTTTTTCTGCCTTTCCTCACTCGTATATGGATTTAGTCATTTGGATTTGGTTAGTGTATGTGCCCTAGGCCATTATTTGGATGTTTTATGTTATACATTTATTATTAATAAAGAGGTTTTATTATCATTATTGTTGGTTAGTATGTTACACAATTATGATATATGTTACTGGTTCATTATTGTTATAGAGATAAAATAATTTATAACTAGTATAAGTATTGATTTGATAATCATAAGATAATTATGTGTATGGTGATACAAATCAATCTCATAGATACTTGTTAGAGAACATTGTATTGGATACAACCTTCATGATATTACTACATGGATTAGCGTCATAAGTAAATCTCATGATAGTCATGTTTTAATCCTTATACTTGAGATTGTCATAGTTTCCAACATAAGGACTATTATATTTTGACATGATCTAACGTTATTTGTAACTGGATATTAATAAAGGTCATGATTGAGTATGATAGAAATTATGTAGAGGATATTGAACAATCAAGATAGAATTTGTCCCTCTCTTTTCAGAGAAATATCTTTGGGCCCCTCGATTAGTGAGACTATGAAATGCATGGCCGTGCTCAAATGAATTAATAGTGTGATCAATATCATTTGTTTTATCAGTCTACTTAGAGATCGCGTAATCATATGTTTGAACAATATAAGTATGACGCTGACCATGACTTATGTTCAAACTAGATATCGTGTGACAAAGGGATTAATGCATGTGCTATTATTAGGCTAGTTGGACTGTACTCGTATTAATTGGGTAGTCGTATTGTCTTGCTAAAGACCAATTATGACTTGTTGGTTCAATAGAGATTTACCCAACTGCCAATTAATACAGGGCTATCGGGTTAATAATATTAAAATATTAATATTAGACATTATTATTATTATAACTATTTTCGTTTTTTATATATACTTATATGTATCATTGGATAATAACAATAGAATCCATATCTGATATGGATTTTGATTGGTCTGTTGAGAAATATGTTTGGATAATTTTCAAAGTCATGTTTTTAAGTGGATACTTAAAAATTTCACACATGGTGTTATATGTGGTTAAAAGTTGAAAAGGTTGAAAAAGTTGACATAGATATCTCAGGTTGTTGCACATTGATCGATCTATGTACATAGATCCCTCACATCGATCAATCTATGTAAGGCAGTGAAAGTTCAAGACCTTACTGTGAGACATCGATCTCTAAACCTGAGACACATCGATCGATCAATGTACATCGAACCCTCACTTCGATCGATCGATGTAGGTCAGAGACAAAACCTGAACCTTTCTGTGAGACATCGATCTCTGAAGCTGAGGCACTTCGATCAATCGATGTCTAGGGTTTTTAGAAATAATTTTCTAAAATGTGATTACATGTTTGTTTTCATTTGTATATGATTTATACATGTTTATTATGTGATTATTATGTGTTTGTGGTAATCTTAAATGTATTGTGACTAACACGCCTTGGAAGTTCTACAACTTACCAAAAAGGACAAAATTGGTATTTTGATTTTTGTAGGAACATGATATGGTAGATATATATCAAAGATGTATGATGTATTCTTATACTATTTATCATGACAAAGGTGATATCATGATTATTTCTGACCATCGGGGTCATTTCTGGAGTTTTCTTATACCAGGGGCATTTTGGTCATTTCACCCCAACGGTATTTTTGGTATTTTCACTCAAGGAATCTCTTGAGCATATTATTATCTTCATTCTGGAGCTAAGTTATTATTAATTTGAAGATAATGTGGTGATCCTCTATTTTATTCTCTCACATGATGATATTATTAAATATAGCTGGATATGTGACGATTTGAGATGTCACATTCTATTTTTTCTTAAAGACCCTCTTATATATGTTATAAGAGCATATTATTCATTATTATTTAGAGTTGTTCAAGGTGTTAAAGGTGGAGGTGATACATTATTTATTTTATAAGTTGGTGACAAGTGGACCAACCAAAAAGGAGCTAGTTGGCAATTGGATTTTTTCAAAAATAGCCAACGGCTATGGCTGACCATGGCAGGATTTTTTGAGTCAAAATGAAGACTTCACATTCCCTATTCTTGTGCTTGGAGTTGAGGGTATTTTGCTGGTATTATCCTTTCTTATTATCATCATTTTACAAAGGATAATAAAGATTATATTTTGGAAAAATCCAAGAAGTAGCCAACGGCTACTTAGTCATTTTGGAGCTGAATTTTTGAGTTTGAAATGGTAAATGCTCACATGCCTATTATCTTGGCCAAAAGTTGAGAAGATGATGGAGTTGTTATGGCCATATTATCTTCACATTTTCAAGATAATTTCAAGTCATTTTTTAAGGTGTAAAAATCGGCCAAGGTGACATCCTAGGTAGACCAATTATGTTGTCTCATTTTGCCAAGTGTACCAGGCCAACCAATGATGTGAAGACATTTGGATTTGATGATGAAGATGGTGACACATTGGAAGTCATATCTCCAAGGCTCAAATCATACTATAAATAGAGGCAATGGTGAAGAAGATGAAACACACTTGAAGCTCACAAGCATTTGTTGAATTGTCTAGCTATCATCTTCTTCTTGTTGTTGTTGTTCATGTTCCATTATTTGTAGCAAAGGTGTTCTTGTTGTTTTTGTTGTGATACAAGCCTCTTGAGCTTCATTTGTAAGATTGATTAGCCATTTCTATAAGACTACATCAATAGGTGGTAGAGGTGTTGCAACTAAGTGTTGCTTAGAAGGTGATTATCCAGTCTTGAACAGGATCAGTGTATAACACAAGGATCAAGCTTGGTTCTTGTTGTAAGGTGATTCATTTGATAGTGAAATCCAAGGAAAAGTGTTCCTTGGGACTGGAATATGCCACATTGACCGAACCAGGATAAATCCTCGGTGTTCTTGTCTTGTTTCATTATTTCTGTTTTCTGCCTGTTTTTGACTGCAGTTTTCACACAATTTCTCACATTTTGAAAAAATAGCTAAACACTTTCAAACTTCATGATTTTTGGTGGAGGTATACTTCAGACTGTTAGCTTTCATTTTCAGCAAGAATCACTTAATTTGAGCAAGGAAAAGTTAGTCTTTCAGTCTTTGCAAAATAACTGCTCCAATCTGGCTGCAATCTGACCAGTTTTGAGACAACTTAAATTCTGTATTTATCAAAAATTGTTTAAGGTCAGGGCCTTTTGGAAACATCAACTACACATCCTAAGGAGTGTTTTGAAATAAAGATCAACCTTTTTGGTTGATTATTCAAAGGGAAATACGTTTTGCAAAATCAGCAACATTCTGTCCAATTCTGTCTAGATTGACCATCTGAATCTTTTTATTTGTTTGAAGGGCCAACGATCTTATTTTTGTCTGATTTTTGGACAGAGCCTTGTTAACACATTGAAGTTCAATTCTGGAAAGTTTCATAATTTTTGGAGTTGTGTACATTTATTTTTAAATTTTTCAAAAACGGGTTCTGAATCTGAGGTGATCTTAGATTTCTGTTTTCAAAGGGGATTTTTGCAAAGGGTTGTAGTGTAATTTCCGCTAACCACTATTCACCCCCCTCTAGTGGTATTTATTACAGGTGCACGGTCCAACAATTGATATCAAAGCAAGGTCTACACCACTCAAAGAAGCAAGATTCAACATTGTACGATCAATACAAAGTCAAGAAACAATTACTCTTTGTAGCCTGCTTATCTCAGATTAAAGGTACATACTATGGCAATAGTTTCTCACAAAGGTGAGTTGGAAGGTATGTCCACTCAACGCCCTCTACTTTTTGATGGCAATAATTTTATTCATTGGAAACTAAGAATGCGGCTATTCTTAATGTATATAGACATCGATTTATGGTCTATAGTTGAAGATGGACCGTACATTCCAATAAAAGTTGTACAAGTTAGTGGAGTCACTCAAAAAATTGAAAAATATAAAAGTGAGTGGACATCGGAAGATAAAAAGAAAATGTCAATGAATTCAAAAGCTATGCAATTACTCTTGAATGGACTTACGACTTCTGAAGCAGGATATGTTTCAAATTGTACAAGCGCACACGACATGTGGAAATCACTTGTATTAAAGCATGAAGGTACTAGTGGTGTTAAAGAATAAAAAATAAACATGCTTATGACTGAATTAGAGTCTTTCAAAATGTTGTCAAACGAATCCATAACATCTATGGATTTGAGGATTACTAACATTTTTAATGCCCTTGAAGCTTTAGGCAAATCATTCACGAACAATGAAAAAGTTCAAGAGGTGCTACGAAGCCTTCTTGTTGAATGGGATCCAAAGATGACTGCAATCGAGGAGACAAAGTCAATCACTAAGATGGATGAATTGATAGGGTCTTTTGAAGTCTATGAGGTAAAACTAAACCAATGGAAGTCCGAGTCATCTAAACCATCAAGTAAGTCAATAGCTTTCAAAACAACTGAAACACATACAAATAATGATGATAGTAATAGTGATACTGAATTAGATGATGACTTGACATTAATAGCAAGAAAACTTAGGAAGTTTTTCAAACGTCTTAATAGGAATAGGCAACGTTCTTCTTCTTCTTCTTCTCAACCTAGGAAGAATAACACAAACAAATGATATAATAAAGAATTAAAGTGTTATGAATGCGGTCAAAAAGGACATATTTCAGACGATTGTCCAACAAAGAAAAATAATAATAATAACAACAATAATAAACAAGCCAAGGACAACGAGGCACAAATGACAAAGACAAAGGAGTCAAAGGCAAGGAAAAGGAAACGAGCAATGAATGTGAGCACATAGAGCGACTCATCCGACTTAGAATCCGAAACTGAGGAAGCTCAAGTCTGCTTCGTATCTAACGAGGACAAACGCAAGGAATGCAAGAAGGATACAAAGTCAAAGACTCTAAAAACCAAATGGTTTTTAGATAATGGATGTTCGAGGCATATGACGGGAAACCCCAAACTATTCACCAAACTTGAACATATTGATGGTGGAAAGGTGACATTCGGTGACAACAACAAAGGAAAAGTTGTTGGAAAAGGAACAATCGGGGACCCAAACACATTTCAAATACGAAATGTGTTGTTAGTAAGCAGTCTCTCTTATAATTTAGTTAGTATTTCTCAACTTATAGATTGCGGTTATAATGTCTCTTTTCTTCTCAATTCTTATGATATAATAAATAAAAAGGGAGAAATAGTATTAAAAGAAAATAGAGATGGTAACATTTATAGTCTTACCTTAGATAACATGTTAGATTCTAAGGTTAAGTGTCTAATATCACATGACTTAGATGTAAATTTATGGCATAGAAGATTAGGCCATATAGGAATTTCAACCATTAAGAAATTATCTAATAAGAATTTAATTAGAGGAATGCCTAAGTTAGACTTAGATAAGTTTCAAATGTGTAAAACATGTATTAAAGGTAAACACATTAAAGAAACATTAAAACCGAAACATGAAGTGAGTACTAGTCATGTACTAGAATTGCTTCACTTAGACTTATTTGGTCCAAGTAGGACAAGAAGTCTATGTGGACACTACTATGTGTGTGTCATAGTAGATGATTACCCACGCTACACATGGATATTGTTCTTAACACACAAAGATGATGCTCCATTAGCAATCGAAACACTTATTAAGAAACTTGAAAATATATACGAAGAAAATGTTAAGAGAATTAGAAGTGATAGAGGTGGATAATTTAAAAACAAAGATGTAATCAAATTTTGTGAATTACATGGAATTAAACACGAATTCTCACCATCTAGAACACCACAACTCAATGGATTTGTTGAACGTAAAAATAGAAAAATTCAAGAAGTTGCTAGAACTATGCTATGTGAAAATAAATTACCTAAGTATTTATGGGCTGAAGCTGTTAGTTGTGCATGCTATATTATAAATAGGCTTTCAATCAGAAAGACACTAAATAAAACACCTTATGAGTTGTTAAATAATAGACAACCTAAAATAGATTATCTTAAAGTATTTGGATGTAAGTGTTTTGTGTTGAACACTAAGGATAATCTAGACAAATTTGAACAAAAGTCTATCGAATGTATATTTGTTGGTTATTCGACTAATTCTAGAGCATATAGGTGTTATAATTCTGCATCTAGAAAAATAATTGAATCTATACATGTGAAATTCAATGAAAATGCATGCTTTGAAGTTAGTGATACAACTCAACATAAACATAAGAATAATGTTGAAAATATGTTTGATGATGATGTATTACTTGAGCCTGTACTTGATCATCTAGAACCAACTCCCCCTAAATAAGACATGCATGAACCCTTAGATGAAATAAATGAGGAAACTCTGCAATTAGAGGATAATACAACTAATGATCAAATTACATATGATAATGTTCACACTAATGAAACATTTGAACAAGATGAGGGTGAACCTAGTCAATCTAGGAATTGGTGGCATCCTAGAGAACTAATCATTGGGGATCCAAGTGCTGGGGTTAGAACACGTAGAAATATAAGTCAACTTGAAGGACATAGCTTAATCTCACAATTAGAACCTAAGAATGTAAAGGAAGCCTTAGGTGATATATCTTGGATAGATGCTATGCATGAGGAATTAAATCAATTCACAAGGAACAATGTGTGGGACTTAGTACCTAAACCTAAAAACAAGTCTATCATAGCAACTAAATGGGTCTTTAGGAATAAAATGGACGAACAAGGAAATATTACAAGAAATAAGGCTAGGCTAGTCGCACAAGGTTATAATCAACAAGAAGGAATAGATTATGAAGAAACCTTTGCACCCGTTGCACGACTAGAAGCATTTAGATTATTACTTGCGATTGCAAGTCTAAGCAATATTAAGTTCTTCCAAATGGATGTCAAGAGTGCATTCTTGAATGGATACATCCAAGAAGAGGTGTTTGTTAAACAACCCCCTGGATTCGAAAATCCAAAGAATCCTAACCATGTTTACAAGCTTAACAAATCTCTATATGGTTTGAAACAAGCTCCAAGAGCTTGGTATGATAGATATGCAAACTTTCTTATTGCAAATAATTATCAAAGGGGGACCATCGACAACACATTATTTCTAAAAAGAAAAGATAATGACTTGTTAATAGTTCAAATATATGTAGACGATATTATCTTTGGTTCAACCAACCCTACCTTCGTAAAAGACTTCGAAGAGTGTATGAAGTAAGAATTTGAAACGTCAATGGTAGGAGAATTGAACTACTTCTTAGGCCTTCAAATCAAACAAACCCCTGAAGGAATTCACATTAGGCAACTTAAGTATGACAATGATATGATTAAGAAGTTTCGCTTTGAAGAGTTGAAACCTACAACTACCCCCATGAGTGTCAGCACCAAACTAGATAAGGATGAAAATGGTAAACCTTTTGATGACACACTTTATAGGTCTATTATTGGATCACTGTTATACTTAACTGCAACACCTGACATCATGTTTAGTGTATGTATGTGTGCTAGGTTTCAATCTTGTCCTAAGGTATCACATTACAATGCAGTGAAAAAGATCTTTCGATATCTTAAGCATACACCTCACTTAGAACTTTGGTATGATAGAAATGCTAAGTTGGAATTACACGCATATATTGATGCTGATTATGGTGGTTGCAAATTAGATAGAAAATCCACTAGCGGTACTTGTCAATTCATAGGAACCAACTTGATCTCTTGGTTTTCTAAAAAGCAAGCTAGTGTAGCTCTTTCTACCACTGAAGCCGAGAATATTGCTTTAAGTTTATGTACTACCCAAATACTTTGGCTTAAACAGCAACTTAGTGATTTTGGCATTAAAATGAATAAGATTTCAATTTTCTGCAATAGCACAAGTGGAATCAATCTTTCTCGGAATCTGGTGCTTCATTCTAAGGCCAAACACATTGAGGTGCGATACCACTTTCTTCGCAATCATGTTCAAAATGAGGATATAGTCATAAACCATATAAGAACTGATCACCAATCGCTGATGTTGTACCCCAACCGTATTGTACTTGGAACTATGATGAAATAGCGAAATGAAATGTTAGATCTTCCAAGTACATTTTATTTAGTTATATTATTGCTTCTTTAATTAAATCCTCTTAAAGTAGATACTGCATAATGAAAGAGGTGAGTGTTATGAAGCAAATGAAATGATCAATTCACCCCTCCAGGGCCTAAGAGATTTCGGCCCAATGCTTAAAAATGGGCCTTAGAAGTTTTTTTTTTTCAAATTTATAAGAAGGCTAAACTTAAGGGCCATCTTAAAATAAGCCCAAATGGAAATTAAGGAGTTTTAAGTAGTGGGGCAATTTTCCCCCAAACTCTCACAATTTCGGCCCTTGGCCCAAAAAGAACTCAAGATTTTCCTAATTATATTGCAAATCAAGAAAAAGGGGAAAATGATTAATAAAAAAGGAGAAACTACCTACATAGCTTCTCATTAAACCCACTTGGAAAGAGAATTAAGTATGCTAATGACCCCTTAATGCCCTAAACCGCCGGCCCCTTCTATGGAATAACCCAAGGAGCCTTTCAAATATTACCATGGTTACTTTATGTTAACCACAAGGTTAAAGTAACCCAAATTAGCCCAAAAGAAACTATAGTTGGATAAAGTAACCCAAGTTAGCCTTTAAGTAACTATAATTGGATAAAGTAACCCAAGTTAGCCTTAAAGTAACTATAGTTGGATAAAGTAACCCAAGTTAACATTAAAATAACCTTGATTAGCTAAAGTAACTTGGGTTAATTAACTCTAACCATGCTAAGGTGATCTCGTACTTCCCTCTTTGATTCCAACGGCTAACCCTTAGCCAAGGGAAGAAAAATTTTCTCCAAGAAACTCTAGAACACTCTCCCTCAAGAATTCACAAGGAGCAAGAGACTTCCCTCTTTTCCATTAAGGAACACGGCTATTTTGAGCCAAGGAGTCCAAGATCTTCAAGCCTCAAGAATCCTCTAGGTGCAAGCATTCAAGCTCTTAAGTGGTGCTAGTTTCTTAGAAGTTTGAACACCATTCAAGCTTCATTTTGGTAAGTCAATCTAGCCCCTATTTAGTTATATCTTCCACTTAAGAAAAGGACCAATCTTTGTTCTCTTTCCTTCCCTAAAACTGTGGGGTTTGTACATTGAAGAGGAGGAAGACTTCATTTCATCCAAGTTCCAAACTATGGAGGCTTAAGCTTGAAGAAGGCAAGTACACTATAAATATTCATGACTTGTGTGTGAAAGTGCATGCTTGAATTTATAGATGCTACCAAGTTTTAATCTTAGATGTGAAATGTTAGGTTTGATGCATGAAGCTTTCGGTTTCTTAGAGAAGTGGCTTGCATGTATGTGATTTTCTTCAAAGGTGGATTCTTTGCTCTTTTTAAGTATGAATATGATGTTAATCTAAGATGAATGTGGCAAAATTTTCTTCTTGGACATGAAAGGGGGACGGCTGGATGAAAATGAATGATAAGTGTGGTTCTTGTGATAGATTGTAACTTGTGGGGTAAAGAATGTGCACAAGATGTATGCTTTATGACTTAAGTGTAACATGTTCATTATGCAAATATGATTTAAACCCTTGTATATGTGTGAAACAGGCTGTCTTGAGGGTATGGTACGTATACACTAAATATACCAAGAATAGATTTTGTTATGAGCAAAAGGTGCAAGAATCAAGGTGTATTACGTGTAACCATCAAACTGTTTTGAAGAAATTTATAGATGACCGTTAGCATGTTTTAAAACCTGTAATGTTTATGCAAAAAGGGTGTATTTGATGATTAGTAAGTTATTATGAAGAATCACTCAAGTTGGAACATTTTTAGTAAGGAAAAGTGACATGAATGAAAATTACTGGAACATGGCAGAATAAGGTGACGTTTTGTAGGACCTGAAAATGGATCTTAGAAGCATGCAATTAAGCTAAGTTTTGGCATGACATTAGCCCTATGTATGTAGTAAACATGAGAGTTGGAATTTTGGTAAAATAAGTTGTGGTTTATCTTTAATGGAATTTTTTGAAAAACTGGTCAAGCTGAAATTTACTGGACTGTACAGAATTTATGTGGTGTATTGATTTACCCGAAAATGGACGCTAGGAATATGAAAATGGGCTTGTTTTTGGTATGATGCTAGCTTGATATGTGTAATAAATGTGTGAGTTGGAATTTTGGTAAAATCGTTTGTGGGTTGACCGGAATGAAATTTTTAATGACAACTGGTCATACAGAAATTACTGGAACACGACAGTTTTGAGTAACAGGTTGTTCGGCTCGCAAATGAACCTTAGGAATGTGCAAACGAGTTGATTTTTGGTATGATGATAGTTTGATATGTTTAGTAGGACTGAGAGTTGGAATTTTGGTAAAAGAACTTGTGGTTTAGTCACAATGAAATTCGTGGTAAATTTGGTCGTTCCAGATTCTGCATGTGCCTAGATTTGGGAAATAAGTTAAATGACCCCCTTAAGTGTATTAGATTGCCTTGAAAGTTTTATGATATTTACCTAAGGAATGCATGTACATGTTTATGTAAAGAAACCAGCTTAAAACCCCCATTTTGGTGGCTAACAACTGACTTGAAGTTAGTGGTACAAAACTGGAAAACAGAACAGTTTAATAACATAAGTTGTAAGACTTTGATCTTGCTCATTTAGGCTTGAATGTGATATTGTCCACATGGATATTTTCCCGTAGTATGTTAGCTACGTTTTTTTAGGTAATGACTCAAATTGATTAAGGTTTTATGACCCATGAAACTGAGGTGAGGCGGGTACTGCCCTGCTGATCTCAGCAGTACCTATGGTGGTAATTTGATGTCTTGAGGACTTTAGACATTTCGGAATGTTACGAAATTGTTATGGCATGTATTTAAGTCTTCATTACGCATATGTATGGCATGAGTTATGAAAATGAGTACGAATTGATGAGCATGAGGCTGTATGAACAGAATGTTATTACTGGACAGTTTTCCAGCTTAAGAGACAAGTCCGTGCATGCTTGTTTTGATGTATTTGTTCACGAGTTGCATATTGCATATCATGCATTGCATTGTCCATGTTCCTACAGCATATGAAACTGATTTTATGCCAATGAATGATGAGAAAGATCTTTTGAAAAGAAGTTTTCAGTTTTGAAAGAAAGATCTTTTGAAGAGAAGATTACGATTTTGAAAGAAAGACTCCTATGGTACCATTTATTTCTGGCCAGCAGGACCCGTTCCAGATCCGGGGTTAATTGATATGATGAGGAGGACCCGTTTCAGATCCAGGGTTAATTGATCTGATGATAATTACCGTTCAGGCCCGGAGAAAATAAACCTGATTATGATAATGACCGTATAGGCCCGGAGAGAATAGACCTGGTGATTATGATTGATGACATGACCGTTCCGAATCTGGGAATAATAGATTCGAAGAGAAGAATATGACCGCCTCAGATCCGGAGAGAATAGATCTGAACACTCTCTTGTTTTCATTGACGATGATGTTTTGAAAGAAAGAACGAAAGAACTTATCTTCATTTTATCATAATGCATCACATATACATACTCATGCATGTTGCATTTATTGAGTCATCGAATGTTTGGTACATGTTACTTAGACCAAGTTTTTATGACTTGGTAGCTCCTAAGTTAGGATCTTTAATAAGTTATGATTTGTGATAAGTTATGATCTTTGATAAGATATGAGCTGGTTGCTTATGGGTATTGAATGGAAGGTCAGATATGTTTCTAAACCGAATATTTGAGGTTCGGTTCTCGTATGTACTTTACATTTAATTCACGATTATTTATAGTTTACTTGCTGGTGACGTTGTCACTCACCCCTTATTTTTCCTTCCAGAACCCGCAGGAAATAGAGTTGAATGGATCGAAGACGAACCTAGGGTTCCTTATCCGTAGAGGAGCGTGAGGTGGATGACTTGAGGAGTTCTGCTATGATGGAAGTGATGGATGATCTTATTATGACTTTATGATGGAAACATTTACTTTTGGATTTCCGCATTTTATGAACATGTTGTAAGACTAATGATGGCTACTTAGACGCTTTTATTTTAAAAGTTTTTATGCTGCTTCGGTTTTGCTTACTGGTTGACGTGTAAGCATGAAAGTCTACATACTTTATTCTGGACTATGATATGTTATGGATCGACGCCTGATACTCTCCGTAGTGAAGTACGGCGGGCGCACCGTATCCGGCAGGGCTGGGTGCGGGGCGCTACAGGTGGTATCAGAGCTGAGGCTCTAGATCCAGGCAGAATATATAATTAAGTTATGATTTTAGCAAACTAAGTTCGATCTTAGATCTAAGTCATGATCCTAGATGTGAGTTGACCTTAGACTAGGATGACTTAGACTGGAAATTAGGGTTTTGTTCTGATGATTAAGCCCTAGTTGATGGCAATTTATAAAATATAATCATACCTACTTGCATGCCTTTAAGATCTTATTTGGATTATGAATTAAATTTTTCGCATATCTGAGTATTTATACCTTGAGTAAGACTCCGACACTCTGTGGTGCGGATGGCATCACGATTCAGTAAAACCACATCATCACTGTCACCTTCAGGAAGCAGTAGGCTTCACTATCGACAGTTAGTAAGAGTACGTATTCCGAAGTTTGACGGGGAATCTAGTTTAAAGAAGGTAGAAAGATGGTTAAGTGAAGTTGAAGGTAACTTCATGCTGATACAGGTGTCGTATAGGATAAGGGCACAGATTATCCGGCCATTTTTGAACGGTAAGGACCGCCAGTGGTGGAGGACTTGTATCCAGCCACTACCCCGACCGGTAACTTGGGCAAAGTTTCTAGAAAAGTTTTGTGAATTCTCCTTCTCTCAGGACTTAATCACGAGAGGGGTTGAGGAATTTGACTCATTAAGACAAAGGTCAGGCGTCACCATCTCAGAGTACGCTCGTTGGTTCGCTACTTTGGGTCGGTATGTTCCTTTGGTCATGGAGGATGAAAAGTTTAAGGTGATCAGATTTGTGCACGGTTTAGACCTTCAGATCGAAACTCGGTTAGTCAAGGCGTATTCAAGAACTTTTAACGAATTAGTGGAGGGCTGCTACAGAGCAGAACGTGATAGTAACAGAACGGAAGGACGAAATAAACGACTTAACGAGCATACTAAGAAACGAAGTAGGATGTGGGAGCCCTTTTCGCACAAGGCTAATAAAGAAACAACCAAGGTACGCCTAATTGCACAAGTCAAATGCAAAGTGCCTATGTTCTACTTCCTATTAGCCAAGTATAAGTGATTATGATGATTTCTTTAAGTCATGATGAGAAGACCATAAGTAAGTAAGTGGGGTTATTAGTGGTAGTATGACCGAGTACAACACCGTGTTTGGGACTCGGAGTCTCTGCCATGATACATCACCATTTTGTTGTACATACGGGAAATCGATCGGCATACCGTGTGCTATTATTCTTATCAAGAGTGCTATAGCCCAATTTGAAAACGTTATGACATCACGATATGAAAGCGTCATGTTAGGCAAGCTATGAAAAGCAAGTCATGATTATGAAAATCATGTTTTATGTGATTGGACCATTTTAGGATGATGATTAAGAGTTCCCTAAGTCTATAAGACACTTCACCAAAGGACGCCTGCTGAACCGAAAGAAAACTAAAGGAACAATTGCGGGAGCTTTCAAGGAAGAAACTTGACCGCCCCAACGTATCGCCCTAGGGTGCTTCCATGTTATTCGTAAAGAGAAGGATGGAGGCATGCGTCTTTGCGTAAGATCATAAAGAACTCAACATGGTCACCGTAAGAATAAGTACCCTCTGACTAGGATCAATGATCTATTTAACTAGCTTCGGATAAGCAATTGACAAGTGGTGTATTGTTCGGAAGTAAGGTAATTTGTTAGTTAAACTGTATGTTGGAAGGAGAAATTCATAGAAATGCTGTGAGATGATGAAGCGTTACGGGACTGTTTTGGAGAGATCTAAAACAATGGCCGTTCGAGAGGAGGAATGGGGAATCCCATAAGATATGAGGTTTAGATTGAGAATTTATAAGTTGAGAATATCTAACACACTCTAGCAATGACGTTACGATTGGGTATGTGTACTTTATGGGAGCTATTCCGGATGTCGTTGGATGCTGTTCGTATGTAAAATGATTACATAATTACTGAAAGGATGACCTCTGCCAGGTTTTGCGTGTTTTACAAAAAGGAAATTTTAAGCATTTCATGATCATGATAACCCGGAATGGATACCATTATCAGTACGTAGTATCAAGGTTGGGAGTGCTTAAGATATGAGATGGGTGATGGTAACGCCTCTAAAAAATTAATAATAAGTCCTGATGAGGCTTCTAGGATGAGTTGAACGAAGCCGTTCCAAGGGAATTAGATAGACACCTTATTCTGTCTTTATTACCTAAAGGTAGGAAAGGAGCATCAAAGACATGCAAGGTTGTTGCAAACCCTTAAGCCCCGAGTGAAAGAGGGATCACATCACTATGGAACTTATGATTGACCTGCCAAGGACAAAGTGTGGACATGACACTATTTGGATAGTAGTCGATTATTTGATGAAACCCGTCCATCTCATGGCTAAGTGCGGTATGGAAGCAAGTGTCGATTTTCCCTTATTGGGATGAAATTTGAGATAAAGTTTTTACAGGACCTGAATTAGTGGACCAAACACGAGAAAAGGTTCTAGGGAAACGATCTGTCCCTATGGTTAAGTTGCGATGGAAGCACCACTCTGATGAATAACTACTTGGGAGACTGAAGAAAACATGAGGGAAATTGTACTCACATCTTTGGATTAGTACTCTTAAGTTTCAAGGACGAAACTTATGATAAGGGGGGAGGATGTTGTACCCCAACCGTATTGTACTTGGAACTATGATGAAATGGCGAAATGAAATGTTAGATCTTCCAAGTACATTTTATTTAGTTATATTATTGCTTCTTTAATTAAATCCCCTTAGGGTAGATACTACGTAATGAAAGAGGTGAGTGTTATGAAGCAAATGAAATGATCAATTCACCCCTCCAGGGCCTAAGAGATTTCGGCCCAAGGCTTAAAAAGGGGCCTTAGAAGTTTTTTTTTTCAAATTTATAAGAAGGCTAATCTTAAGGGCCTTCTTAAAATAAGCCCAAATGGAAATTAAGAAGTTTTAAGTAGTGGGGCAATTTTTCTCCCAACTCTCACAATTTCGGCCCTTAGCCCAAAAAGAACTCAAGATTTTCCTAATTATATTGCAAATCAAGAAAAAGGGGAATATGATTAATAACAAGGGAGCAACTACCGACATATCTTCTCATTAAACCCACTTGGAAAGAGAATTAAGTATGCTAATGATCCCTTAATGCCTAAACCGTCGGCCCCTCACACTATAAATAGGAGGCAATGGTGAAGAAGAAGAACACACTTGAAGCTCACTTAAAAGCAATAGTTGATTTGTCTAGCTATCTTCTTCTTGTCATTCTTGTTTCATTCTTTGTAGCCAAGGTGTTCTTGTTGTATTTGTTGGAGAGCTACAAGCCTCTTGAGCTTCATTTGTATGATTGATTAGCCAATTCTATAAGGCTACATCAATAGGTGGTAGAGGTGTTGCAACTAAGTGTTGCATAGAAGGTGTTCATCCAAGTCTTGAATAGGGTTGGTGTTTAACCCAAGGATCAAGCTTGGTTCTTGATGTAATTTGGTTCATACCATAGTGAAATCCAAGGAAAGGTGTTCTTTGGCGCTGGAGTAGGCCACATTGATCGAACCAAGATAAATTCTCGGTGTTCTTATCTTGTTTCAGTTTTCACACAAATTCTCACGTTTTGAAAAAATAGCCAAACACTTTAAAAATTCGTGATTTTTGGTGGAGTTATACTTCAGACTGTTAGCTTTCATTTGCAGCAAGAATCACTTGATTTGAGAAAGGAAAAATTAGTCTTTTATTATTTGCAAAATAACTGCTCCAATTTGGCTGCAAACTGACCAGTTTTGAGAAAAATTAAATTATGTTTTAAGCAAGAACTGTTTAAGGTCCGGGCCTTTTGGAATCATAAACTAGACATCCTAAAGAGTGTTTTGACATAAAGATCAACCTTTTTGGTTATGTATTCAAAGAGAAACACGTTTTCAAATTTCAGCAACATTCTTTCCAATTCTGTCCAGATTGACTATCTGAATCTTTTCATTTGTTTGAAGGGTCAAACGATCTTATATTTGTCTAATGTTTGGACAGAGTCTTTTCAACACATTGTAATTGAGTTCTGGAAATTTTCATAATTTTTGGAATTGTGTACAAGGATTTTTGAATTTTTCAAAAACAGGCTCTGAATCTAGGGTAGTCTCAGATTCTATTTTCAAAGGAGATTTTTATCAACGGTAGTAGTGCAATTTCTGCTAACCACTATTCACCCTCCTCTAGTGGTGTTTATTGCAGGTGCACGGTCCAATAGTTGGTATCAGAACGAGGTCTACACCACTCAAAGAAGCGAGATTCAACACCGTACAAACAACACGAGGCCAAGAAACAATATTTCAAAGTAGCCTGCTAATCTCAAATCAAAGGTGCATACAATGACCATAGTTTCTCACAAAGGTGAGTTGGAAGGTATGTACACACAACGTCCTCTTCTTTTTTATGGTAATAATTTTGTTCAAAAGAAACTTAGAATGAGGCTATTCTTAATGGCTATAGACATTGATTTATGGTCTATAGTTGAAGAAGAGCTGTACATTCCAATGAAAATTGTACAAGTTAATGGAGTCACACAGGAAGTAGAAAAATATAAAAGCGAATGGTCTTACGAAGATAAAAAGAAAATGTCCATGAACGCTAAGGCTATGCAATTACTGTTAAACGGACTATCGACCTCTGAAGCAGGATATGTGTCAAATTGCACAAGTGCACACGACATGTGGAAATCGGTAGAATTAAAGCATGAAGGTACTAGAAGGGTAAAAGAGTCGAAAATAAACACGCTTATGTCTGAGCTTGAATCTTTCAAGATGTTGCCAAACGAATCCATAACATCTATGGATTTGAGGATTACTAACATTTTCAATGCCCTTGAAGCTTTAGGCAAATCATTCACGAATAATGAAAAGGTTCAAAAGGTGCTGCGAAGCCATCCTGCTGAATGGGATCCAAAGGTCACGGCTAATAAAGAAACGAAATCGATCACAAAAATGGACGAATTGATAGGCTCACTAAGAGTATACGATGTAAAACTAAACCAACGGAAGTCCGGGTCATCTAAATCATCCGGTAAGTCAATAGCTTTCAAATCAAGTGAATAAGATGTAAATAATGATGATAGTAATAGTGATAATGAATTAGATGCTGACTTGATATTGATAGCTAAAGAAAGTTTTTTAAACGTCCTAATAAGAATAGACAACGATCTTCTTCTTCTTCTTCTTCTCAACCTAGGAAAAATAACTCTAATAACAACAAATGGTATAATAAAGAGTTAAAATGTTATGAATGTGGTAAAAGAGGACACATCTCTTATGATTGTCCGTCAAAGGAAAATGCCAACAATAACAATAATAACAAACAAGAAAAGGAGACTCAATATCAAAGGCAAAAGAGACCAAGCCAAGGAAAAGCAAATGAGCAATGAAGGTGAGTACATGGAGCGACTCGTCCGACTCAGAATCCGACACTGAGGAAGCTTAATTCTGCTTCATATCCAACGAGGTAAGTTCTTCTTCTGATGATGATTCTGATAGTGAAATGACATTTGATGAAATGTATGAAGAATTTTTAAGAATGCATGCTCATTGTAAGAGGCTTTCTAAAGAAAAGAAGAAACTAATTAAAGAAAATGACCAGTTGAAGACGTCCAACTTGGAATTTTCCGATCAATTAGAATCTGTTAAACAAGAGTCTACTAATACTCTTGATTCTTTAGAGATTAAAATTGAATCATATAGGAAAAATGAACAAAAATTAAAATTGAAATTAGTATGTTGAAGTCTAAGTTAAAAAGTTGTGAAAATGAGATAGTACAACTTAAATCTACTAAACTAAACATAGAAAAAATGTTAGAACAATTTAAATCTGGTACAAACATGTTGGATACACTTATATCATCGCAAAAATATGGAAATGATAAAAACGGGTTAGGCTATAAAGAAGAAAATGTAAAGGTAGATAAAAAGACTAAGTTTGTCTGATCAAGTACAAAACAACCTTATAAAGCAAATTCAACTTTTTTTGCTACATCTTCTTCTACTGCCTCTTCTGTTTATTATAAGGAAAAGATACAACATGCACCCATAAAAGCACACATATATCAACATGCTACTAGGAAAAATTTTGCATCTAGACAACCTAGAAATTATGCCTATATGTATACAAATGCAACTAGACATAATAAAATACATCCAACTTATTATGAACCTAAATATAGGCAACATTCATATAAGACTTACATAAATGCATATGAACATACATATATGGCGCCATTAAACAAAATCATATGCCTTATACACACTATCAAAATTTGCCAAGACATAATACTTATCAACCAAGGTATAACATGTATAACCATGCATCATCTCTTAAGTGGAATGGACAATTGCATGAAAATCGTTTGTATTATTCAACTTATAATAATGTCAAATATGTGCCTAAAAGGTATGTCCAAGTTTGGATACCAAAGGGATATCTAAACAAGGATGGCGCTCCTAACGTTCAAGGACCCAAATAAAGGGTACCTAAAACTTTGTCTCCATTGTAGGAAAATTGCAAGAAATGCAAGAAGGAGGCAAAGTCAAAGAATCTAAAAACAAAATGGTTTTTAGATAGTGGATGTTCATGACATATGACGGGCAACCCCAAACTATTCACCAAGTTGGAACATATCAAGAATAGAGGAAAGGTAACATTCGGTGACAACAACGAAGGACAAGTTGTTAGAAAAGGAACAATCGGGGACCCTAACACATTTCAAATACGAAATGTGTTGTTAGTAAGTAATCTTTCTTATAATTTATTAAGTATTTCTGAACTTATATATTGCGGATATAATGTTTCTTTTCTTCTCAATTCTCGTGATATAATACATGAAAAAGGAGAAATTGTATTAAAAGGAAATAGAGATGGTAACATTTACACTCTTACCTTAGATAACATGTTAGATGCTAAGGTTAAGTGTTTAATATCACATGACTTAGATGTGAATTTATGGCATAGAAGATTAGGCTTACATTATCTAAAAAGAATTTAATTAGAGGAATGCCTAAGTTAGACTTAGATAATTTTCAAATGTGTGAAACATGTATTAAAGGAAAACACATTAAAGAAACATTAAAACCGAAACATGAAGTGAGTATTAGTCATGTATTGAGAAATATGTTTGGATAATTTTCAAAGTCATGATTTTAAGTGATGAATACTTAAAAATGTCACATATGGTGTTATAAATGAAAGAGTTGAATAAGTGAAGAAAAATGACACGATGTCTAGGGTTGTTAGAAATATTTTTATAAAATGTGATAAAATAGTTGTTTTTATTTTTACATGATTTATATATGTTTATTATGTTGTGATTATGTGATTTTTATGATGATAATATCTTGTGACTAATATGCCCTCGAAGTTTCTACAACTTACCAAAAAGGGCAAAAGTGGTATTTTGAGTTTTGTAGATACTCGACATGGTGAATATGATTCAAGAAGATATTATCATCTTATTTATTATCAAGAAGGTGTTATTATATTTAATTCTGACCATCGGGGTCATTTCTGGAGTTTTATCTCACTAGGGGCATTTTGGTCATTTTACCCCCGAAGACAGTATCGGTATTATTACTCAAGGAATATATTGAGTATCTTATTATATTCATTCTGGAGTTCATTTAGTATATTCTTGAAGATTATTTGGTGGTCTTCTATTTTATTCTCTCATTTGATGATTTTATCGACGGTAGCGGGATATGTGACGGTATTCGATGTCACGTTCTATTTTCTCTTGAAGACTCTTATATATATATGTTATTGGAGGTTCTTAATCATCATCCTTCAGAGATTACAAGGTGTTCTTAGTGCAAGATTCATCACAATATGTCAAGGAGAAATGGAAATTTTGATATTATATGTTGACATAACCTTGTCAACTATTATTTGTTGATTTCTCCTCAAAAATCTGAGTTGGTATACATATACACAGCCTCCAAAACGTGATTATACTGGTGGAGATGATGTTTTTCTCATTTTATGAGTTGGAGACAAGAAGACAAACCAAAAGCAAGCTAATTGGCAAAAGTTGCCAACTTGAAATTTCAAATTTGAATGTAATGGAGACAAGATTGTTGGAGATGATTATGGAGGTGTTTTAATTCAAAATTCTCAGCCATCACATGGTCAAAAAGTTGGAGGGAATATGCCATCAATTCACTCTATAAATAGAAGGCAAAGTGAAGAAGAGAAGACATACACTTGAAAGCAAAATTGAAGATTGTTGTATTGCTATTCTCTTCTCATATTTTCGTTCATACTTTGTGTAGCTAAGGTTTTCCAATTTTCTTTGTTGTCCAGCTACACTATACACACCTTCTTGAGTTGGATTTGTATGATTGATTAGCCAAATTTATAAGGCTATATCAATAGGTGGTAGAGGTGTTGTAACCAAGAGTTGGATAGAAGTGATTATCCAAGTCTTGAATAGGGTTGGTGTATAACCCAAGGATCAAGCTTGGCTCTTGTTGTAAGGTGTTCATTTGATAGTGAAATCCAAGGAAAGGTGTTCCTTGGGACTGGAGTAGGTCACATTGGCCGAACCAGGATAAATTCTCGGTGTTCTTTTCTTGTTTCTTTATTTCTGTTTTCTGCCCGTTTTTGACTGCAGTTTTCACACAACTTCTCACATTTTGAAAAAATAGATAAACATTTTCAAAATTTGTGATTTTTGGTGGAGTTATACTTCAGACTGTTAGCTTTCATTTGCAACAAGAATCACTTGATTTGAGAAAGTAAAAGTTAGTCTTTCAGTCTTTGCAAGATAACTGCTCCAATCTAGCTGCAATCTGACCAGTTTTGAGAAAACTTGAATTCTGTATTTTTCAAGAATTGTTTAAGGTCAGGGCCTTTTGGAAACTTCATATAAACTTCCTAAGGAGTGTTTTGATATAAAGATCAACCTTTTTGGTTGAGTATTCAAAGAGAAATACGTTTTGCAAAATCAGCAACATTCTGTCCAATTCTGTTCAGATTGACCATCTGAATCGTTTTATTTGTTTGAAGGGCCAAACAATTTTATTTTTGTCTGATTTTTGGACAGCGTCTTTTTAACTCATTGAAGTTAAATTCTGAAGAGTTTCATAATTTTTGAAGTTGTGTACAATTATTTGTGAATTTTTGAAAAACGGGTTCTGAATCTGAGGTGGTTTCAGATTATGTTTTCAAAGGGGATTTTAACAAAGGGTTGTAGTGTAATTTCCGCTAACCACTAGTCACCCCCCTCTAGTGGTGTTTATTTCAGGTGCACGGTCCAACATTTGGTATCAGAGACAGACCAACACCACTCAAAAGAAGCAAGATTCAACACCGTACAAACAAGACAAGGCTAAGAAGCAAGAAATCATAGTTGCATGCTAATCCCAAATCAAGAAGGTTTGGAGCATTTGAACACTTCAAGAAGGTTTGGAACATTTGTATTCACTTGATTAAAGATTCAAGGTATTCATCTAAAATCATACATCATGTCATCTATCTCTCATAAAGGAGCGTTCTCAAAGTCTACGAAAGAGGTAACATCTACTCCTGATTTTGATTCTGATAATGAGATGACTTTCGATGAAATGTACGATGAATTCATGAAAATGCATGCTCATTGCAAAAGGTTGTCAAAAGAGAAAAAGAAACTAATTGAAGAAAATGACAAGTTGAAGACAACCAACTTGGAACTTTCTAATCAATTAGAGTCTTTCAAACAAGAGTCATCAAATGCTCTTGATTCATTAAAGACTAAAATTGAGTCATCTAGAAATAATGAACAAACCTTAAGAATCGAAAATAGTGCGTTGAAAACCAAGATGCATGATTATGAAAATGAAGTGTCTACACTTAAATCATGCAAACTAGGCTTAGAGAAAACCTTAGAACAGTTTAAATCCGGTACAAACATGTTAGACACACTCATCTCATCACAAAAGTATGGTAATGATAAAACCGGCTTAGGCTATAAAGAAGAAAATGAAAAAGTAAATAAAAAGACTAAGTTTGTTTCATCGAGTACAAAGTTGCCATATAATACAACAAAATCAACTTTGCCTGCTTCTACACCTTCGTCTACTTATATCAAGGCAAAAATACAACACACACCCACCAATATACACACGCATAAACATACATCTAGGCCAAACTTTGTATCTAGACAACCTAGAAATTATGCCTACATGTATACAAATGCAACTAGACCAAATAAAATGCATACAACTTATTATGAACCTAAATATAGGCAACACTCTTATAAGTCTTATAGAAATGCTTACAAACACACTTATATAGCGCCATATAAGAAACAAAATCGCATGCCTTGTGCACATTATAAAACCTGGCCATCCTATAATGATTGTCAACCATGGCACAACATGTATAACAATGCATCTTCACTTATGTGGAATAATCATGTATATGCTAATTCTTCTTATTTTACAAATTATAAGAATGCTAAAAATGTGCCTAGAAGGTATATTCAAGTTTGGATACCTAAGGGATATCTAAACAAGAATAGTACCCATAACATTCCAGGACCCAAATAAAGGGTACCTAAAACTTTGTCTCCATTGTAGGGTAAACGCAAGGAATGCAAGAAGGAGACAAAGTCAAAGAATCTAAAAACCAAAAGGTTTTTAGATAGTGGATGTTCGAGGCATATGACGGGGAACCCCAAACTATTCATCGAATTGGAACATATCAAGAATGGAGGAAAAGTAACATTTAGTGACAACAACAAAGGACAAGCTGTTGGAAAAGGAACAATTGGGGACCCTAACACATTTCAAATACGAAATGTGTTATTAGTAAGCAATCTATCTTATAATTTACTTAGTATTTCTCAACTTATAAATTGTGGTTATAATGTCTCCTTTCTTCCCAATTCTTGTGATATAATAAATGAAAAAGAAGAAACGGTTTTAAAAGGAAATAGAGATGGAAATATTTATACTCTTACCTTAGATAACATGTTAGATGCTAAGGTTAAGTGTCTAATATCACATGACTTAGATGTAAATTTATGGTATAGAAGATTAGGCGATATAGGAATTTCATCTATTAAAAAAATTGTCTAAGAAGAATTTAATTAGAGGAATGCCTAAGTTAGACTTAGATATTTCAAATGTGTGAAACATGTATTAAGGGAAAACACATTAAAGAAACCTTAAAACCGAAACATGAAGTGAGTACTAGTCATGTACTAGAATTGCTTCACTTAGACTTATTTGGTCCAAGTAAGACAAGAAGTCTAGGTGGACACTACTATGTGTGTGTCATATTAGATGATTACTCACGCTACACATGGACGTTGTTCTTAACACACAAAGACGATGCTCCATTAGCAATCGAAACCCTTATTAAGCAACTTGAAAACATTTATGAAGAAAATGTTAAAAGAATTAGAAGCGATAGAGGTGGAGAATTTAAAAACAAAGACGTAATCAAATTTTGTGAACTATATGGAATCAAACATGAATTCTCACCACCTAGAAGACCACAACTCAATGGAGTTGTTGAACGTAAAAATAGAACGATTCAAGAAGTTGCTAGGACAATGCTGTGTGAAAATAAATTACCTAAATATTTATGGGTTGAAGCTGTTAGTTGTGCATGCTATATTATAAATAGGCTTACTATTAGAAAGAAATTAAATAAAACGCCTTATGAATTGCTAAACAATAGACAACCTAAGATAGATTATCTTAAAGTATTTGGATGTAAATGTTTTGTGCTGAACACTAAGGATAATCTAGATAAATTTGAACAAAAGTCTATTGAATGCATATTTGTTGGGTATTCAACTAACTCAAGAGCATATAGGTGTTATAATCCTGCATCTAGAAAAATAATTGAATCCATACATGTGAAATTCAATAAAAATGCATGCTTTGAAGTTAGTGATAAACATCAACATAAACAAGATACAAATGTTGAAAATATGTTTGATGATGATGTATTACTTGAGCCTGTACTTGATCATCTAGAACCAACTCCCCCTGAACAAGACATACATGAACCCTTAGATGAAATAAATCAAGAGACTCTGCAATTAGAAGATACAACTAATGATCCAATTACATATGATAACGTTCATACTAATGAAATGTTTGAACAAGATGAGGGTGAACTTAATCAATCTAGGAATTGGTGGCACCCTAGAGAACTAATCATTGGGGATCCAAGTGTTGGGGTTAAAACACGTAGAAATATAAGTCAACTTGAAGGACATAGCTTAATCTCACAATTAGAACCTAAGAACGTAAAGGAAGCCTTAGGTGACATATCATGGATAGATGCTATGCATGAGGAATTAAATAAATTCACAAGGAACAACGTGTGGGACTTAGTACCTAAACCTGAAGACAAGTCTATCATAGGAACTAAATGGCTTTTTAGGAATAAAATGGATGAACAAGGAAATATTACAAGGAATAAGGCTAGACTAGTCGCACAAGGTTATAATCAACAAGAAGGAATAGATTATGAAGAAACCTTTGCACCCGTTGCACGACTAGAAGCAATTAGATTGTTACTTGCGATTGCAAGTCTAAGCAAAATTAAGCTCTTCCAAATGGATGTCAAGAGTGCGTTCTTGAATGGATACATCCAAGAAGAGGTGTTTGCCAAACAACCCCCTGGATTTGAAGATCCGAAGAATCCTAACCATGTTTATAAGCTTAAGAAAGCTCTATATGGTTTAAAACAAGCTCCAAGAGCTTGGTATGATAGATTTGCAAACTTTCTTATTGCAAATAATTATCAAAGGGGGACCATCGACAACACATTATTCCTAAGAAGAAAAGGTAATGAGTTGTTAATAGTTCAAATATACGTAGATGATATAATCTTTGGTTCAACCAACCCTACTTTAGTAAAAGACTTCGAAGAATGTATGAAGTCAGAGTTTGAAATGTCAATGGTAGGAGAGTTGAATTATTTCTTAGGACTTCAAATCAAACAAACCCCTCAAGGAATTCACATTAGCCAACTTAAGTATGTCAATGATATGATTAAGAAGTTTGGCTTTGAAGAGTTGAAACCTACAACTACTCCTATGAGTGTTATTACCAAACTTGATAAGGATGAAAATGATAAACCTTTTGATTACACACTTTATAGGTCTATGATTGGCTCATTGTTATACTTAACTACATCAAGACCTGATATTATGTTTAGTGTGTGTATGTGTGCTAGGTTTCAATCTTATCCTAAGGTATCACATTACAATGCAGTGAAAAAGATCTTTAGATATCTTAAGCATACACCTCATTTAGGACTGTGGTATGATAGAAAAGCTAAGTTGGAATTACACGCATATAGTGATGCTGATTATGGTGGTTGCAAGTTAGATAGAAAATCCACTAGCGGTACATGTCAATTCATAGGAACCAATTTGATCTCTTGGTTTTCTGAAAAGCAAGCTAGTGTAGCTCTTTCTACCACTGAAGCCGAGTATATTGCTTTGAGTTTATGTACTACCCAAATACTTTGGCTTAAATAGCAACTTAGTGATTTTGGCATTAAAATGAATAAGGTTCCAATTTTCTGCTATAGCACAAGTGCAATCAATCTTTCCCGGAATCCGGTGCTTCATTCTAAGGCCAAACACATTGAGGTACGATATCACTTTCTTCGCGATCATGTTCAAAATAAGGACATAGTGATAAACCATATAAGAACTGATCACCAAATCGCTGACATCTTCACCAAACCCCTTAATCAAGCCACTTTTGAAAACTTACGAGTCAAATTAGGCATGATGACTTACGATACCATTGTATAGTTCTATCTTTTGCATGATTTGCAAAATAAAGGGGGAGATAGAATAAGAACATGATTTTAGTTGGTAAGTCATGTTTTAGTTATTAAGTCATGATGAATCATATGCTAAGTTTTTATGGGTATAAATTTTGGAGCATAGGTTAAGGGGGAGAGTATGAGTTGAGGGGGAGCGGCATACTATTTAAAAGTTGAAAACATAGTTGAAAACATTTGGTTAAACTTTTGGTCAAACTTTTGGTTATAAGTCGTGACATTAAAATCATGTTAGGTTATTTTGAAAATCATCCAAAAGGGGGAGAATATTGAGAAATATGTTTGGATAATTTTCAAAGTCATGATTTTAAGTGATGAATACTTAAAAATGTCACATATGGTGTTATAAATGAAAGAGTTGAATAAGTGAAGAAAAATGACACGATGTCTAGGGTTGTTAGAAATATTTTTCTAAAATGTGATAAAATAGTTGTTTTTATTTTTACATGATTTATATATGTTTATCATGTTGTGATTCTGTGATTTTTATGATGATAATATCTTGTGACTAATATGCCCTCGAAGTTTCTGCAACTTACCAAAAAGGGCAAAAGTGGTATTTTGAGTTTTGTAGGTACTCGACATGGTGAATATGATTCAAGAAGATATTATCATCTTATTTATTATCAAGAAGGTGTTATTATATTTAATTCTGACCATCACGGGCATTTCTGGAGTTTTATCTCACTAGGGGTATTTTGGTCATTTTACCCCCGAAGACAGTTTCGGTATTTTTACTCAAGGAATCTCTTGAGTATCTTCTTATATTCATTCTGGAGTTCATTTAGTATATTCTTGAAGATTATTTGGTGGTCTTCTATTTTATTCTCTCATTTGATGATTTTATCGACGGTAGCGGGATATGTAACGGTATTCGATGTCACGTTCTATTTTCTCTTGAAGACTCTTATATATATATGTTATTGGAGGTTCTTAATCATCATCTTTCAGAGATTACAAGGTGTTCTTGGTGCAAGATTCATCACAATATGTCAAGGAGAAATGGAAATTTTGATATTATATGTTGACATAACCTTGTCAACTATTATTTGTTGATTTCTCCTCAAAAATCTGAGTTGGTATACATATACACAGCCTCCAAAACGTGATTATACTGGTGGAGATGATGTTTTTCTCATTTTATGAGTTGGAGACAAGAAGACAAACCAAAAGCAAGCTAGTTGGCAAAAGTTGCCAACTTGAAATTTCAAATTTGAATGTAATGGAGACAAGATTGTTGGAGATGATTATGGAGGTTTTTTAATTCAAAATTCTCAGCCATCACATGGTCAAAAAGTTGGAGGGAATATGCCATCAATTCACTCTATAAATAGAAGGCAAGGTGAAGAAGAGAAGACATACACTTGAAAGCAAAATTCAAGATTGTTGTATTGCTATTCACTTCTCATATTTTCGTTCATACTTTGTGTAGCTAAGGTGTTCCAATTTTCTTTGTTGTCAAGCTACACTATACACACCTTCTTGAGTTGGATTTGTATGATTGATTAGCCAAATTTATAAGACTATATTAATAGGTGGTAGAGATGTTGTAACCAAGAGTTGCATAGAAGTGATTATCCAAGTCTTGAATAGGGTTGGCGTATAACCCAAGGATCAAGCTTGGCTCTTGTTGTAAGGTGTTCATTTGATAGTGAAATCCAAGGAAAGGTGTTCCTTGGGACTGGAGTAGGTCACATTGACCGAACCAGGATAAATTCTCGGTGTTCTTTTCTTGTTTCTTTATTTCTGTTTTCTGCCCGTTTTTGACTGCAGTTTTCACACAATTTCTCACCATTTGAAAAAAATAGCTAAACATTTTCAAAATTCATGATTTTTGGTGGAGTTATACATCAGACTGGTATCTTTCATTTGCAACAAGAATCACTTGATTTGAGCAAGGAAAAGTTAGTCTTTCAGTCTTTGCAAGATAACGGCTCCAATCTGACTGCAATCTAACCAGTTTTAAGAAAACTTAAATTCTGTATTTTTCAAGAATTGTTTAAGGTCAGGACCTTTTGTAAACTCCATATAAACATCCTAGGGAGTGTTTTGATATAAAGATCAACCTTTTTGGTTGAGTATTCAAAGAGAAATACGTTTTGCAAAATCAGCAACATTCTGTCCAATTCTGTCCAGATTGACCATCTGAATCTTTTTATTTGTTTGAAGGGCCAAACTATTTTATTTTTGTCTGATTTTTGGACAGAGTCTTTTTAACTCATTGAAGTTACATTCTGGAGAGTTTTATAATTTTTGGAGTTGTGTACAATTATTTGTGAATTTTTGAAAAACGGGTTCTGAATCTGAGGTGGTTTCAGATTCTGTTTTCAAAGGGGATTTTAACAAAGGGTTGTAGTGTAATTTCCGCTAACCACTATTCACCCCCCTCTAGTGGTGTTTATTGCAGGTGCACGGTCCAACATCATGTACTAGAATTACTTCACTTAGACTTATTTGGTCCAAGTAGGACAAGAAGTCTAGGTGGACACTACTATGTGTGTGTCATAGTAGATGATTACTCACGATATACATGGACATTGTTCTTAACACACAAAGACTATGCTTCATTGGCAATCAAAACTCTTATCAAGCAACTCGAAAATCTTTACGAAGAAAATGTTAAACGAATTAGAAGTGATAGAGGTGGAGAATTTAAAAACAAAGATGTAATCAAGTTTTGTGAATTACATAGAATTAAACATGAATTCTCACCACCTAGAACACCACAACTCAATGGAGTTGTTGAACGTAAAAATAGAACAATTCAAGAAGTTTCTAGAACAATGTTATGTGAAAATAAAGTACCAAAATATTTATGGGCTGAAGCTGTAAGTTGTGCTTGTTATATTATAAATTACATACGATAATACAACTAATGATAATACAACTAATGATCCAATTGGAAGATAATACAACTAATGATCCAATTACATACGATAATGTTCATACAAATGAAACATTTGAACAAGATGAAGGTGAACCTAGTCAACCTAGGAATTGATGGCATCCTAAAGAATTAATCATTGGAGATCCAAGTGTTGGGGTTAGAATACGTAAAAATATAAGTCAACCAGAAGGACATAGATTAATCTCACACTTAGAACCTAAGAATGTAAAGGAAGCCTTACGTGATATATCTTGGATAGATGCCATGCATGAGAAATTGATCCAATTCACAAGGAACAACGTGTGCGACTTAGTATTTAAACATGAAGACAAGTCTATAATAGGAACCAAATGGGTCTTTAGGAATAAAATGGATGAACAAGGAAACATCACACAAAATAAGGCTAGGCTAGTCGCACAAGGTTATAATCAACAAGAAGGAATAGATTATGAAGAGACCTTTGCACCCGTTACACGACTAGAAGAAATTAGATTATTACTTTCTATTTCTAGTCTAAGCAACATCAAACTCTTTCAAATGGATGTCAAGAGTGCATTCTTGAATGGATATATCCAAGAAGAAGTTTTTGTCAAACAACCCCCTGGATTCGAAGATCCAAAGAATCCTAACCATGTTTACAAACTTAAGAAAGCTCTATATGGTTTGAAACAAACTCCAAGAGCTTGGTATGATAAAATTTGCAAATTTTCTTATTGCAAATAATTATCAAAGGGGAACCATAGAAAACACACTATTCATAAGAAGAAAAGATAATGACTTATTGATAGTTCAAATATATGTAGATGATATAATTTTTGGTTCAACCAACCCTACCTTAGTAAAAGACTTCGAAGAGTGTATGAAGTCAGAATTTGAAATGTCAATGGTAGGAGAGTTGAATTATTTCTTAGGACTTCAAATTAATCAAACCCTCAAAAAATCCACATTAGCCAGCTTAAGTATATTAATGATATGATTACGAAGTTTGGATTTGAAGAGTTAAAATCAACACCTACCCCTATGAGTATTAGCACAAAACTAGACAAGGATGAAAATGGTAAACCTTTTGATGACACACTATATAAATCTATGATTGGCTCATTGTTATATTTAACCGCATCAAGACCTGACATCATGTTTAGTGTGTGTATGTGTGCTAGATTTCAATCTTGTCCTAAAGTCTCACATTACAATGCGGTGAAAAATATCTTTAGATATCTTAAACCCACACCTCACCTAGGACTTTGGTATGATAGAAACGCTAAGTTGGAATTATACGCTTATAGTGATGCTGATTATGCTGGTTGCAAGTTAGATAGAAAATCTACTAGCGGTACTTGTCAATTCATAGGAACCAACCTGATCTCTTGAATTTCTAAAAAGCAAGCTAGTGTAGCTCTTTCTACCACTGAGGCCGAGTATATAGCCTTGAGTTTATACACTACCCAAATACTTTGGCTTAAACAACAATTTAGTGATTTTGGCATTAAAATGAATAAGATTCCAATTTTCTGTGATAGCACAAGTGCGATCAATCTTTCTCGGAATCCGGTACTTCATTCTAAGGCCAAACACATTGAGTGAAGATACCATTTTCTTAGAGATCATGTTCAAAATGGAGATATAACCATATATCATGTAAGAACTGATCACCAAATAGCTGATATCTTCACCAAACCCTTTAATCAAGCTAATTTTGAAAACTTACGAGCCAAGTTAGGTATGATGACTTACGAAACCATTGAATAATTCTATCTTTTGCATGATTTGCAAAATAAAGGGGGAGATAAAATAAAAACATGATTTTAGTTGGTAAGTCATGATTTGGTTGGTTGGTTGAATAATACGCTAAGTTTCAATTGGTATAAGTTTTGGAACATAGGTTAAGGGAGAGAGTATAATTTGAGGGGGAGCACATATGAATATATGAGAATTGAGAGTTTGAAAACAATGTGATTGAAAAATTAATGAAACAACTGGTGAATGGTGAGGTTTTCAAAAACAATTCAATTGGTTTAAAATTGGTAATTGGTATAAGTTTTGGAACATAGGTTAATGGGGAGAGTATAATTTGAGGGGGAGCACATATAAATATATGAGAATTGAGAGTTTGAAAAAAAATGTGATTAAAAATTGATGAAACAACTGTTAAATGGTGAGGTTTTCAAAAACAATTGAATTGGTTTAAAATTGGTAGATTTATGATAAACAAATGGTAAAGAGTTGTGACATCAAAATCATGTTAGGTTGTTTTGAAAGTCATCCAAAAGGGAGAGAATGTTGACAAAATTATTTGGATAATTTTCAAAGTCATGATTTTAATTGGTGAATGCATAAAAATGTCACACATGGTGTTATATGTGATTAAAAGTTGAAAAAGTTTAAGAAGTTGACATCGATCTCTTAGGTTGTTGCACTTCGATCGATCAATGTACTTCGATCTTTCACATCGATCGATCTATGTAAGGCTGTGAAAGTTCAAGACCTTATTGTGAGACATCGATCTCTAAACCTGAAACACATCGATTGATCGATGTATACATTGAACCCTCACTTCGATCGATCGATGTAGGTCAGAGACAAATTCTGAAACTTACTGTGAGACATCGATCTCTGAAGCTGAGGCACTTCGATCGATCGATGTCTAGGGTTTTTAGAAATATTTTTTTAAAATGTGATAAAGTGGTTGTTTTCACTTGTACATGATTTATACATGTTCATTATGTGGATATTATGTGTTTTTGATGAATTTAAATGTCTTGTGACTAGTGTGCCTTGGAAGTTTCTACAACATACCAAAAAGGGCAAAATTGGTATTTTGATTTTTGTAGGAATATGATATGGTGGAAATACTTCAAGGACTTATTCTTATCATATTTATCATGACAAAGGTGTTATTATATTCATTTCTAACCATCGGGGTCATTTCTGGAGTTTTCTCTCACCAGGGGCATTTTGGTCATTTCACCCTTGAGGGCATTTTCACTCTAGGAATCTCTTGAGTATATTTGTATCTTCATTCTGGAGTTTATTTATCATTATTTTGAAGATTATATGGTGGTTTTATATTATTTCTCTCACATGATGATACTATCGACTGCAGCGGAATATGTGACGAGTTGTGATGTCACATTCTATTTCTTTCTTGAAGACTCTCTTCTATATGTTATTGGAGTATATTTATCATCATATTTCAGAGAATTTAATGTTGTTAAAGGTGTGAAAATGATCACTACATCAAGAAGAAATATTTTGAATTTTTGTGTTACACGTTGACATAATCTTGTCAACTATTATTTGTTGATTTCTTCTTCAAAAATCTGAGTTAACATACATATATATGAGACCAAGAACGTATATATACAGGTTCCAAAGGTGGTTTATCTATTTTATGAGGTTATGACAAGTGGACCAATCAAAAAGAAGCTAGTTGGCAAAAATTGCCAACTAGGAAATTTTAAAATATAGCCAATGGCTATGGCGGATCTTGGTAGGATTGTTTGAGTCAAATGGAGCCTTCATATTCCCTATTCTTTTGCAAGAAGTTGAGGGTATCATGGTGGCATTATCCCTTAGCATTATCTTCATTTTTCAAGCAAAATTCCAAGTCATTTTTGTGATAAAATTCGGCCAACAATGTGTGTCCAAGGTGGACCAATCATTTTGCTTGATGTTGCCAAGTGTACAAGGTCAACCAATGATGTGAAGACACTTAAGCATTGATGATGTAGATGATGACACATTGGAGTTCTTATCTACAAGGCTTATCTCACACTATAAATAGGAGGCAATGGTGAAGAAGAAGAACACACATGAAGCTCACTTGAAAGTAATAGTTGATTTATCTAGCTATCTTCTTCTTGTCATTCTTGTTTCATTATTTGTAGCCAAGGTGTTCTTGTTGTATTTGTTGGAGAGCTACAAGCCTCTTGAGGTTTATTTGTAAGATTGATTATCCAATTCTATAAGGCTACATCAATAGGTGGTAGAGGTGTTGCAACTAAGTGTGGTGTTCATCCAAGTTTTGAATAGAGTTGGTGTTTAACCCAAGGATAAAGCTTGGTTATTGTTCTAATTTGGTTCATACCATAGTGAAATCCAAGGAAAGATGTTCCTTGGGACTGGAATAGGTCACATTGACCGAACCAGGATAAACTCTCGGTGTTCTTATCTTGTTTCTACATTTCTGCACTCTGTCCATTTTTCACTGCAGTTTTCACATAACTTCTCACGTTTTGAAAAATAGCCAAACACTTTCAAAATTTGTGATTTTTGGTTGATTTATACTTCAGACTGTTAACTTTCATTTGCAACAAGAATCACTTGATTTGAGCAAAAGAAAGTTAGTCTTTTAGTCTTTGCAAAATAATTTCTCCAATCTGACTGCAATCTGACCAATTTTGAGAAAACTTAAATTTTGTTTTAACCAAGAATTGTTTAAGGTCAGGGCCTTTTGGAATCATAAACTAGACATCCTAAGGAGTGGTTTGACATATAGATCAACCTTTTTGGTTAAGTATTCAAAGAGAAACACGTTTTCCAATTTTAGAAACATTCTGTTCAATTCTGTCTAGATTGACCATCTGAATATTTTTATTCGTTTGAAGGGTCAAACGATCTTATTTTTGTTTAATGTTTGGCCAGAATCTTGTCAACAAATTGAATTTGAATTTTTGAAATTTTCATAATTTTTGGAGTTGTGTACAAGGATTTTTGAATTTTTCAAACCGGGTTCTGAATCTGAGGTAGTCTCAAATTCTGTTTTCAAAGGAGATTTTTATCAAGGGTAGTAGTGTAATTTCTGCTAACCACTATTCACCCTCTCTAGTGGTGTTTATTGCAGGTGCATGGTCCAACACTTCCTTTAACCCTAACATTCCAACTCTTTAAAGACCAAAATAGTGCGGGCTAATTCATTAAAGATCAATCTTAGCGCTTCAATTACTCACTTTGTGACTTGTCGTTACCCATTGAAATTTTGACTAGTGGTATGCTAGAAAAGGTTGGGTTTACATCATAAGCAAACTTATCTCATACGTCTCAATCCCATCCTTAAAGATGTACTTTGTACCAAGTCTTTTGAAAGACTCTTTGTTAACGGATTCGCTAAATTATTGCAGGATCTGACGTATGTAATGGCTATTACACCATCCGTTGTTAATTGCCTTACATGATCATGCTTAAGGCTTACATGTCCAGATTTCCCGTTATAGATTTTACGATAAGCTCTAGACATCGTTGATTGGCTATCACAGTGTAAGGAAATGGCTGGCATCGGTTGTGGACACAACTCTATATCTAATAGTAAATTTCTCAGTCATTTGCTTCCTTACTTGCAGATCCCAATGCTATGAATTCGGATTCTATTGTGGAATGAGTTATGTATGTCTGTTTCTTTGAAGCCCACCACCCAATGTAAATATCCATCCCGTAGTAAATTTGTAATCACCAACACTAGTTGTCCAACTAGCATCAGTGTAACCTTCCAACACGGCTGGAAAACTATTATAGCACAATCCATAATTTATAGTCCTCTTCAAGTACCCAAGTACTCGCCCGATTTCCTTCTAATTATTTATACTAGGATTACCAGTATACCTTGATAATTCACACACCGCAAAGGCAATATCCGGTCTAGTGCAATATATAGCATACATTAAACTACCAATTGTACTAGCATATTCTAGTTGTGTTGCCGCTCTACCGGTATGTCCAGTCAATTTATATGATGCATCAAATGGTGTGTTTGCTTTTTTGATCTCCAAGTGATTGAATTTATTTAACACTTTGTTTATGTAATGAGATTGACAAAGATTAAAACCCCCACTATGTTTGAACACCTTTATCCCTAAGATAGTATCTACCTCACCCAAATCTTTCATTTGGAATTGTGAAGTTAAATACTTCTTAGTTTCATTTACTTCTTCCATATTAGTGCCAATAATTAGCATGTCATCCATGTACAAACAAATAGTGTCACCATATTTTTCCGTAAACTTGGAATATACACACTTATCAGCATTATTATGCTGGAAACCATTCTTTAAAATGGTAGTGTCTAACTTTTCATGCCATTGTTTCGGTGCTTGTTTCAATCCATACAATGACCTTATCAATTTGCACACTCTGTGCTCATTATCCGGAAGAACAAAACCTTCCAGTTGTTCCATATAGACTTCTTCCTTTAAATCACCATTGAGAAATGCAGTCTTAACATCCATTTGATGAATAAACAGATTATTTATGGATGCTAATGCTATCAACACTCTAATGGATGTTATTCTTGCAACTGAAGCATATGTATCAAAATAGGTGGATCCCTTCTCTTTGTCTAAAGCCTTTGGCTACTAATCTAGCCTTGAAAATTTCAATTGAACCATCCGTGTTGTATTTTCTTCTAAATACCCATTTACATCCAATCACTTTGGAACTTGGAGGCAAACCAGTGAGAATCTTCGTATTGTTAGACAATAATGAGTTCATCTCATCATCATTTGCATCCTTCCAAAATAATGAATCTCTCGATTGTATCGCCTCCTTATAGGATTTAGGATCATCTTCTACACTTAGTACAATAGGTATTTGATTAAACACCTTTGTCCAATTACCTTCAACTAAGAAGGTAATGGATTGTGAAGAAATGAAATTTAGATGTAAATACTTCTCCTTTCTAGCACGTTTATGTCTCCTAACATCAGTTGGAGAATTTAGATTTTGATCAACACTAGAAGATCATTGGAGAAATCTCCAACAATTGATTCATTCAAATTTTCGTTTGTTGAACCTTCATTTAAATCTGTTCTTAAGAATTTATTCTCAAGAAATTCAACATCTCTAGATTCAACAACCATATTGGATTCTATATCTAGAATCCTATATGCTTTAGAGTTTTCAGTATATCCAATAAAGACACCTTTAAGAGCTCTTGGCCTTAACTAAGTCCTCTTCGGATCTGGAACTCTATAATAGGCTAGACAGCCCCAAACTCTAAGATAACTTAGATTTGGTCTTCGTTTCTTCCATATTTCATACGGAGAAACCTTAAACTTCTTAGAAGAAATTCTATTATAAAAGTGGCAAGCCGTTAACAAGTCTTCTCCCCACAAATTCTTTGGCAAACCGAAGTTTGTTAATATTGCATTTAGCATGTCAACTAAACTTCTATTCTTTTGTTCAGCCAAGCCGTTTTGTTGGGGTGTGTACGGTGCACTTTTTTGGTGTATGATACCATTCTTCTCACAAAATTGATTAAATTAAAGAGGAAAATATTCACCACTACGATCACTTCTTAGAACTTTGATTTTCAATCCCGATTGATTTTCAACATCCATTTTATAGACTTTGAATATGTCAAAGGCTTCATCTTTATGCCTTAGCAAATATACATATGTATATCTGGAAGCATCATCAATGAAAGTAATGAAATATCAATTTCCACCTCGGGTCGAAACACCGTTCAATTCACAAATTTCCGAATGAACAAGTTCTAAGAGTTAATTTTTCCGTTCTACTTTCGGAAATTGTTTCTTTGTCATTTTAGTTTGTATGCATATCTCACATGTTCTTTCATTTTCATCTTTACAGGAAATTAAGGCATGCTCAGACATAAAATTAATTGTTGCACAACTTACATGTGCAATCTTATCATGCCACAATGAAAAAGAAGAATCAATAGAGTAAACACAAGCTGCAGGATTTTTATTTATACTTAACTTAAACATTCCGTCGCAAGAATAACCCTTGCCGACAAAGACACCGTTCTTGGACATTATTATTTGTCCCCCTCCATTAAAATCTTGAATCCATTTCTATAGACTAGACAAACAGAAACGAGATTCTTAGAAATCTCAGGTACATGTAGAACGTTTACTGATAACAATTTCTTTCCAGAAGTAAAGTCTAACTCTACACTACCTTTTTCCAAAACTCTTGGGTTTCCCATAAGAACTTGATGGCTATCATTCATAACATAGTAGGTCTTGAATAGATCCTTGTTGTTGTAAACATGCACAGTTGCACCCGAATCGAACCACCAATCATTTGTGATTTCGTTCGTAGCCATATTCAGCTCTGTCACCATGTCAACATGCAACCCAGAGACCATTGCAACTAGTTGATCGGTTCTAATGTCTATCATATTTGCATTGTTGACATTTTGTGAACTACCGCCCTGTTTTTGTTTCTTCCGAAACCAACAGTCTTTCTTGAGGTGTCTCTTCTTGCCATAGTTATAGCACCTCTTACCTTTCTTAGAATTTTCTACTTTGTCGACGGATTCAGACGATTCGGAGTTCTTCCGCTTGTTTCCAACCCAATTCCCTGTTTTTCCTTTGACATAATGCACTCTAGGTGCATCATCAAAAACATGTCTTTTGACGAGACTTCTAGTCTCCTCCTCAATTCTCAAATGTTTCTGAAGTTGCTCAAGAGAAAAAGATTCAGTCGAGTGCAGTAATTTCTTCCATAGTCATTCCAACTAGGAGGAAGCTTAGCAATTATTCCTCCTACTTGTAATGCCTCAGAAACTTCCACACCCAACTCCTTGAGTTTGGAAACAATAACCTGCAACTCACACTTGGTCCATGATCGATAAATTTTCAATCATCTTAAAATTAAAGTATTTCATCACCTGTAATTTGTCAGCGGTTTGCTTCTCATTGTTGTACTTAAATTCCAAGGTATTCTATATCTCATTCGGTGATGTTTTTGCCGTGAACAGATCGTAGATACGATCTGACAAGTTGTTGAGAATGTGTCCCCGGTACATGACCTCATCCTATTGCCTTTTCCTCCAGGCGGCCTTCACTGCCCCATCATCGTCTTCATGTGGAGTTGGAAGCTCCTTGAGGTTTGGGTCTAAACAGTACCCAATTTGCAAAGCAGTAAGTAGGAACATCATCTTGTCCTTCCTCCGTAGAAAATTCATGCGGTCAAATTGATCAAGCTTCATGCTCTCTTGATTCATGAACGTCTTTGTATCCATCTCAAATATTCTTTATGATTGTTAAGAAAATGGATACAAGAACAACAAGTAGCGAGCATGAGAAGTGATTAAAAGTTGGCTTGAGGCGTATATCAATACTATCCGTAAGGAATATTTACCCCCACTAGATGCTGTAGGGTTATGGGCAAAATTCCTCCTATGATACAACAACCAAAACAATCTATTGTCCTCAGCAAATAGGACAGAAATTTAATGAACTTTCAAATAGAGAGTGGTTTTAGTAGAAAGAAGAATGTAGGATACAAGGATTAACTTGAAATCAAGATATCTTGAAAATGTGTTGCAATAGCCCTTTTATAGGCTCTTCAACTTCATTTCAGACGTTTATGACCATTGCATGGTGATTGGATATGTCCCTTGGAGCATAAGTTGCAATTCTAGATGAAAAGTCACTTTTGTTGGTACATTGATCGATCTGTGTCATCGGTCGATGTCTCACAGATAGTTCTAACTTTTCATCCAGACCACTTCGATCGATCTATGTATCGATCGAAGTCACATCGATCGATCTATGTGCTCGATCTATGTTGGAAAGAAAGTTTCAACTTCGCACCCATGGTACATCGATCGATTGAATTGATCGATATATGTGACATTGATTAATCGATGTGATCGGTCTATGTCCGGCAGAATACTCAACTTCATTTTCAAGCCACATGAATCGATCCAACTGAGACATAGATCGGTCGATGTCATGAATCAAGCTATTCTTGCTTATTTAAACACCAATCCGCCTTCTTTCTTCATTCCATTTCCTTTACAAACTATTATTACACATTATTGGCATTAACTTATGAGAAACACTACGATGCCTTGATAGAAAATCAAGTTTCATGTTTGATTTATGTCGAAGGAGGCTGCATGGAAGAATTGATTTCATCTACCAATTGTATCTAAGCATTGATTTCATTTGAAAATCTTCACTGTATTTGTTGGCAGCAGTTGTATTCATTCCTCCCTAGCGATAGCTTTTGGTGTCGTTGTGATATACTGAGTATGATTGTTGTTGTATTAGCTGTATTCATTCCTCCAACTAAGAAGAATGTTTCTTGTTTGGAGGAGTTGTATGCATCATGTCGCATGCACCGACTCCGAGCGACTCATGCTTGTTGCTGTTTGGTCATGTTAGGACTTAGCAATATTTACTACTGAACCCTTTAGCCATGTTAAGACTCCGATATGCTGGCATGGCAACATTCTTTTTCTTTTCTACTTTTCTGAATACTTTTTTAGCCACCTTTTGGTTTCAAACTCAAATTTCGGCAAAAAGAAAAAAGAAAAAAAGGGCATTTTCTGCAAGTTAGTACATAATGGTACTTGAAATATGCTTTGTCTAAGCTAGAATCATGATGATGCTTTCCTCTAAAGAGCCGAAGACTAGGTTTTTATCCCTTGTATACGTATTTTTAGGTAATAGTAGTACCATGGAATAGACATCTCTAAGCATTACATGGTCTTAAAAAAAGCTTAGACACCTGTCATCTTCAAGCGTCAAAACCTCTCTCTTCAGCAGGCTGTGGAGTTGATACGGGTACGCACTGTTGGATTTAATTTAATAAACCTCTGAATAGGACCGTTTAATCGAATCAATGGATAAAATAACAAAATGCAGAAAGTATACCTTGCTCCATTGCTGTTGTTAATCTGAACATGTGCGCTGCAACTGTTCTGGCTGATGATGAATCTGACTTGATCCAAGGATTCACGATCTCCCACCAATTACTGATACACTCCTTGAACGGAATCAACAATTCACTTCTTTACCCGATGAAGAGGCTAGGTAGTGTGGGCTTTATAGAACAAGGTTGGCACACCCTCACCCTTTCCCTCTATGGCCGATTTCTCTGTACTGTATGAGGAGGTGAAGGCCTCCTCCTTTATATAGGGGAAGAAAGGGAGAATCTTGATGGATATATTCCTTTATGGATAGAGATTCCTTTGTTCCAGATACCTGGAATATACTTGATGTTATATTCAGTTTATCTTTATCCATTATCAAATATTCTCTAATATTTGATCATAAATATTATTATTAAATATTATTTAATATTTAATTATTATACCAACAATTATGTACTAGCCACACGTGGGTTATCGTCCCTCGGGGACCAGACGTTGTAACTTTATGGTCGTTGCACTTTTAACCCATCTATCGCGGTCTTTGACCATATGACTGTCTACATATTCGGGGTTTCTATTTAGACCACATTATACATCCACTAACATACCCGATGATCACTTAATGTGTGGATGTTTTACGCAATAATTAATATTATTACGTGACACATGTGACATATAATATCACACATAACGTCCATCTTATGATTAATTCGTATAAACTTTATCACATGTTGCGCATTACACGTATCTCGAATTAATCCCAACAATCTCCCACTTGGACTATGTATGTATCTTAAAGATTATATGTCACCCTTTTGAGCTCATATACTGTATGTCCTTTAGTGTATCTTTCATTTTTCGGTCCATCAGCAAATGTGAGCAAAAGACTTAAGCCACACGTCTCCACATTGAATTAGTGGCTAGTCCCTCTTAAATCATGATGCTAACATTCTACCTAATGACATGGATACTAAAAATGGATATGTAGTGTGGAATCAATATGCTAGGTGATCATACATATTTAATTCCAAGTTGGCCCTACTTTAGCGAGATCAAAGAATTCAGAATGTATGTCGTAACTGCTTAATATACATTACTCCTGCAGAAAAACTTTAATATAACCGGAATGTACATTATACTGTTTGTCTGAAATAAACAACTTTATTCAACACAAAAAAAACCTCATAGACTCCCACTAGGATAAAACATCTTCAACTTGACTAAGACCCATACAGCTAACATGCTTGTGGAACACAACCGGTTCCACGGCCTTAGTCAAAGGGTCGGCCACCATAGACTCTGTACTGATATGCTCAATACTGATAAGACCACTCTGAATTCTTTCTTTAACAGCCAAATACTTCATCTCTATATATTCCGCTTAACATGAAGTCCGGTTGTTATTTGAATATAGCACCGCAGCTTTATTGTCATAGTAAATCCTCATTGGAGACAAGATAGTCTCTAATACCCGCATCTCTGTGACAAAATTGCAAAGCCATATCGCCTGATTGGATGCGTGGAATGATGCTACGAATTCTTCCTCTCTAGTGGAAGACGCCAATAAGGTCTGTTTCACGATTTTCTATGAGATCACACCTCCGGCTAGAGTAAACACATAGCCTGAGGTCGATTTCATGCTATCCTAGCATCCAGCGAAATCGGAATCTGTATATCCAGTGATCGCTAACTTGTCAGATCTCTGATATGTCAGTACGTGTTGCTTCGTTCCTTGTAAATATCTCAGCACCCTCTTTGCTGTGGTCCAGTGATCCTTACCCGGATCAGAGAGGTATCTGCCTAACATTCCCGTAATGAATGCCAAGTCTGGTCGTGTACATACTTGGGCATACATTATACTCCCTACTACCGAAGCATAGGGAGTATTCCTCATCTCTGAACGTTCAAACTCTGTTTGGGAACATTGTTTCAAACTAAACTTGTCTCCTCTTGCCACAAGGGTATTAAGTGGTTTACACTTTTCTATGCTATACCGCTTTAACACCTTTTCGATGTATGCCTGTTGTGAGAGACCTAAGATACCTTGGGTATGATTCCTCCGTATCTCAAGTCCCAACACCTATGAGGCTTCACCAAGGTCTTTCATCTCAAAATGTTTTTTCAGAAAGGCTTTGGTGCCGTTCAACATGTTTACATCGTTTGTTGCAAGCAGTATATCATCTACGTACATGATCATGAATATGAACTTGCTCCCACTGAACTTGTGATACACGCATTCATCAATTTGGTTTGCCTCAAAGCCAAAGAAGCCAACCACTTTGGAGAATTTGAAGTATCACTGTCGAGACGCTTGCTTGAGCCCATAGATGGATTTCTTTAGTAGAGAAACCATGTCTTTTGGATCTCCCACCTCGAATCAAGGCGGTTGAACCATGTAAATGGTCTCGTCGAGTTCTCTGTTTAAAAACACAGTCTTGACATCCATCTGATGTAGCTAAAGATCTAAGTGTGCCACTAAAGCCATGATTATCCGAAAAGAATCCTTCGTGGATACTGGAGAGAAGGTTTTCGTATAGTCTATGCCTTCCTTTTAGGTAAACCCTATAGCAACAAGTCGGGCCTTATATTGTTCTACGTTGCCTTTTGAATCCCGTTTGGTTTTAAATATCCATTTACACAACCAATGGGTTTCGAACCTTTAGGCAACGAGACGACCTCCCAAACTTTGTTGTCGTGCATAGACTTTATTTCTTCTTCAATGGCCTTTATCCACTTTTCTTTATTTCGACATTGCAGTGCTTGTTGGACGTCTTTGGGGTCATCGTCCAACATACCAACATCGAATTCGTGTTCTTGGAGATACACCACATAGTCTCTAGGTATGGGGTTTCTCCGTTCACGAGTGGATCTCCTTAGAGGCACTTGTTCTTGGGATACTGTAGGTTCCTAAACTACATCAGCCAGCAATTCATCAGGTTCTTCAGTAACTTCCTCAGGAACATGAACTTGTTCTTGTGGAGCGTCACTATTGGGATGAGGTACCTCAGGTGCGGGTATCGCTGATGCTATCTCCCCAAAAGATGGTTCGATTTGCATTTCTGTCGCATCTGAGTGTGCCTCATCTAACTTGATGATCTTCTGATGCAAAGCATTCCCCTGGAACCAAAGTATCCTCAAAGAACTTTACTGAATTTGTTTTGAAAAACACTATACTTGTTGGATCGTAGAATTTATATCCTCGTGACCTTTTCGAGTAACCAACGAAATAGCAACTAACTGTTTTTTAAGGCCTTGCCTCTGCTGGACAACCCCAAACCCTTATGTGTTTAAGGCTAGGCTTACGCTTAGTCCATAACTCATAAGGGGTCCTTATCGTTGCTTTAGTTGGTACTCGATTGAGGATATAAGCTGCAGCTTTAAGCGCTTTTCCCCAGAGGAATAATGGTATTGTAGTTTGACTCATCATACTACGTACCATGTCCATAAGTGTACGATTTCGTCTTTCAGCTATACCATTCATGCTTGGTGACCCAGACATGGTGCACTGAGGGACAATTCCGTTTTTCTCTAGGTATTTAGCAAATAGTCATGGACACTGTTCTCCTGATCCATCATATCGACCGTAGTATTCACCCCCACGGTCCGATTTGACGGCTTTAATCCTTTTGTTGAGCTACAACTCAACTTCAGCTTTAAAGGATTTGAACGTGTCTTTTGCTTGTGCTTTTTCCTTAATTAAGAATATGTAGCCAAATCGTGAATAGTCTTCAATAAAGGTGATAAAATAAGAGTGACCATTTCGAGTAACCGGATGAAATGGGCCACTAATATCGGTATGAATTAACTCTAATGGGTTATTTGCACGATTTGCTTCATATCTTCGGACTTTAGTTTGTTTTCTTTTAGCACAAAATACACACGACTCTAAATCGGTTAAGTCTAAAGGATTGAGAATTTCTGTTTTGACAAGACGTTCTATTCTGTTTTTGGACACGTGTCCTAAACGCCAGTGCCAAAGTGATCCTGAATTTTGACGAGTTAATTTTTCTTTAACATTTTGCATAACAACATGCAAGGTTTCCTGATTTGAAGCGACATTTATTGAATAAAGTTTATCAATTTCGGACATTATACCATGACCAATCAATCTGAAAGCATGATAAAGTTGGAAATTTCTATTTCTAAAATAACCGTAATATCTACTTTTATCCAAAAGATAAAACAAAATAAGATTTCGCTTAAACGATAGTACCACAAAAGTGTCATGCAAATCTAGATAGAAACTGGATGTCAACAGCAATCTGAAATGCTCGATGGCTTCAACCTTTATGCCGCTGCCATTTCCCAATAGACGTATCTTTCATCGTTTCTTGGTTTTCTATGACTTAGGCAACCTTGCATAGTCACAGATAGGTGAGTCGTGGCTCCCGTATCGACCCACCAAGTGGCTATATCTGGAAAAAAATTAAATACAGAACAAACTAAGAATGTACCCTTTTTCTTGAGACAAGAAATATAACTGGTACAATTCTTCTTTAAATGTCCTTCTTTATTGCAAAAGAAACAAGTCATGCTGTTGGGTGCGCCAGTAGTATGCTCCCCTTTTTCCTTTTGACTTGCCTTTTGCACAGTAATCTTTTCCGCAGCTTTGCATTTCTTACCACCGAACTTGGTGGCGACAGCATTCATAACTTCATGCACCCTTATGCTGCCGTTTCCACGGTACTGTTTCGAGCAAAGTTTTTTCAAGAGATTGTCTACCTCGGCTTTCTCATTCTTTATATATCTTTGCTCGAGATTGGGTAAAAATTCTTTAGCCGTCTTGGACTCAAAAAGTGTCCCCTGAAGTATTTGGGGATAGTCTTTTGCATGATCATTAGACACATGCGATTTGATCATAGCTAGCGTGCCATGTGAGATTTTTCCTCACTGGTACTTTCGTCTGTTAGCAAAGATGGACGATCTATCTGTAACGCTGTGTCAAGATTAGTAATCCCCAGAAAGATCTCAAGTTGATCTTTCCATTGATTATAGTTCGAACCGTTCAATGTAGGAATATCCTTAATGTTAGACATTATTGCTGAAAAGCAAACAAGAAACAGACGTAAATACACAACACTTGTAATCTTTAAACTGCATAAAATCCGAATATCAAAATAGAACCTTAATTCCATCTACCAACTGTCTTTCAAAATTAGGGCTCTTTAGAGTCATCCCAATACCTTCCAACAGTTGGGTGTAGTGGTCAATATGACGGCTCTCCAAGCACGAGTTAACCACCTTTCTTTGGTCTGATGAGTTAACTTATGCATTTAAATCTTCGCCGCCAGGCTCATTTGGGTCTACTATCATGCTCATATATGTTTTTGACAATCACACCTTCCTTTGGGCCGGTAAATGATTGCTTCCAACACATACGTGACATTCACGATCATAACAAATAGAGTGGCGATGATATGATTGTCGCACTTTAAGGGGATCATATTAAAGCCCTACATTTGTTCAGTTGCACAACATTATGGTTCTAAATGATCCGCAGTTTCCTGACTGACCCTTTTGCACATACCGTGCATGCTTTGACCTGAATATACCTTTTTGTTTTGCTTAAACCAATTTGAACTAGCTTGATTCCCTTTACGGCTCAAATAAGAACCACCTTGAACCAAGCTTGGTTCTCCTTACTGTTTAAGAAAACAATATCTTATCAATCAATTTAACAAGTGATATAACCTTATGATGAGTCATATTGAGTTGTGAAATGAACCGATTCGGTAATACCCACTTGCCATAAGGGTGTATTGCCATTACACATAATTTCCAGGCCACCAGTGGAGTCACAATGATCTCGTTTAAGAACCGGCTTTCTTAGACAAAACTATGTGTACGGTGTTATTATCACAACCTAATGAGTCATCTATCACGTATATAAACCGTATTGATTAATAAGTGTTGGTTAATTCAGTCAACTTAACCCATCGAATTAACTTGGTCGAACTCAGTCAAACCGGGACAAATAAATAAACTATTAAATCATGCATATAAACATAATAATGCAATAACCGAAAATTAACTTAACACTTGGTTATTATTATTATTTTAGATTTCTTTAAATTATTAATAATAATAATAATAATAACAACAACAACAAAGATTTATTATTATTATTTCAGTTTTTCTTAATAAACTTTAAACAATAACAATAATAATGGAATTATTATCATTATTATTTATTTTATTTTCCTTTAAAAGAACTTTAAAATAATAACAATAATAATTACTTATTATTATTACTATTTTCTTTTAATAATAATAATAATAATAATTAAATTATCATTATCATTATTATTATTGTTATTATTATTATTTTCTTTAAAATAATAATAATAATAATAATAATAATTTATTATTATAAAATTTCAATAATAATACGAAATTATTAGTATTTACTTTATCCAAAATAATAATAATATACACATAAACAACAAAAAATGAAATTAAAAAGAAAGGAGAAAGGAGCCGCGGGTCGGGTCGGAACCCGCCCAGTCCATTCTGATTTTCCAGATTGTCCTTTTTTTAATTTAAATAACCGTTTGGGCCGAAGCCCTATCAAAACCGGACTGCACTCGGATTACCAAGCAAGAGGACAGGCCCGCTAGCACTGGAGCCCAAACTATTTAACCTTTTTTTTGATGAAATCCGAATTTGGGCCGAAGCCCAATTTGACTGTAGGGACGGACCGGTTCAGACCCGGATCAGGGCCTATAACCGCTGCAGACGTCAGAGGCCAGGAGCAAAAATGCTCCTGTTTATTCGCTGGAAAGGGTCTCTAACCTGAGTCCTTTGCCTTGCTTCCAGCTGCTACTCCCACTAGGCCAGACTACCTTCTGGTCTTCAAAAGGGGGCATTCTTCTTTTATTTTAAAACAAAAAAATTTCCAGAAATTTCAAGAGGGCTACCGAAATTTCAGCATCATGGATTGAACAGGGGACCTTTCTGCCGATGGCTGAGGCTTTGGCAACCAGACCAGCGGCAGTTTTTGTTAACAAATCAGAGGCTGAAATTATATAATCTCCAAAAACAGAAGCTTTTTCTTAACCAAAAATTGTTCCAAAAAAAACGTTTTGACCACAATAAACTTTTTCAGCATAAACACATTAATATGATGATTCGATTAGGCCTGCTCTGACACCACTTGTTGGATTTAATTTAATAAACCCCTGAATAAGACCGTTTAATCGAATCAATGGACAAAGTAACAAAATGCGAAAAGTATACCTTGCTCCATTGCTGTTGTTAATCTGAACACGTGCGCTGCAATAGCTCCAGCTGATGGTCAATCTGGCGTGATCCAAGGATTCACGACCTCCCACCAATTGATGATACACCCCTTGAACGGAATCAACAATTCACTACTTTACCCGATGGAGAGGCTAGGCAGTGTGAGCTTTATAGAACAAGGTTGACACACCCTCACCTTTGTCCTCTATGGTCGATTTCTCTGTACTGTATGAGGAGGTGAAGGTCTTCTCCTTTATATAGGGGAAGAAAGGGAGAATCTTGATGGGTATATTCATTTATGGATAGAGATTCCTTTATCCGAGATACCTAGAATATACTTGATGCTATATTCAATTTATCTTTATCCATTATCATATATTATCTAATATTTAATAATAAATATTATTATTAAATGTTATTTAATATTTAATTATTGTACCAACAATTATCTACTAGCCACACGTGGGTTGTCGCCTCTCGGGGACCAGATGTCGTAACTGTATGGTCGTTGCACTTTGAGCCCATCCATCGCGGTCTCTGACCATATGACTATCTACATATTCGGAGTTTCTATTTAGACCACACTATACATCCACTAATATACCTGATGATCACTTAACGTGTGGATGTTTTACGCAATAATTAATATTATTATGTGACATATGCAACATATAATATAATTATACATAACGTACATCTTATAGTTAATTTGTTAAATTTTATCAATGTAATGCGCATTACACGTATCTCGAATTAATCTCAATACGCACATGAAAATTTTGAACCTTTTCACGCGATCCCACAGCTTCAAAGCCTTCCCGTCTCCTGCAGGAACTCCACTAGTCGTTTGCAAGCATGCTTTCTTCTTATGAACCACAGTATTGCTACCATTTCCGAAGCAAGCAACAGCATCTTCAGGAACATGGAAGTAGTCATCAAGAAGCACGGATCCGTCAGGTTTGCGTTTGACTGCCTTTGATTTTCTCTTCTCTTCTGCATGCTTGACAAGTTGGTCATAATACTCCTTGGTCCGCTTCTCCATCCGATACACATGTCCCTGAAGCTCCTGGATTTTTCGACTCAATAACAATACTCTGTGATCATCCCTCGTCCGCAACACGCATCGTGCTAGTTCAGCAGCCTTCCTTTTCATGTTCACTGATTCTGAAGCCAACCCTTTGTTCTCTTCCATCAACGTGTTCGCCCTGGAGCTTAAACTCGTGTTCTCATTCAGCAAAATCTACCTCTCAGACTCCAACACATCAAGTAAGCTCTTCTGCAATTCTATCTTCCGCCATGAATCACCCCATCTTTTACCCGCGATGTTCAGCTCATTCAAAACGATTTCATAGTTCACGGACTTCATAACCAGGTCCGCGACAATCATATCAACATCCAACCTTCGTTGCACAGCAAACGGAGACTGGTATGACAATGAACTCTCGGTATTTGAATCTACAGACTCGGTGCCCTCTGTCAAAATTCGTGTGGAATTCAAAAACTAACGATCAAATACATCAATGTATAAGAGTAATTTCAAGAAGAGAACAAAAACGCATTATGGCGCCAAAAATTAACAGCCTTAGCTCGAGGAAGAAGAAGGAGAAGTGTAAACTGAATTTTTGTAATGTTCATTCACTACTTGTGCTACAAACAACATACGTATTTATACTAATCTAGCGAACAATCTAGAAACATAAGCTAGCTTGTGGGAGAAGACTCCGTCTAGTATTGAAACTGAGGCACACGCAGCAGAGCTACCAGACACATCAGCATGCAACACCCGTGCCAAAACTTACATGTAACCAGCGTGCCACCATGCCAAGCGTGCCACCGGTGCCAAGCGTGCCACCGTGCCAATCGTGCCATCGTGCCAACCACGCTAATTATCCCAAGCACGCCAAGCCTATATGCACCACTGTATGCCAACCGTGCCTATGCGTGCCGGGACTCACGCACCATCCTTACCATGCCATCCAAGCCATGACCGTGCCAAGACAAATTATAACATAGGCCCTTTCTTCTTCTTATCTTCAACTATATCTTTAACACCCCCCCTCAATTCTGACTTCTTATAAATATTGCAGATCCCTAAAGCAGAAGTCAGAAATTGTAATCTCTGTGAATTCAATGCCTTAGTAAACAAATCAGCTACTTGAAACTCAGTCTTTACTGGCATTGGCTTAATCACTCCTTCTTGATATTTGTCTCTAACCACATGACAATCCACTTCTATATGCTTTGTCCTTTCATGAAACACCGGATTTTCCACTATGTATATGGCACTCTTATTATCACAGAACAGCTCCACAGGTTCTTTCTGCTCTACCCCCAGGTCTTTTAACAGATACAGCAACCATTGTACTTCACAAGTAGCTGCAGCAAGTGACCTGTACTCAGCCTCTGAAGAGGATCTAGATACTGTAGTCTGCTTCTTTGCTTTCCAAGATACCAGAGCATCACCAAAGAACATACAATATCCTGTAACAGATCTTCTGGTTTCAGTGCAACCAGCCCAGTCTGAGTCTGAATATGCCTTAAGCAATTTCGAACCTGTGCTGGGAAACAACAGTCCCTGACCAGGATTACCTTTCAAATACCTAAGCAACCTATGAACTGCCTTCATATGCATTTCTGTGGGACAATCTAAAAACTGGCTTAACTGTTGAACAGCATATGAAATATCAGGCCTTGTAATGGTAAGATACAGTAACTTGCCAATAATCCTCCTGTAACAAGACACATCTGAAAATAAAGGTGCATCATTGTGCTCCAGTTTCAAATTTTGTTCCATAGGTGTTAGAACAGGTTTGGCTGCCAAAAAACCTGTCTCCTCTAATAATTCCAATGCATATTTTCTCTGGCAAATCATAATCCCCCCCTGAGACCTTGCCACTTCAAGCCCCAAAAAATATCTGAGAACACCTAAATCTTTGATTTGAAACGTAGAATGTAAATGTTCCTTCAGATGCTGAATATGAGACAAAGAGTCACTAGCTACAATAATGTCATCAACATAAATGAGTAAAGCTATAAAAGAGTCTGAAGTTCTTTTAGTGAACAGAGTGTAATCATTTCTAGATTGCTTATATCCCTGAGACAACAAATACAAAGTAAGCTTTTCATTCCATTGTCTACTGGCTTGTTTAAGCCCATAAAGAGATTTCTGAAGCTTGCAAACTGCATTAGGAATTGATGACTGAACACCTTGAGGCAATTCCATATAAATCTCCTGATATAGATCACCATGAAGAAAGGCATTATTGATATCTAATTGATGCACATGCCAATGATTCACAGATGCCAAAGCCAAAAGTAGACGCACAGAAGTCATTTTGGCCACAGGGGAAAAAGTATCAACATAATCTATACCTGGTTGCTGGGTGTACCCCTTAGCCACAAGCCTGGCTTTGTATCTCTCAATGGAGCCATCTGCCTTGCGTTTGACCTTGTACACCCACTTACACCCAATAGGCTGCTTACCCAGTGGCAAGGGAACAATATCCCATGTATGTGTAGCCTCTAAGGCAGCTAATTCCATCTGCATAGCTTGTTGCCAAGCTGCTGATCCAGCAGCCTGCTGATACGTCACAGGTTCTTGTTCAGTACTGATATTAAGGATATATGATCTGTATTCAGGAGCCAGAGCCTCAAGTGAATGATAAGCTTGTATAGGATACGGCATTGAGGCAAGGGATTCAACAGTGTCAGAGGATTGACTAAGATTGCAATAGTAATCCTGTAAGTAGGATGGTGCATGCCTTGGTCTAGCACATCTGTGATCAGAGCCTGATACCGGAAGCAAATGAACTTCCAGCTGAGTCACAGGTATTTGATCATTTGAGGGGGATCCTGATGTCTGAGAAGTAGGAGAAGATGACACTGAAGGTAAAGGTGACCTTGAGGGAGACACAGCATCATTCGAGTGATGAATATCAGGACATGATGACAGTTCATGTAAGGGATGCAGCTGAGCTGGAGGTGAACAGGATGTCAAAGGAACATCCCCCACAACATGAGGCACTGGGGCTGACATTGCTGGCACAGAAGACACATTGGAGAATGGAAAGGAATTCTCATGAAACAGAACGTCTCTTGACACAATGACAGACTTGTCTTCCAATCTTTGGAGGATATACCTCTTTGTATTCATAGGAAACCCAAGAAAAACACAGGGTACAGACCTGGGTTCAAGCCTTATGAGGAGTGGTGTCACAAGCAAACGCTAGACACCCAAACACCCTAAGATGAGCATAGACAGACTGACTTTGATGTAAAATCTCATAGGGAGTCTTATTCTGAAGTATAGGTGAAGGCATCAAGTTTATCAAATAGGTGGCATGCTGAAGGCAGAACCCCCAATACTCAATAGGCAGTGAAGCGTGAAACCTAAGGGCTCTAGCCACAACCAACAGGTGCTGGTGCTTTCTTTCAACCACCCCATTCTGCTGGGGAGTATAGTTACAGGTTGTCTGATGAACCACCCCATGCTGCATATAGAACTCAGACATTTTGAACTCAAGTCCATTATCACTCCTAACAACCTTGATATGAACACCAAACTGAGTAAACACATAATGAAAGAAACTCTGCAAAATTTGCCTAACCTCAGACTTTGCTTTAAGGAGATATATCCAAGTATACCTCGAACAATCATCAACTAGAGTCAGAAAGTACCTTTGATTGTACATTGTAGGGTGCCTATAAGGGCCCCAAATATCAACATGAATGATATCAAAAGGAAGCTTAGAAACCGTAACAGAATTAGGAAACGGTGACCTTTTGAGTTTAGCCAAAGGACACACTGTACAAACATTATTTTGACTAAAAGAAGGTATGTCTGGATACTGCCTATGCAACTCTTGTATTCTAGCTGATGAGGCATGCCCAAGTCTGGCATGCCAAAGATATGCATCAGAGTCAAGACTAGTAGAAGACAAAGCAGAAGGAAAAAAAACATGTACTGGACACTTCACACTGCAAAGCTATACTGGAATCATGTATGTAATAAAGTCCATGATGCTTCCTAGCTGAACCAATCATCCTCCTGGACAACTGATCCTGAATCAAGCAACCAGAGTCATGAAATGAAATAAGCAAATGTGGAGAGTTAGTAAGCTTGCTGAGGGAAACAAGATTGAAAGAAAATGAAGGAACGTACAACACATCCTTCAAAACCAGACCACTATGCAAAACAACAACTCCTTTGTGAGTGGATTCAACTGTGATATTGTTAGGAAGTTTAATAGAGACATGATCAACAGGATTATAAGACTGGAACAGTGACAAGGAGCATGAAATGTGATCAGTGGCTCCTGAATCCAAGATCCACACACTCTCAGTACTAACAGATTGCTTACCTGTGGATGTACCAGTTTGTGCAGTCATAACTGCTCCTTGTACCTCCTTGTTTCCATTGCTTCCTGAAACAACATCATCAATGTCCAACAATTTCAGAAGTTTATTAAACTGTTTCTGAGTAAGAGACTGAGCAGACGAGGGGAATGAAACAGACGCAGGCAACTCAGCATCACAGTTCTGATAACTTTCTTCAACCACTTCAGCCGCATTAACTTGGTTTTTAAACTTGAATCCGGGGGGAAAACCGTGTTTCCTATAGCATCTGTCACTTGTATGTCCAATCATACCACAATGATTGCACTGCAATCGCTTATTTCCTTCTTGATAAAACCTTCCATTTCCTCTTCTGTATGACTGCCCTTGCTTCTTATTGGCATACGCATTTGCCACAAAACCTTCCTGATCATCACAGTTTGCAGCCAAAGCCGTAGGTGCATTGCTAAAACCAGCTGATGCACCATTACTGGTGACTTTTCTCTCAAACTTCAATGCCATTGCAAACACAGTTTTAATATCCGGCAACGGAGTCATCACAAATACTTGTGACCTCACCGGATCAAACTCATCATTTAGTCCTTTAACGAATTTTATAACATAATCACTTTCAATGAATTGATTTATCTTCTTAGTTATGTCACACACACATCGAAGGCAATCACACTTCGGTATGGATCTTAAGGAGGCCAGTTCTTCCCATAATACTTTCAGTTTCGTAAAATAATCATTTACGCTGAGGTTATCCTGCTTTACCGCATAAAATTCACACAGTAAATCTGACAATCTGAATGGATCACCACTTCCATACCTCATAACTAGATCGTTCCATACATCTAACGCATTATCATACCACATTATACTTTGTGCAATTGAAGGAGAAACGCAGTTCATGATCCAAGACTGGATCATGGTGTTTACCTGCCTCCATTGCTGAAATTGAGGATCATTCTGCGCAGGCTTGGTCATGGATCCATCAATGAAGCAGCTCTTGTTCTTTACTAACAACGCCATTTGAAATGTCCTGCTCCACGAGTGAAAATTGTGTGATTGAGTGGAGGTTGTACCAGAACAATTGCTGGACTGTCATTCGGATGCAAGTAGTACGGACTACTTGTTGGATTCTCATTGTTCACATGATTACTTCGAGAGCTAGATGAAGCAGCACTTGCATTCGCCATATTCACACTTTAGTTAAAATGATTTACGAAAAGAAAGAATGAGGTGATGTAGAATTCGATGAAGATCAATCAAGGAATCAATAGCGAAATGTCATGGCTCTGATACCATGTCAAAATTCGTGTGGAATTCAAAAACTAACGATCAAATACATCAATGTATAAGAGTAATTTCAAGAAGAGAACAAAAACGCATTATGGCACCAAAAATTAACAGCCTTAGCTCGAGGAAGAAGAAGGAGAAGTGTAAACTGAATTTTTGTAATGTTCATTCACTACTTGTGCTACAAACAACATACGTATTTATACTAATCTAGCGAACAATCTAGAAACATAAGCTAGCTTGTGGGAGAAGACTCCGTCTAGTATTGAAACCGAGGCACACGCAGCAGAGCTACCAGACACATCAGCATGCAACACCCGTGCCAAAACTTACATGTAACCAGCGTGCCACCGTGCCAAGCGTGCCACCGGTGCCAAGGGTGCCACCGTGCCAATCGTGCCATCGTGCCAACCACGCTAATTATCCCAAGCACGCCAAGCCTATATGCACCACTGTATGCCAACCGTGCCTATGCGTGCCGGGACTCACGCACCATCCTTACCATGCCATCCAAGCCATGACCGTGCCAAGACAAATTATAACATAGGCCCTTTCTTCTTCTTATCTTCAACTATATCTTTAACACCCTCTCCCTCTTAATTAAGCTCAAAATATGTTGTTCACTAATTTTGGACAAACCCATTTACAAATTTTTCTCCAACAGATTATGATTATCGAAGTGAAATGGGGAAATAGGAGATGAATATCTCCGAAGGTGCTGGTTTTTGGCCAGAGCTTGGCAGTAGCGATCGCCTAAGGAGACGTAGCCATTGTACAAGTCATGAAGCAATGCCAAGAGCTGAGGTCGCCTCTGGTAGTAGCCCTCGGCGCGATCAGCGAAACAGACTGCATTTTCTTCCTCAGATGCATTTTGTGTCACCATCTTCATTCTTTCATCCAAATCTGGGAACCAATATCGAATCTCATTAGTGTTAGTTTTGCTCATTGGAAAAAGAATGAAGTATTTCAAAATTTTGAACTTGGGTTGTAAACAATTGTGTGAAGTAACAACAGAAATTGGACGTATTAGGTAAAGATTGCATCAATCTGATTTGGAATTCGAATTTGTTTTTATTTTGATGGGACAAATTTATTTGACTTGTAATGTCCAGTGATGTGGAAACGAACTGGATATATATTAGACGGATGCTAGAATTTGAAAATCAAATTAGAGAATTAGACAAAACTTTGGGAATATATTGTTGATAAATATGTTTGGATAATTTTCAAAGTTACGATTTTAAGAGGTGAATGCATAAAAATATCATACATGTTGTTATATGTGATTAAAACTTGAAAAAGTTGACATCGATCTCTCAGGTTGTTGCACTTCGATCGATTGATGTACTTCGATCTCTCACATCGATCGATCTATGTAAAGCAGTAAAAGTTCAAGACCTTACGGTGAGACATCGATCTCTTAACCTGAGACACATCTATCGATCGATGTAGGTTAGAGGCAAACACTGAAACTTACCGTGAGACATCGATCTATGAAGCTGAGGCACTTCAATCGATCGATGTCTAGGGTTTTTAGAAATAATTTTCTAAAATATGATAAAATAGTTGTTTTCATTTGTATATGATCTATACATGTTCATTATGTGAATATTATGTGTTTTTGGTGATTTTAAATGTATTGTGACTGATATACCTTGGAAGTTTCTACAACTTACTAAAAAAGGACAAAATTGGTATTTTGAGTGTTGTAGGAACATGATATGGTGGATATATATCAAAGACTTATTCTCATCTTATTTATCATGACAAAGATGATATTATGATTATTTCTGACCATCGGGGTTATTTCTAGAGTTTTCTCTCACCAGGGGCATTTTGGTCATTTCACTCCTGAGGGCATTTTTGGTATTTTCACTCAAGGAATCTCTTGAGCATATTATTATTTTCATTATGGAGTTGAGTTATTATTAATTTAAAGATTATTTGGTGGTTCTTTATCTTATTCTCTCAAATGATGATATTATTGACTATAGCGGGATATGTGACAAGTTGTGATGTCACATTCTATTTCTTTCTTGAAGACTCTATTATATATGTTATGGGAGCATATTTATCATCATATTTCAGAGAATATAAAGGTGTTCAAGGTGCGAAAATGTTCACTACATGCTAGAAGAAATAGTTGGAATTTTGGTGTTGTATATTGTCATAATCTTGTCAATTATTATTTGGTGATTTCTTTTTCAAAAATCTGAGTTGATATATATATATATATATATATATATATATATATATATATATGCTCAAAAACGTCTACAATCAGGTGGAAATGATGGTGTACTCATTTTGTGAGTTGGTGACAAATGGACCAATCAAAAAGAATCTAGTTGGCAAAAGTTGCCAACTAGAAAAGTTTAAATATAGCCAACGGCTACTAAGGCATCTTGGAGCTGATTTTTGAGTTTGAAATTGTCAATGCCCACATGCCTATTTTCAAGCCAAGAAGTTGAGGTATTTTGGTGGCATTATCTTCTCTTAATATCTTCATTTGGCAAAGGATAATCAAGACTATCCAAGGTGTAATTTTCGGCCAACCAAGTGATGCCAAGGTGGACCAATTATGTTGTCTCACTTTTCCAAGTGTACAAGGCCAACCAATGATGTGAAGATACGTGGACTGTATGATGAAGATGGTGACACATGTGCATTCTTATCTCCAAGGCTCATTTCATACTATAAATAGGAGGCAATGGTGAAGAAGATGAAACACACTTGAAGCTCACTTGAAAGCATTTGTTGAATTGTCTAGCTATCATCTTCTTCTTGTTGTTGTTGTTCCATTGTTTGTAGAAAAGGTGTTCTTGTTGTATTTGTTGTGCTACAAGCCTCTTGAGCTTCATTTGTAATATTGATTAGCCAATTCTATAAGGCTACATCAATAGGTGGTAGAGGTGTTGCAACTAAGATTGCATAGATGGTGTTCATCCAAGTCTTGTATAGGGTTGGTGTATAACCCAAGGATCAAGCTTGGTTCTTGTTGTAAAATGATTCATTTCATAGTAATATCCAAGGAAAGGTGTTCCTTGGGACAGGAGTATGTCACATTGACCGAACCAGGATAAATTCTTAGTGTTCTTGTCGTGTTTCTACCTTTCTATTTTCTGCCCGTTTTTACTGCAATTTTTGCACAACTTATCACAATTTGACAAAATAGCTAAACACTTTAAAAATTCGTGATTTTTGGTGGAGTTATACTTCAGACTGTTAGCTTTCATTTGCAATAAGAATCACTTCATTTGAGCAACAAAAAATTAGTCTTTCAGTCTTTGCAAGATAACTGCTCCAATCTGGCTGCAATCTGACCAGTTTTTGAGAAAACTTGAATTCCGTATAAATCAAGAATTGTTTAAGGTCATGGCCATTTGGAAGCATCAAATACACATTGTAAGGAGTGTTTTGATATAAATATCAACCTTTTTGGTTGAGTATTCAAAGAGAAACACGTTTTTCAAAATCAGCAACATTTTGTCCAATTCTGTCCAGATTGACCATCTGAATCTTTTTATTTGTTTGAAGAGCTAAACGATCTTATGTTTTTCTGATATTTGGAAAGAGTCTTTTCAACACATTGAAGTTGAGTTCTGAAAATTTTCATAATTTTTTGGAGTTGTGTACAAGGATTTTTGAATTTTTCAAAAACAGGTTCGGAATCTGAGGCAGTCTCAAATTCTTTTTTCAAAGGGGTTTTTAATTAAGGTAGTAGTATAATTTCCGCTATCAACTATTCACCTCCTCTAGTGGTGTTTATTACAGGCGTACGGTCCAACAATTGGTATCAGAACGAGGTCTACACCACTCAAAGAAGCAAGATTTAACACCGTATAAACAACACAAGGCCAAGAAACAATAGTTCAAAATATCATGCTAGTCTCAAAACAAAGGTATTTACAATGGCAATACTTTCTCACAAAGGTGAGTCGTCCTCCTCTTTTCGAAGGTAATACTTTTGTTCATTGGAGACTAAGGATGATGCTATTCTTAATGGCTATAGACAACGATTTATGGTCTATAGTTGAATATGGTCGCACATACCAATGAAAGTTGTACAAGTTAATGGAGTCACACAAGAGGTTGAAAAATATAAAAGTGAATGGTTATCAGAAGATAAAAAGAAAATGTCCATAAATGCAAAAGCTATGCAATTAATTTTGAATGGACTTAAAACTTCTGAAGTAGGATATGTGTCAAATTGCACAAGTGCACACGATATGTGGAAATCACTTGTATTAAAGCATAAAGGTACAAGCGGTGTAAAAGAATCAAAAATAAACATGCTTATGGCTGAGCTTGAATCTTTCAAAAATATTGCCAAACGAATCCATAACATCTATGGATTTGAGGATTACTAACATTTTTAATGCCCTTGAAGCTTTAGGCAAATCGTTCACGAACAATGAAAAGGTTCAAAAGGAGCTGCGAAGCCTTCCTGCTGAATAGGATCCAAAGGCCACGGCAATTGAAGAAACAGAATCGATCACAAAAATGGATGAATTGATAGGCTCACTAAGAGTGTACGAGGTAAAACTGAACCAACGAAAGTCCGAGTCATCTAAATCATCCGGTAAGTCAATAGCTTTCAAAACAACTGAAACACATACAAATAATGATGATAGTAATAGTGATACTGAATTAGACGCTGACTTGATATTAATAGCTAGAAAACTTAGAAAGTTTTTCAAACGTCCTAATAGGAATAGACAATGTTCTTCTTCTTATTCTTTATCCCAACATAAGAAAAAAATTCTAACAACAACAAATGGTATAATAAAGAGTTAAAGTGCTACGAAGGCGGTCAAAAAGAACATATCTCATATGATTGCCCAATAAAGAAAAATAATAATAACAACAACAATAAACAAGCCAAGGACAAGGAGGCACAAGCGACTAAGGCTAAGGAGTCCAAGTCAAAGAAAGGAAACGAGCAATGAAGGTGAGCACATGGAGCAACTCATCCGACTCAGATGCCGATACTGAGGAAGCTCAAGTCTGCTTCTATCCAACGAGGTAGGTTCTTCTTCTGATGATGATTCTGATAGTCACATGACATTTGATGAAATGTATGAAGAGTTTTTAAGAATGCATGCTCATTGTAAGAGGCTCTCTAAATAAAAGAAGAAATTAATTGAAGAAAATGACAAGTTGAAGACGTCCAACTTGGAATTTTCCGATCAATTAGAATCTTTTAAACAAGAGTCTACTAATAATATTGGTTCTTTCGAGAATAAAATTGAATCATATAGGAAAAATGAGCATACATTAAAAACTGAAAATAGTATGTTAAAGTCTAAGTTAGAAAGGTATGAAAATGAGATAGTACAACTTAAGTCTTCTAAACTAAACTTAGAGAAAATGTTAGAACAATTTAAATCGGGTGCTAATATGTTATATACAATAATATCATTACAAAAGTATGGAAATGATAAAACCGGGTTAGACTATAAAGAAGAAAATGTAAAAGTAGATAAAAAGACTAAGTTTGTCTCATCTAGTACAAAGTTGACATATAATACAACAAAATCAATTTTTCCTGCTACATCTTCCTCTACACCTACTTCTACTTATATCAAGGCAGAAATACAACACGCACCCACAAATATACACATGTATAAACATATATCTAAGCAAAACCTTGCATCTAGACAACCTAGAAATTATGCCTACTTGTATACAAATGCAACTAGACCTAATAAAATGCATCCAACTTATTATGAACATAAGTATAGGCAACACTCATATAAGTCTTATAGAAATGCATATGAACATACATACATAGCGCCATTCAAGAAACAAAATTACATGGCTTATACACACTATCAAAATCGGCCAAGACATAATACTTATCTTCCAAGACATAACATGTATGACAATGCAACATCTTTTTGGAATGGTCAAACATATGTTAGTCCTTTATATTCCACTAATGTCAAAAATGTGCCTAGAAGGTATATCCAAGTTTGGATACCTATGTTGGGTCCGAAATACACTCTAGAGGGGGAGGGGTGAATAGAGTGTTTGGCACTTTTGTGGAATTTTTCTTGTGTGACTCAACTCAAAAGATATTCAAAATTAGAGTAAGAATGGGAGATGAGAAGTAATGAATGAGTACACCGGATATAGAGTGGTTCGAATCGTAAATGATTCTACTCCACTACCACTTTGTTGCCAAAGTGGATTTTCAACAACTACTCTTTTTATTAAAGACAATAAGAACAACCACAGCTACACTTACACTAACACCTTAGTGTAAGCACCAACAACAGCAACTTCTAGCACAAAACACATTTGTGCAACTACAGCAACTACAGCTCTTAGCAAGAACAACTTCTTGCTGCCTCACAACTTCAACAAAGTTCCCTCAAGAACTTCTCACAGTAAGTTGAAGAAATATAGTAAGGTTCACACTTTGTCACTAGTCTAAGCATAAGCAAGGGATCAAATATTTATGGTTTCTCTTGTGCTTGACTCTCTTTCTCTCAATATACAACAACGAAGAGCAAAGAAAAGCTAAATAAACTTTAAGCAAATTTACAAGTATGAGAGAACTATACAACAATGAAAGATGAAGCTTGATGATGTGGAAAGTGTGTAATGCCTCATCCAAGCCTCTTCTATTTATAGATGAAGTTGACCACGGTTTTGAGGCTCTCCACCAAGTCTTCATCTTCAAAAATGTCAAGATAATGTCCAAATAGTCTTTAGCCACACTATGGAGTGATTTGATCTTGAATAGACACCCTAGAGAATCTTAGACATGGTTAAAATAGTCAAGGAAGCATGTAGTATGTTGGGTTAAAGTCCACAAGAAATTTGAGCAAGATTGGAGAGAGAGAAAATACCATGAATCTCCCTTGGATTTTGTTCCAACGTTTAGAAAATTTTGAATTCTGGGGACATCGATCGATCGAAGTACTCTGGGGAGAGATCGATGTCCTCCAGAATTTTGCAGTTTTTGAAACTGTCTGAAATCGATCGATCGATGTCAGAGGCTGAAGTGACATCGATCGATCGATGTCCTAGCCTGAGAGATCGATGTTGGACATAAACCTTTCTGACTGACATCGGTCGATTGAAGTCTCCCTGAGGAGAGACTGAAGTGACATCGATCGATCGATGTGTCTGGGTTGAGAGATTGATGTTGGACAGAATGCTTTCTGACCTACATCGATCGATCGAAGTCAGGGGCTGAAGTGACATTGATCGATCGATGTCCCTAGCCTGAGAGATCGATGTTGGACAGTGAGTTCCAATCACAACCATTTTTGACATAGTGTAATTTTTTCATCTTGCATCAAGCTTCAAACATTATTTAACTTATTTAAAACATCCTTTCATCATCAAAACAACTTATAACTTAACAATCTCCCCCTTTTTGATGATTTCAAAACCATGATTCAAAAGATGTTTTTACATGATACATTTTCAACTAAACTTGATATTTTACGACTCCCCCTTAGTTCATGCTCCCTCATCGCATGAACATATCAAAAATTTCTGTTCAACATGCAATCTACCCAAGATGTGATATCAATGCCAAAATTCTCCCCCTCAACCTATGCATCAAGTTTCACATTTTCATCATTTGAAAATGTAAAGCATATCAAGAAACTTCATGTCATGCTATACTAAATAAAACTTCTCAAGCTAAGCTATGTGATGCAAAAACACCAATATCATATCAAGATGAGACATTAATATACCTATGCTTAACCAAACTATACTATGCCAACATGTCAAAACCAAATCATGCAATGTCCAACCAACATGTCAAAACCAAATTATGCCAGAGCCAATGCCCAAACAATCATGCCAACTAAACCAAATATGCCAACCACACAAAGCAAGCAAATGCTCAATCATGACAACCACATGCCAATGCCCAATCATGCCAACTAAACCAAATACTTCTCCTCCTTTTTGAAAGCATCAAAAAATGAGAGACACAAAAATAAAGGATAAATATGATTAAGAAATAACAAGTTTTGAGATACATAGGTAAACTCAAACTTGCAAGAATGCTCTATAGCTACGAGGGAATGGGAAACCAAAAAAAAACTACTCTTCATCGGAAGAGAAACACAATCCGGAGGGGGTCGCCTTGAGTTTAGTTTTCAGCTTTTGATATTTGGTCTTCTGCATATTTAGCTCCGTTTCTAAAGTTTGGACCCAAACTGTGAGACTTGCATTTTCCTTTTCCAAGTCGTCAATGCGTACGGCTTCCTTTGTCAAGTCTTCTCCCTATTGACCAAGAGTATTTTGGATTTCGTTAATTTCAGCTTCAACATCGAACTCTTCATCAAAACCACTCCCTTCCTCCATTGGGACTTTTCCTTTGTCCTTTTGGGATGTGGAGGTTTGTTGTGGGGGTGGTTGTGGTGATGGATGAGAAGAGGTTGCCATAGGAGGTTCGATAGGGAATGGTGGAGGGATAGCATCTTCATGTTCTTCCTCTTCATGTTGTCCACCCTGTCTGAGCCTCTTTCCGAGACTTGTGTATTTGTTGGATGTTTGCCTTTGTGTAATAATCCTTGTTGGATATCTGTTCAGTTTAATCGTCATCCAATTCTACATTAGCCTTTTTGAGCAATCTATAGATGAGATTGCTATAGGGAAGAGCTTTGGATTTCTTTGTTACGGCTTCCATCATATTTGCAAATATAATCTCCTTAAGATTCATTATATCTCTATTTGCAATCCGATAAGCTATATAAAAATCCAAGTTGCTCGGAAGTTTAGCCGATTTTCCATTGATACAAAAAGTGACACTGGCAAGCAATACTCTATATACCAAAGGCATGTCATTTGTATTTTTGGTGGGGTGAAATCCAGGAAATGTTTTAACTTCTTCCTCAGAAATTTGATACTTGTACGTATCCCACCTCCAGGGATCAAAGTCTTCCCAACCCTCAGCAGGAAAGTTAAGCAATTCATTTATAGTCTTAGAACTAAACATCAACAACTGACCATCTATCATTGAATGTAAATCATAAGGCACACCATGTCGGTATTCTACCCACATATTAGCATAAAACATCCTAGTGTATCAGGTAGACATATTTGTCATTTGAGTGACATTCTAAATATGTATCCATTTTTGATGATTGAACCAATCAATGATTGGTTTTAATTCTTCATTGCTCAAAATATCTTCAATTTTGAGCAATTTAGGTGGAATGGTGGATCTTTTCTTTTTCTCCCATTCATGAAATAACATTTGAGCTCTAAGAGTGATGTAGCCGAACTTACCTGTCCCTGTTGGCTCTTTCAAATCATCTTTGTATTATAAGGACCTGAGCCATGGAAAGTTGTTGAGGGTTAGCCTATCCCTTGTCTCTTTAAACTTAGTGTTCTGAGAGGCAGTTGCCTTCTTCCTCAATCCTTGTGTCCTAGACCCCGTTGGAATTGGAGGATGTGATTGTTGTGCCTCACTTTCACTTTCATGAGAGGTTCTTGCTCTCTTGGAAGAGGGTTTCGATTTTGGAGTCATTTGAGGTTTAGGGTTCAGATTTTAGAGATAAAAATGAAAAGATTTTTGAAGAATAAGGTTGGATTTGTAGAAAAGATGAAGATTTTGACAAGAATTTTGAGTGTTTTTGAGGAATTTTTGGCGTTTGGGGAAGAGAGGTTTTAGGGATTTTGATTTTGAAGAGAGAGAAGTGAGGAAGAAGAAAGGAATTGCGGCTTTTAATCTCCTGTCTGCGCTGACATCGATCGATCGATGTCCTAGACATAGATCGATCGATGTCTTTTTTTACAACAGTCTCTGAGTCTGCCACATAGATCGATCGATGTATGTAAGAATCTGCATTTTTGACATTTTTGACCTTTTAACCTTGGTTTATCATCCCTAATCTTGTTCTAATTGATTCGAATGTCTCAGTAGAAAGAGATTTAGTAAAGATATCCGCTAATTGGTCATTTGTTGGAACAAATTCAATGCATACAAATCTCTTTTGGATGCAATCTCTTATGAACTGATGCCTTACTTCAATGTGTTTTGTCCTACTATGATGAACCGGGTTTACTGCTATACTTATGGCTAATGTGTTGTCACATAGGATGGGAACTTTATCAAACTTAACATTGTAATCGTTCAAGGTGTCGATCATCCAATGTAGTTATGTACAACACGAAGCGGCCAATACATACTCGGATTCTGCCGTAGAAAGTGACACACTATTTTGTTTCTTAGAGAATCAAGAAACTAAGCAATCTCCAAGGAATTGGCATGTCCCGGAGGTACTTTTTCTTTCAACAAGATTTCCAGCATAGTCGGAGTCACTATACCCTCTTAAATCGAAACAACCATTTTTGGGATAAAACAATCCAAAGTTCAAAGTTCCTTTCAAATATCTAAAGATACGTTTAATAGCAACTAAATGTGATTCCTTAGGCATACTTTGAAATCTATCACATAGGCACACAACATGCAAAATATCCGGCCTACTAGTGGTTAAATAGAGTAAACTACCAATCACACCCCTATATTTGGTTACCTCAACCGGCTTTCCTTTTTCGTCTTTGTCAAGCTTTGTACTTGTGCTCATAGTTGTGCTTACACTTCTTCCATCCTCAAATTTTTACTTCTTGAGCAAATCCTTTGTATACTTCGTTTGAGATATATACACTCCATCTTGAGTTTGCTTGATTTGAAGACCAAGAAAGTAGTTGAGTTCACCCATCATGCTCATTTCAAATTCTCCTTCCATCAATTTTGCAAAATGCTCACAAAGAGAATCATTAGTAGCACCAAATATAATATCATCCACATAAATTTGAACAAGCAATTGATGGTTTCCTTGTTCTTTAATAAAAAGAGTAGTGTCGACTTTTCTTCTTGAAAACTCATTTTCAAGTAGGAAGTTACTTAACCCATCATACCAAGCCCTAGGAGCTTGTTTAAGTCCATAAAGGGCCTTTTTGAGTTTAAATACATGATTTGGATAATCATGATTTTCAAACCCCGGAGGTTGAGCCACATACACCTCTTCTTGAATTATTCCATTCAAGAATGCGGATTTACATCCATTTGATATAGTTTGAAATCCTTATAGCATGCATATGCTAATAGCATTCTAATAGCCTCTAACCTAGCTACGGGAGCAAAAGTCTCATCATAGTCTATGCATTCCTCTTGCCTATACCCTTGGGCTACTAACCTAGGTTTGTTTCTAGTGATGTTTTCTTTATTATCCATTTTGTTTCTAAATACCCATTTAGTGCCAATTACGGAATGATCACTAGGTTTAGCAACTAATTCCCAAACATCACTTCTTTCAAATTGATTTAATTCTTCTTCCATGGCTAATACCTCTTCATCATTTATAGCCTCTTTTATATTTTTAGGTTCAACTTGTGAAATAAAGGCGTTTTCATTGAATTTCCTCCTAGTCATTATGTCTTGGCTAGTTTCACCTAATATTAACTCTTTAGGGTGATCTTTCCTATACTTATATGAATCCGGTAAATTTGATGTATCTCCTCCTACTTCTTCATCTTCAACCTTAGGTTGAAGGGGATCAATCCTAAGGCCAATAACAATATTATCTTTTGGATTCTCAAATTTCTCTATATGGCTTATTTCAATTATTTCATCATCATCATCATCATTAATGTTTGATTCATCCTCAATGAGTTCACTGAACTTGACATGAATTGATTCTTCAACTTTCATGCTTCTTTTATTATATACTCTAAATGCCTTGCTATTTTGAGCATAGCCCATGAAGATTTCTTCATCCGCTTTGAAGTCGAGTTTATCCAAGTTATCTTTGGTGTTAAGTATAAAGCACTTACAACCAAATACCTTGAAATAACCAATATTTGGTACTCTACCTTTCCAAAGCTCATAAGGAGTCTTTTTGAGAGATGGACTCAAATAAACTCTGTTTATCACATGGCAAGTGGTGTTTACCGTTTCGGTCCAAAAATATTTGGGTAGCTCAAATTCGTTTAGCATGGCTCTACTCATTTCTTGAAGTGTTCTATTTTTCTTTTCCGCAACACCATTTTGTTGAGGAGTTCTTGGAGCTGAGAAATTGTGTCCATACCCTTTGGATACACAAAATTCTTGAATTTCTCCACAAACTTCCCACCTTTATCACTTCTAATTTCCTTAATTGTGTCTTCTCTTTGATTTTCTAATCTCCTACAAAGTTTTATAAATTCTTGACATGCATCATCCTTTTTAGCTAAGAACATTACCCAAGTGTACCTAGAGAAGTCATCTACCACCACAAAGGTGTAATGTTTTCCACTTAGACTTGCTGTACCAATATTCCCATACAAATCCATATGAAGTAATTGTAGAGGTTTGGTGGTGGAGATTTCACTTTTAGGCTTGAAGCTTGTTTTAACAAGCTTTGCCTTTTGACAAGTGTCACGTAAGCCATGGTCTTCAAAATTTAATTTTGGAAGACCTTGTACTTTTTCATTTTTGCAAATCTCTTTGAAATTTTTAAAACTAATGTGTCCAAGTCGTCTATGCCATAGTTGAGTCAAATCATTTTTGACAACTAGGTAAGAAACAATTTGTGATATCAAATCATGTGCGCTAAATTTGTAAACATCATTTTTACGTATAGCCTCAAAAACAATCTTATCGTTCTTTTTCACAACACATTTTCTTTTCACAAATTCAATTTGAAAATTAGCATCACATAGTTGGCTAACACTTATCAAATTATACTTAAGCCCTTCTACATATAGTACATTATTAATAGTGAAACAAGAATTACCAATTTCTTCATGTCCAAGGATCTTGGCTCTCCCATTGCCAAAATGCACCGTTCCACCATCTTGGAGCTTGAGCTTGGTGAACAACGTTTTGTCTCTGGTCATGTGAGTTGAACATCCGCTGTCCATAAGCCATTTGGTTCCTTCTTCTTTGGCTACTCCATTTATCTTGAGAGCCTACAAAACCAAAAGATGTATGCATTGGTACCCTTTGATGATTAGGTCCTTTAGGGTTAGTTTGTCGACCCTTAGGCTTCCAAACATATGTGCTTCCAAATCTAGCTCTACATGCTTTCCTCACATGTCCTAGTTTGTTGCAATGAAAATAAGTGGGTACATGCTTTGGTTTATGAGGTGATGAATTTTGTTGTGTTTTTCTATTATTTGCCCTTTTCTTTAAGGACTAAGGTTTAATTGAAGAAAGTGATGAATTAAATCCTAAACCGGATTTATCATTTCCAATTCTTTGATTTCTAAGTAGTATGTCTAAATTGTTTTTACCATTTGTTAGTCTTTGTAAGTCTAATTTTAGTTTCTCACATTCTTTTCTAATTTCTACATTTTCAATAGCTACGGTTTTATGCATGGTGAGTATGATGTCATGCTCTTGAAACATCAAAATATTCTTGTCATGCAAGCTCTTATTTTCTAAGATGCATTTCTTGAACTCTTTCTTCAAATGCTTATATTTTGAATTCAATTTTTCAAAGACATCTTGCAAATCTCCTATTTCATCATGCAAATTTGAAGGATTAGAATTTACCTCAAGATCATCTTCAATTACCATGAGACAAGTATGTTGAATCTTTGGATTGTCAACTATTGCAACAAGTCCAACACCTTGATCTTCACTCTCTTCTCCTTTCGATTCCAAAAGGAGATCATCCCACGTGGTTACCTTCGCATTAAGGGCTTTCTTCTTTTGAGGAAAGACCTTCTTGTCTTGCTTTTGCTGCTCTTTTACGTGGCAATCGGCAATGAAATGACCGGGTCGACCACATCTATAACAATTTTCACTTGCCTCCTTTTCTTTAGATGGTCTTTTGAAAAACTTTATTGCTTGAGCTTTGTTTCTAGTTGCCATTCTCTAAATTTTCTTATTAGAAGGGCAACTTCCTCATCCGATTCATTGGACTCTACCACCAATCCTTTGTGCGATGTTTGTGTGGGCTTGATAGGGTTCATCCTATTTTGTTCAGCAATAAGAATTTCATGAGTAAGAAGATTACCGGATAGCTCATCAAGGGTAAGAGTCTTGAGATTCTTTGATTCGGTGATGGCGGTGACTTTGGGTGTCCATTCTCTTGGCAAGGAGTTGAGGAGTTTTGAGAAAAGGTCTTCATTTGAGATTTTCTTGTCCACCATGGAGAGTTGATTCATGATTCGTGTGAATCGATCAATTGTCTCCTCAATCTTCTCACAGCTTTTCATTCCGAACATCTCATACACCTTCATGAGCATGAGTCTTTTGGCCATTCTTACTTGCTCAGTTTCTTCTTCTATCATTTCAAGCCTTTTCCATGCCTCATGAGCTGTTTCAAGACCTTGAAGTCTTATGAGCTCGGTGGTGGTAAGAGCACTTGATAGAGTATCGAATGCTTTGCCATTTATGGAAAATCTTAACTTCTCTTCGTTGGTGTATTCATCCTCATCTTTGAACATTGATTCTCCTTCTAAGTTGGTAATCATAGGAACTTCAATTCCTTTCACAACGACTCTCCATATATCAAATCCACAGCCTTTAAAATGATTGATCATTCGAAATTTCCCAAAGAATAATTTTGGGCATCAAACATAGGAGCTTTAGTGTTTGATCTGAAAAATAGTGCAGTAGGCTTAGGAGATGAAGTGTGAGATGAAGAGGTTGAGGTTGAGGTTGTCATTGCCACAATCTTTAACCTTGCTACTTGCAAAGATAGGCCAAGCAATCAAGGTTAGACTCTGATACCAGTTGTTGGGTCCGAAATACACTCTAGAGGGGGGATGAATAGAGTGTTTGTCACTTTTGCGGAATTTTTCTTGTGTGACTCAACTCAAAAGATATTCAAAATCAGAGTAAGAATGGGAGATGAGAAGTAATGAATGAGTACACAGGATATAGAGTGGTTCAAATAATAAATGATTCTACTCCACTATCACTTTGTTGCCAAAGTGGATTTTCAACAACTACTCTTCTTATTAAAGACAATAAGAACAATCACAGCTACACTTACACTAAGACCTTAGTGTAAGCACCAACAACAACTTCTAGCACAAAACACACTTGTGCAACTACAGCAACTATAGCTCTTAGCAAGAACAACTTCTTGCTGCCTCACAACTTCAACAAAGTTCCCTCAAGAACTTCTCACAGTAAGTTGAAGAAATATAGTAAGGTTCACAATTTCTCACTAGTCTAAGCACAAGCAAGAGATCAAGTATTTATGGTTCCTCTTGTGCTTGACTCTATTTCTATAGCGCCCCGTCCCGAACCCTAGGGTCAGAACCGGTACGCCCGCCGTATTCCACTAAGGGATATACAAGGCGTCTATACGAAACCCTTGCACTTATCAAAACGACAGAGTATTCGATTGCGGAAGCGAATTAAATCAACTCAAAACCCTAAATCAAAAGTAAAATCTCCAAAATCATATGTAGTCAACATCAAGTCAAAATCCCTTAACAACATCGTAAAGTAACTAAATAAGAAATCCCTAAGCTATGTCCTCAAATGAAATAATAAATAGAATAAAACTTCCTCCATTCTTGATCCTCAATCTCCAAATAGTCTCTACGAGTCCCACTGAGCCTACTCTGAATCTTCTCCAACCCATATGTAATCATACCCTGAATCGTCTGCAAGAAACAAAACGAACGGTGTGAGTGACAAAAACGCACTCAGTAGGTACCCTTCCTGCATCGGCCCTGTGAGATCATACATGCTAGGACAGTAGTAAAATACATACAAGTACGTTGATACAAAAATAGACTGTCCACATTTTCGCAAACACATATAACAGTCATAACTTCTTAAAAAAATCAAAACACATAATCATGCAAAATACACGTGAAATGCAATGTCACATACGTGATGCATGATAAACCTACCTTCGCAGAAACATTCATCTAATCGTGTAATGCATGACCCCGGGTCCTAACAGAACGGAACGGAACAGATCGGATATGCGACTTAGGACTCGCATATCCTAACAGAATAGAACGGAACGGAACAGAACAAAACATATATGCAATGTCGTGATGCATGAATGCACAGATATCATATTCGGAATCCTTCATTTACCTTCCTTTTCCCTTGTCTTTTTCCTTTTCTTTTTCTTTTTCTTTTTCTTTTCTTTTTCTTTTTCTTTTCCCTTTTCCTTTCTCACGCTGTCAGACCCCCTTGAAATTCCCTCCTAATTTTACTTTCCTTCAACCTACTGACTTCGTTTCACTTTCGCCCCTCCCCACAGCCGACATCCCTCAGCCCCACTCCCCTGCTTCCTTCACCCACTCCCTCAGCCCCCTACCCCTCTTCCTCACCTGCCCCCACACCTGTCTAACCCCCCCCATGGCACCACACCCCCTGATTGCAACCCCCAGCCACCCCTCCAGTCCGCCCCCTTCTCCACCCTTATTCCTCCATCCGACAGCATGTGGTCATAGCCCACCACCACCGGCCACGCGCCGCTGGCACAAACACTTCTTCCTACGATTCCGGTATTCACACGCACATCAAAAATCAAATCTTTTTCGAGTTTTCATACAAAAATAGCACCATGCATATATATATATATACATATACGATCATATATACGGACATATAATTCATCACATATACATATAATCTAATAATCAAGCATCTATACAATCACAAGTACTAATGCACGATCTCGTTTTCGTAGAGAAATTAAAGATTATCGTTTTTACATTCAACGGATGTTAAGGGAGCACCTACCTGGTAATTGATACGTGTTTGAAGGTGTGAACTGCTGCGGTGGTGCTCCTTCTACCCTCCTAAATTGAGCGGCCTTGATGGAGCAGGAGAGAAAGCGATTCTATGGGAAGAGGCGGCATACGTCTACTGTGTGGAGGGGAAAGCCTAAGTGTGGTTTAAATAGATATTTGATTAGGGTTTAGGGAAAATTTTCCTAATCAAATTAGGTTTAGTAATTAATTAGGCCTGAATACCACTTTTACCCTTCATTAAAAAAATGGGATATAACATTCTCTCCCTCTTACAAAAAGTTTCGTCCCCGAAACTTGTGTGTTACGTAATCGATAATTTGGTATAGTCCTACATAATTCCTTTACATATATCATGATCAAACTTAGTATCCTTTGGTATTCTGATATGTTATCCATTTCACTTCTTCGATACAGGACTAAGTCCTCAAATCATTCAGTGTGTACACACACAATATAATCTTTAACTCCGTTGTCCTCCACCTGATAGATCGTAACCTATTATTTCTATCGTTCTCGAATCAACCTTAAAGGTATCATCACTATACGAGCTTCATAACTTAATCGTCGGTCTATCTCGTACTTATATTTGCTATCATGAGCATCCATCTAAAATCAGTTCTTAGGTATAGTACAATCTTTAACTTAATGCCTTGTTCACCAGACTCATCCCTGAAACTGTATGTATTTTTTTTGAAACACGTTGTACTCTAATGCAATTTAATTTAGTCATCGCTAGGAGAGTAGCATCTCACAAGATGATCTAGTCCTTATAGGGTTCGATCCTTACTTAATTCTCTATAATTAGTGCTTACAAACTTTTACTTATACCACTTGACGTGTATCATTCAATTTATTGCAATCTACAATATCGGATTCTTAAACTTGTCACATACGATTCATCCCCTAGATAATTAATCATACTAACATCATTTGTGTATACCAATATAGTAACCGTTACCCTTCCTTAAAACAACCGAGTCTTCAAAATCAGTTCTTATATCCTTACGAACTAGCTTTATAATCATGCTCTTAATTTCTCAAAGGTATCGTCAGCAGCCTAGTATACGAAATATGTGTATGGACATATTTTTCTTCAAGTTAAAATAAAAGTAGCTTACTTAGCCATAATTTTGAATATAGCTTTAACTACTTAAAATAATGAAGCTTCTAATTTTTTTGTAAATACAAAACTCAAAGTATCATACATTTGTTTTTGCAACGCGATATCTCAAATGACCATTTTAAAAACGATAATATAATTTTTTCGCAAGGCATTTTGATAAAATTGCGTCAAAACAATTGAAAAGTTAATAATGTAAGGTTTTATGAAACAATTTGAATATGGTACCTTCCGTTTTCAAAAACAGGTTTATATTTTGAAGGATACCCTTTTTTTCACAAAAGTTAAGAAAGTTCATCGTAAACGGATAAATAACTTCGAAAATATTCAAACGGTTATACTGCTTGCGATATCGATAATCGTCAAATTAAATTAATTTTGACTAAAACAATAGATGTAACAAAAACGAAAATTTGAAATATTCTGTAAGAAATATATATATAAACACATCATTTTTGCAAGAACATCAATATTTTAAAAGTTTTTTTCTTTCGGGGATGACAAAAGAATTGAAATCTTTATTAAGATGTTTTACAAGTACGGGAAAAAATTTAGCCTCGTAAAGTTTAGTAAACTATATAAAGAAATGTGACCTAATGAGGTATTTTAGAAAATAAATGTCTTTTGAAGTCCCTGTAAAATATAAGTATAACTCGGTATACGTGCTTATGTAAAAAATTAATCTGCTAGAGAAATAATAGTCCAATATTTCGTATAATTTCTATAATCCATCCTTATTTTTAAAAGAACAATCTATCTATGTATCGTTTCTTATAAGTCTAACATTCGCCTACTATGATAAAATCCATATCTTAAATTGTCCAATCCTAGCATGCCACACTAAATATTTATCGACTTAAGGTGTTCTAATTCACCATACTTCCGTGCGCCATATTGATCCACTGTATTTCTTTACTTGGTTATTTGAACCGCTAATTATCCTAGTTAAATTTCACCTGAACAAGCAACTCTTACTCGTTCATGCTTACTCTATTTTAATTCAAGCCTACTAAATTCAAACTAAATGTTTCGATGTCAACACTTAACCCACCATTTTGTAATGATATAGTATTCCAAGGAACATACTATAGTCGATTCTCGAATGTTGCTATTGTTCAATACCTCTAATAAGACTAATATCGTCGACCTATTTTGATTACTCTACATTCAGCATCTTAACCCTAGACTATAAATTCCTTTGTACAATATCCTTAACTAAACTCTACTGATTATAACACTAATTGTTATTTAGTTTCTATCATTCTACTATAAATCATCTCTTAGTATAAACCATACCATTATAATTCATTTCTTAGGAGCTATGGTCCCAACTTAGACCCAAACCTGCTATGATGTTATCGTCCAAGTAAGGACGTGGACCCGCTTTACTTTACCCTAATGGTACTGAGTACCATGTTGCAGTTATGGTAAGGCATCTCGATTTACTGCCTGACCCCTTTAAATGTCAACTAACGTTTGTAGTGGGGTATTCTGGTTAACATTGTAATTCATTCAAATCAATTATATATTATTCAACTAGGGCTACTAAGATCATAGCTTAGAGAGTTATAGTCAACCTTAGATAAAGGAGAATTGTATGAGATATCCTAGGTATACGTGTTTTAAAACCGATCGACTTCTTAAGTTTAGGATCATAACTTGTTTCTAGGGTCGTTCTTAGCATCATCATTTCTTAAGTCTGAGATCACTTCTTATTTCCAAATCATAATTAGTACATAATCAACACTTGTTACTACATCAATACTCATGTCTAGAGTCAACTCTTAATCGAGATCGTTACTTATGTCTAAGATCGTAACTTATGTTCAGGATCATCACTTGTAACTGAGATCAGTACCTATGCCCATGATCATTGCTTATGTTCAAATCATTGCTTATGTCTAAAATTGAAACTTAGAGGCAAAATCGTAACCTGTTTTCTAATATCATGGCCTAATTCTACATTTTCGCCTGTGGATCTAGAGCCATGCTCTGAAGATCGTACTGTCATCATGTAATACCTCTTGAACTCATTCCAAAATTAGATCCAAATGATTGGCGGTGTCAATTGTGCTGCACCACCACTCCTCTACATCCGTTTTAGAAGAGTCTCAAGTCCGAGTGCGGTGGTGGTGGAGCCTGTGGCTGCTGATGCGGTTGCGCCATAGCTTGGGCCATGACCCTTAGTGCGTCGGTCAGGGCCTGGGGAAGCACGACCTGCGGTGGACCCCCATTCTCAGAGTGTTTCCTAGTGTCATTCCTACCGTTCTCTTATCGGCAGCATGCTTGCTACGACAAGGAAATTTTTCAGTTTTGGTCAAGGGCATTTCAGTAAATATATAATTAAAGTTAATAACTAGCAAATAGTCAAATACATATAAATAAAACGAAAATAGAACCCAACCATACCCCAGTCCGATCATCACTTAGTCTAAATCAAACCTATTCTAAGATCAAACTTAGTCTCGGATCATAGCTTACGTCTAGAATCAAACTTAGTCTCAGATCACAGCTTATGTCTAGAATAAAACTTAGTCTAAGATCAACTTACATCTACGATCGAAACTTAAATCTATAGTCATCTCTTACGTCTAAGATCATTTCTTAATTCTACGTTCCGCAGTAGATCTAAAGCCTCGGCTCTGATACTACCTGTAGCGCCCCGTCCCGAACCCTAGGGTCAGAACTGGTACGCCCGCCGTATTCCACTAAGGGATATACAAGGCGTCTATACGAAACCCTTGCACTTATCAAAACGACAGAGTATTCGATTGCGGAAGCGAATTAAATCAACTCAAAACCCTAAATCAAAAGTAAAATCTCCAAAATCATATGTAGTCAACATCAAGTCAAAATCCCTTAACAACATCGTAAAGTAACTAAATAAGAAATCCCTAAGCTATGTCCTCAAATGAAATAATAAATAGAATAAAACTTCCTCCATTCTTGATCCTCAATCTCCAAATAGTCTCTACGAGTCCCACTGAGCCTACTCTGAATCTTCTCCAACCCATATGTAATCATACCCTGAATCGTCTTCAAGAAACAAAACGAACGGTGTGAGTGACAAAAACGCACTCAGTAGGTACCCTTCCTGCATCGGCCCTGTGAGATCATACATGCTAGGACAGTAGTAAAATACATACAAGTACGTTGATACAAAAATAGACTGTCCACATTTTCGCAAACACATATAACAGTCATAACTTCTTAAAAAAATCAAAACACATAATCATGCAAAATACACGTGAAATGCAATGTCACATACGTGATGCATGATAAACCTACCTTCGCAGAAACATTCATCTAATCGTGCAATGCATGACCCCGGGTCCTAACAGAACGGAACGGAACAGATCGGATATGCGACTTAGGACTCGCATATCCTAACAGAATAGAACGGAACGAAACAGAACAAAACATATATGCAATGTCGTGATGCATGAATGCACAGATATCATATTTGGAATCCTTCATTTACCTTCCTTTCCCTTGTCTTTTTCCTTTTCTTTTTCCTTTCCTTTTTCTTTTTCTTTTTCTTTTCCCTTTTTCTTTTCTCACGCTGTCAGACCCCCTTGAAATTCCCTCCTAATTTTACTTTCCTTCAACCTACTGACTTCGTTTCACTTTCGCCCCTCCCCACAGCCGACATCCCTCAGCCCCACTCCCCCGCTTCCTTCACCCGCTCCCTCAGCCCCCTACCCCTCTTCCTCACCCGCCCCCACACCTGTCTAACCTCCCCCCACAGCACCACACCCCCTGATCGCAACCCCCCCAGCTACCACTTCAGTCCGCCCCCTTCTCCACCCTTATTCCTCCATCCGGCAGCACGTGGTCATAGCCCACCACCACCGGCCATGTGCCGCCGGCACAAACACTTCTTCCTACGACTCCGGTATTCACACGCACATCAAAAATCAAACCTTTTTCGTGTTTTCATACGAAAATAGCACCATACATATATATATACATATACGATCATATATACGGACATATAATACATCACATATACATATAATCTAATAATCAAGCATCTATACAATCACAAGTACTAATGCACGATCTCGTTTTCGTAGAGAAATTAAAGATTACCGTTTTTACATTCAACGGATGTTAAGGGAGCACCTACCTGGTAATTGATACGTGTTTGAACGTGTGAACTGCTGCGGTGGTGCTCCATCTACCCTCCTAAATTGAGCGGCCTTGATGGAGCAGGAGAGAAAGCGATTCTATGGGAAGAGGCGGCGTACGTGTACTGTGTGGAGGGAAAAGCCTAAGCGTGGTTTAAATAGATATTTTGATTAGGGTTTAGGGAAAATTTTCCTAATCAAATTAGGTTTAGTAATTAATTAGGCCTGAATACCACTTTTACCCTTCATTAAAAAAATAGGATATAACACTTTCTCTCAATATACAACAATGAAGAGCAAAGAAAAGCTAAACAAGCTTTAAGCAAATTTACAAGTATGAGAGAACTATAAAATGATGAAAGATGAAGCTGGATGATGTTGAAAGTGTGTAATTGCCTCATCTAAGCCTCTTCTATTTATAGATGAAGTTGACCACATTTTTGAGGCTCTCCACCAAGTCTTCATCTTCAAAAATGTTGAGATAATGTCCAAATAGTCTTTAGCCACCCTATGGAGTGATTTGATCTTGAATAGCCATCCTAGAGAATCTTAAACATGGTTAAAATAGTAAAGGAGGCATGTAGTATGTTGGGTTAAAGTCCACAAGAAATTTGAGCAAGATTGGAGAGAGAAAATACCATGAATCTCCCTTTGATTTTGTTCTAACGTTCATAAAATTTTGAATTCTGGGGACATCGATCGATCGAAGTACTCTGGGGAGAGATCGATGTCCTCCAGAATTTTGCAGTTTTTGAAACTGACTGACATCGATCGATCGATGTCAGAAGCTAATGTGACATCAATCTATCGATGTCCCAGCCTGAGAGATCGATGTTAGACAGAAACCTTTCTGACTGACATCAATCGATCGAAGTCTCCCTAAGGAGAGACTGAAGTGACATCAATCCATCGATGTCTCTGGGTTGAGAGATCGATGTTGGACAGAATGCTTTCTGACCTACATCGATCGATCGAAGTCAGGGACTGAAGTGACATTGATCGATTGATGTCCTTAGCCTGAGAGATCGATGTTGGACAGTGAGTTCCAATCTCAACCATTTTTGACATAGTTTAATTTTCTCATCTTGCATCAATCTTCAAACATTTATTTAACTTATTTAAAACATCTTTTCATCATCAAAACAATTTATAACTTGACAACCTAATGTATATCTAAACAAGGGTGGTGCTCCTAACATTCAAGGACCCAAATAAAGGGTACCTAAAACTTTGTCTTCATTGTAGGATAAACGCAAGGAATGCAAAAAGGAGACAAAGTCAAAGAATCTAAAAACTAAATGGTTTTTAGATAGTGGATGTTCAAGGCATATGACGGGCAACCCCAAACTATTCACCGAGTTGGAACATATCAAGAATAGAGGAAAGGTAACATTCGGTGACAACAACAAAGGACAAGTTGTTGGAAAAAGAATAATTGGGGACCCTAGCACATTTCAAATACGAAATGTGTTGTTAGTAAGTAATCTTTCTTATAATTTATTAAGTATTTCTCCACTTATAGATTGCGGGTATAATGTTTCTTTTCTTCCCAATTCTTGTGACATAATAAATGAAAAAGGAGAAATTGTTTTAAAAGAAAATAGGGATGGTAACATTTATACTCTTACCTTAGATAACATGTTAGATGCTAAGGTTAAGTGTTTAATATCGCATGACTTAGATGTGAATTTATGGCATAGAAGATTAGGCCATATAGGAATTTCAACCATTAAGAAATTATCTAAGAAGAATTTAATTAGAGGAATGTCTAAGTTAGACTTAGATAATTTTTAAATGTGTGAAACATGTATTAAAAGAAAACACATTAAAGAAACATTAAACCTGAAACATGAAGTGAGTACTAGTCATGTACTAGAATTGCTTCACTTAGACTTATTTGGTCCAAGTAGGACAAGAAGTCTAGGTGGATACTACTATGTGTGTGTCATAGTAGATTATTACTCACGCTACACATAGTAATTGTTCTTAACACACAAAGACGATGCTCCATTAGCAATCGAAACTCTTATTAAGCAACTTGAAAATATATACGAAGAAAATGTTAAAAGAATTAGAAGTGATAGAGGTGGAGAATTTAAAAACAAGAATGTAATCAAGTTTTGTGACTTATATGGAATTAAACATGAATTCTTACCACCTAGAACACCACAACTTAATGGAGTTGTTGAATGTAAAAATAGAACAATTCAAGAAGTTACTAGAACAATGTTATGTGAAAACAAATTACCTAAATATTTATGGGCTGAAGCTGTTAGTTGTGCATGTTATATAATAAATAAATTTTTTGTTCAAAAGAAATTAAATAAAAAACTTTATGAATTGTTAAATAATAGACAACCTAAAATATATTATCTTAAAGTTTTTGGTTGTAAATGTTTTGTGTTGAACACTAAGGATAATCTAGACAAGTTTGAACAAAAGTCTATTGAATGCATATTTGTTGGTTATTCAACTAATTCAAGAGCATATAGGTGTTATAATCCTGCATCTAGAAAAATAATTGAATCTATACATGTGAAATTCAATGAAAATGCATGCTTTGAAGTTAGTGATAAAACTCAATATAAAAATGAGAATAATGTTGAAAATATGTTTGATGATGATGTATTACTTGAGCATGTACTTGATCATCTAGAACCAACTCCCCCTGAATTAGACATGCATGAACCCATAGATGAAATAAATGAAGAGATTTTGCAATGGGAAGATAATACAAACAAACTTACAAGATGATTCAATTGTATACAACAATGTACACACTAATGTAACATTTGAACAAGATGAGGGTGAACCTAGTCAATCTAGGAATTGGTGGCATCCTAAAGAAATAATCATTGGGGATCCAAGTGTTGGGGTTAGAACACGTAGAAACATAAGTCAACTTGAAGGACATAGCTTAGTCTCACACATAGAACCTAAGAATGTTAAGGAAGCCTTGGGTGACATATATGGATTGACGCTGTAGCGACCCATCCCGAGCCTTAGTACTCGAAACGACTCACCCGCCCTATCTCGGTAAGGAGAATACAATGTGTCGATACAAATCAACTACACGTCATCATAATAACGTAAATCGATGTCAGCAGAAGTCATTACTGTAGGATCTGCAAGGCACCACTAGAAGGGGGAGGGGGTTGAATAGTGGATGCGGAAAATGTGGTTTTTAAAAAGTTTTAAACCAAAAATCCAACTTCTGAAAACAGTTTCTATTTTCAGGACCAGTTTTAAAACGTTTTTAAAACTAGGTTGCAGGTCTTCAAAAATTCTGAAATTTTGAGAGAACTTATCCTCAGATGTTATGAGTGTCTTCTAAAAATTTCAGATTTAAATTCAACCTCTAACCCCTTTAAAAATAGTTTGTGGTCAGATTGTGCGAATCTGCCAGAAACGGTAGACTGATTTCAAAAATTAATTCTTATTTGTACGTAACTCCAAATGCTCTGAAATTTTAACCACTAACCCCTTATAAGTTATATTTAAATTTTTTGAAACAGTTTTGAAAAATTCTTTTGGGAAGTTAGTCAAATACGATCAAAGTCTCAACCTTTGCAAGCCTGAAAATCAGACTGCACTAGTCTCAGAACTTTGGACGTTTTATTGACTTATACTTGTCCAAAAGGGTTGAAACTTGTTCCAAATTAACCTTAAGACATGTGCCTATGATTCTGGAAAGTTTTATAATTTTTGAAAAATGTTTACTATTTTTACGAACGTAAAATAAAGTGATAAGTAGTGCTGAAACATAATATAAGTGCTGAAAGTAAATGACACCAAAAATTTTATACTGGTTCGGTTATAAACAACCTACTCCAGTCTTCGAGGAACACCTTCCTCGGTTCACACTAATCACACAACACAAAAACACCTTAACACAGGGTTGATGGAGTTACACACCAACTCCAAACTCTTTACAAACCTTGTATGATGAATACAATGCACACGAACACCACCACCTTGCAAGATTGAAGATTGATCACACCTTGATCAATCTTTTACAAAGATAAAGAGTATGTGGTGGTCTAAGAGAAGCCTATTCAAGTATATGAATATAAGTACATTGGGCTTTTAGGAAGAAGAAAGAAAGAGAGTGTAGAAGAAAAGAGTGCTAGGCGTTTTTCTCTTTTGATTTTGCAAGACTTGTTCTTGTTCTTGTTTTGTTCTTCTTCCTTCCCTTTTAACATGTTTTGGCCGCCCCCCCTTTAGTCCTTCTTCTCTTGAAAATTATCTTCTAAGTCCTTGGGAGAATATGTGGCATCATTGTGACATGTTCTTGCTTTCTTGGCACCTCCTCATTGGATGATCATTTAACTCTTGCTTACTTGGCACTCATTGATTGGTTGAATGTTGTCATCACTTGATGACTAGGAAAATCTGAGAATTCCACTAAAAACATGTGCCAAAATCATCATAAAACAATTACCATAAATTCCAAGATCATCACATAAATTAATCAAGATAATTTCCTCACAACAATGATGAAAAAATCGGCCATTATTGAGACTTGACATGTTGAAATTTCAGCATGTGATACATGGGTCTTCAATTCAAATTATTACCAAGTTTTCTTTGATTTATCTCTTAAAAATAAATCATCAATTAGTAGACAATATTCTCATCAATTTTGGGAATAAAATTGGACAATAACATGGCCAAAAAATCGAATAGGTACATTCACACACATGCTGAAATTTTTCAGCATGTGTGATATTCAAAATATCACACTTTTACTTTCATATCTTATTCAAATTAATTCTAATTTGTCTTCCAATTACTCACACATTTCAAGACACAAATTATGGCCTCATAATGGATGAAATTCGGCCAGCCTATAATCCACATGCTGAAATTTTCAGCATGTGTTACAAATGATAAAATTTGAAATATTACCTTTTATAGCTTCTTTCTTTAAGTCACCAACATTGTATGCTTGATTCTTGACCAATCAATATGCCAACAAGGCTCCAGATATGCTCCATCAAGATGGTATAAACGTGTATAATGTGTAGATACATGTGCTGAATTTTATTTTTGCAAAATTTGTAAAATAGTGCACATTTAATAATACACACATGGTATATTCCAATCAGCCCTTAATTTAATTTTCTAGAACACTTTAAGATGTATAAAATATGTAAAAAGTGTCTAGATACATGTCGTATGATGTGCCAAAAATGTTCCATGTGTTGTGTACGTAGAAAACCGAATTTTCGATGTTTATCGATTACCCGATTTTTCTCTAATTAAATTCCAACTTTTGTTCACATGTTATATATATTATGTTACACATAATATATATGAATTAAACTTTAATATTCAGCACTTGACTAGTCTTAAAGTGGCGCCATACACATGTGACAAAATTGAAATTGGAATCTCCACAATTTGGCCTTAATGTGGGGTGATTTGTGTGTGCCAACATGGATTGATTTTATGGCTGCATATAACATGTTGGCCACGAAAATTATTGATATTTTTGAGGTGTAGGGGCTGGCCATCTATTTATGGCAAGTACGTGACACGTTGGCAAAGTTTCGGTATTCGCCCGATACGGCAATTTTTGGTTTAGAACCTTTTAACGTGTCGTATTTAATTTGTCATCACGATGACTTATATCATATGATATAAGACCTGAATATACTCATAAATATGAGTTAAGTATGGTGGTGTGACGTTAACGTACATACGGAAAATATATAACGTGTCGGTAGTACGTTGAAATAAATGTGTATGTGCCTTTTTCAAGAAAATTTGAAAATATATATATATACATATATATAAATGGCGTGTATATATGTGTGGGGAAGAGAGTGGAAGACTTTCCTTTCTCACCTTGTTGTCTTTATGCCTTGTCCAAATATTGCTTCGTTTAATGAACTACTTAGTTTAATTAACTAAGTACTTCACTTAATGAACTAGTTTAGTTCATTAATGGTGGCACCTAAAAATAGTTCAAACGCAACAAACGTTTGCCATTTGATGTAAGCTTTAAAGCTTCATGGCTCGTTAGTACGACAACATTATATATGAATTATATAAGGGAACTTTTATGCAACAATGTGTAGTGTCATAAAATATGTCATTCATTTCTTTGTAACACGTTATTTAAATCATGCATTTTGAAATCACTCAAACCCTTTTTTCTCAACAATTACTAAAATCCTCGATAAAATAACCATCATCATTATTACAATGTCTAAGAATTTCTAATCAATACAATAGTCAAATGTATGTAAACACTAATCTCAAAATACATAAACCTCGAATATCAAAATAACTGTCTCAACCAACCCTCGAAAGTCTTTTCTGAATATCTTAGTCTCGAAATCTCCTGCCTCGATCTTCTATGGTATACAAACTCCTGTGTGAGCATATCCTAACTTCTCACGCCTGCAAAACTTGTGAGTGATGGTGTGAGCCAAAATCAACGGGCTTAGTAAGCACCCTACATACACTTATTATAGAAATCATACATGCAGAAGCGAATACACATAACCTCTATAGTTAACATACATGTCCTTAGTCCACAAATAATTTCACTTAATTATCTTAACAGTTAACACTTCAAAAACACAAAATAAATAACTCATCCGCTCAACCTCAATTACCGTGATGCATGCTCTTCTGAAATATGACATACACAACAAACAAATAAGCACATAACAAAGAAGAGAATAATACATACCAATGAAGTAGATAAACTACAGAAAGTAAGTCACTCATACATGATAATGCACAAGTTCATGATGCATGCCCCTCTTTACGTGTCACGCTCAACAAAAGACATGTCATGCACAATCATATATCTCTACTGTGCAATGCATGATCCCGGGACCTAATGGTGATATAGTCTATCACCCCGACACCTGTGCCCATGTTAGACACAACTTGCCGTTGTCGACACCCGTGCCCATTTAGACCCGGCCTGCCTTGGTACCCGTGCCCAATCTAGACCCGGCCTACCGTCCGACACCCCTGCCCATTTAGACCCGTCCTGTCGTCCCCGATGCCTATGCCCATGTTAGACGCAGCCTGTCATCCTTGACACCTGCGCCCATTTTAGACGCATCCTGCCATCCATCACTATCCATCAATAACCGTGCCCATGTTAGGCACAACCTGTCAAATGCAATGCAATGCTCGTGCCATGAATGCAAATGCATATCATACGTAATCTGGTGTATCTATACTCATATATGTGCTCGCGCTCATACACGTGCATAGATACGTGTATGTATACCCCACATATCCATATACATATACAATAAGCTTTGAAATCGTACAACCCTACATACACCCAGCTTAAATGCATGTCTCACATATACACACAACTCACATATAGAGAAAATCCAATTACAGATATGAACAAACAACACAATAATGCATGATAAACATAACAAGCACAAATAGACCACTTGCCTCTGATGCATGACAACATAACGAGTACAGATAGACCACTTACATTGAATCCGGTATTCACTTCGTTCTCTTCTAGTCTGAATATAAACAATTGTAGTATAAAAATCAATACCTCATAATAAAAGTTAATTTGACTTAGTTAAAATAATTAGTTCATATCTTTCCCTTTTTTTTCCCTATTTGTCAGATCAATATACACACACACATACATACACCTATCAATTTCTCTCTAGTTATGAAATCGGACATATTATATATATACATACTTATTCATTTTCTAAGGTCCGAAGGATATACACAAACACAATTACTTGAGTCGAAAACAATTTACTTAATTAGATTTAATATACAAACAGTCCATACTTATTTGCATACCTTTCATTTTAGTCCAAAAACTTGTCAAACAACATCCTTGCCGAAGCCATATCATTTGACTTTGCACAGAAATCAATCATAGATGTATACGAATTGGCATTCTTTCTGGGCATCTCATAATGATTGCCAGCAATGCTTAGATGATGATCAAACCATGTATGTCAATGACCACCAACATAAATATGTATATTAACCATAAGATAACTTGATTTGTGTAAATTTTATGTATCAATCGTGAATCACACAACAATCAACAGAAAAAATCAAAGAAGACCGATGAACTTTGATGCACAAGAGAGAGAGAGAATGAAAGAGAGGGAGAAATCAATATCACTCTAGAATCAAAAACGGTTACAGAAAAATTGCAACAAGTTAGCTCCTTCTGAAGAAACTAGGTGTATTTTAAAGAAGACAACTAACTAGCAAGTTTACAAGAAAGCCCCTACAGTTACCGCTACAACTACACAACTGTCAGGGATATTTTTGTCATTTCCCCACATTTAAATGTTTCAGCTTTCCCTACTTTCTTCTTCACTCACACTTCAGCTAGCTTCCTCCGTAAATTGCGGGATCACCATTCCATCCACCTTCCCTTGTGTTTCTTCCAACTGATACCATCAACTAAACATCTCAATCGTTGATTCTCTGCTTCATCCTACGATGTTTGCTGCCAATGACATGGATCACAACTGCCAGTCATCACGTTATGTTTTACATCGTCTTTTTCTTATTCTTTGACACCCCCCTCAAGCTAGGCTTGGAGTAAATGTTATAAGTTCCTAATGCTCCACATAGAGAACCCAATCTTCTAGAATCAAGAGGCTTAGTAAACATATCGGCCAACTGCAACTCAGTCCTTACTGGCATCAACTTGATCACACCTTCTTGCAACTTATCCCTCACCACATGACAATCAATTTCTATATGTTTGGTCCTCTCATGAAATATTGGGTTTTCAGCTATGTAATAGCATTTTTACAGTCGCAGAACACCTCAACAGGTTTGCTAATATGAACTCCCAAGTCTTTCAATAGATAAGTAAGCCACTGAACTTCACATGTAACCATTGCCATTGCTCTATACTCTGCCTCTGCTGAAGATCTAGATACCGTAGTCTGCTTGTTTGATTTCCAAGAAACCAAAGCCTCTCCTAAGAACACGCAATAGCCTGTGATGGACCTTCTCGTTTCATTGCAACCTCCTCAGTCTGCATCTACAAACGCTTTCATCTCTAAACCTCTAGTTCTAGAGAATAGTAGACCTTGTCCTATGGTTCCCTTAATGTATCTTAGGACTCTGTGTGTGGCCTTAAGGTGGTTTTCCGTAGGGCAGTCTAAGAATTGACTAAGTTGTTGCACCGGGAATGATATATCAGGCCTACAAATAGTAAGGTAAAGCAAATTCCCTATTAATCTTCTATACTGTGAAGTGTCCTTCATCAATGGTGAATCATTATGTGTAGGTCTCAGACTACTTTCCATTGGGCTCTTGGCTGGTTTAGAATCTAGGAGGCCAGCTTGTTCCAACAACTCAAGTGTGTATTTTCTTTGATTGATATGAATTCCCCCCTTGGCTACCTCAATGCCAAGGAAGTATTTGAGATTCCCCAAATCTTTGATTTGAAATCTACTGTTCAGAGCCTGCTTAATCTAAGATATGTAAGCGTCTGAAGGACAAGTCACTATTATGTCGTCAACGTATACCAGCAAAACGATCAAGACAGTGCCTATTGATTTAGTGAAGAGGATATAGTGTTCTTTGGATTGAGAGAACCCCTGAGAGATCAAAAATTGAGTCAAGGTAGCGTTCCATTCTCTGCTAGCTTGCTTTAGCCCATATAATGACTTCTCTAATTTACACACCATAGTTGGATCTGAGAGCACCATTCCAGGGGGAGGCTTCATGTATATGTCTTCGTGCAAATCACCATATAGGAATGCGTTGTTAATGTCCATCTGATGTATAGGCCAATGGTGTTGTGCTGCAAGGGCAAGTACCACTCTCACTGTAGTCATCATTGCAACGGGGGAGAATGTGTCTTGATAGTCAACTCCAAACTGCTGATTGTACCCCTTTGCAACCAATCTAGCCTTATGTCTCTCCACTGTTCTATCAGGCTTTAGTTTGGTTTTATAGATCCATCTACAAACAATAGGGATTTTGCCTGGGGGTAAAGGCACTACAGACCATGTTTTGTTAGCTTCCAGTGCTGCTAACTCTGCTCCCATTGTCTCCTGCCAGACAGAAGAACTAGATGCCTCTAGATAAGATTGAGGCTCTGTATGTGTGCTCAAATTTAATATATATGCTTTGTACGCTGGAGCCAAAGATGCAAATGTGAAATACTTATATAAGGGATAAGGGTATGTATGAGCAGTTGGCTGAGAGGATTTTGAAAACTGATTGCAATAGTAATCCTGCAAATAGTTAAGAACACGTTTAAGACGCTCAGGTCTCTGATTATTGTTATCAGAATGTTCAATAGGAGGTAGTTCAATTACTAGATGACCATAAGGCAAAGGAGAATGGGATGATATTTCTATGGGGGACATTGGAGAATTAGTCTCAGTGCTAGAAGTAGGAAGCAGAGGATTAGGATTATGATCATGTGCCAGCAATGGTGGTGAAACAAGCTTGGGTGATGTAGAAGGTGGATTAACAACATATGTTGGGTGTGAGGCTTGAGGATAGCATGGTGAATCATCATATAGTTGTGAGTATGGTTCTGCGGGTAATAAGATAGGCAAGGATATTTCATTGTGACTGGGTTTGGTGGCATAAGGAAAGACAGTTTCCTGAAAAGTAACATCTCTACAGACATACACATCTTTTGTATTAAGATCTTGCAATACATACCCTTTTGTGGTATATGACAGTCCCAGAAAAATGCTCTTCCTGGATCTTGGGGCAAATTTGTCCTTGACTGGTTGTGTATTGGTTCCAAAGGCCAAACAACCGAAGACTTTGAGGTGGGAATATGAAGGTGGCTTATTGTATAGTAGTTGGTAAGGAGATTGGTTATTCAACAGGGATGTAGGTATCAAGTTGATAAGGTATACCGAATGTTGGATGCAAAAACCTCAATATATTGAAGGCACTTGTGACTGAAATCTAAAAGCCCTGGCCATTGAAAGGATATGTTGATGCTTTCTTTCTACAATGCCATTTTGCTGCCGGGTGTACACACAACTTGTCTGGTGTACAATTCCTTTAGAAGCATAGAACTGATTCATATTGAATTCTTGCCTATTATCACTTCTAATAACTTTAACATTGTGATCAAACTGAACTACTGCATATTCACAAAAGCTTTGCACAATGGATCTTGTCTCAGATTTACATTTCATCAGATATACCCAACAGAACCTGCTGTGGTCATCAACAATGGTAAGAAAATATCGTTGTTTGTACATTGTGGGGAACTTATATGGTCCCCAAATGTCTATATGTATAAGGGAAAAGGGAGCTGAAGAAACTGAATGGGAAACAAGAAATGGGATTCTCTTTTGTTTATCTAGTGGGCACACCGTACATTTATTTATCTCATCAAGCTCTACAATGACTGTTGGATCCATTTTATGTGCCTCCTTTAGCCTGGCAGGAGATGTATGCCCCAGTCTGGCATGCCATAACCAAGATGCAAAAGAAGTGACTGAGAATGTTTTTGACTAAGGGATGACCTTAGAAGTTCCATGAAGATGATATGGTCCATGGTTCTCCTCAGCTGAACCAATCATCTTCCTGGTCCATAGGTCCTGAATGCAGCAGACATTATGGTGGAATGAGATAGTAATGAATCTGTGTTTGGTTAGCTTACTCAAGGACAGTAGGTTGAATGCAAATGATGGAACATGAAAGACATCTATTAGGGTAAGGTTTGGATTAACTTGTACTGTTCCGACATGAAACACTTTTACAAGGGATTTATCTGGCAATTTTACAGAAAGGGAATCAACAATATGATAGGAATCAAAAAGGCTTAAGTCATGACACACATAATCAGTCGCTCCAGAGTCCAATATCGATATATTTAAATTGTTACACAATACATTACCTGCATTCTTACCGGAGTCAATAGCCTGCTGTGCTGACAAGACTGAATGGTGGTTGGTTGCATTACCATTGGACTCAGCAACATCTCTACCTCTTTTGTCCAGGTGCTCATGCAACATATGAAGCAGCTGCGAATATTGCTCTATTGTTATTGGTGGTGGCATCACAGATCCTTCTTGGTTCTCCTCATAACCTTCAAATCCCTCATACTCCCCTTAGTTCATTATGTCACTCCGTGACTGTGACCTCCCATCTCCACATACAAGATTTACTTGAACTTTTGGTTTGAACCCTGGGGGATAGCCATGTTTCTTGTAACACCTATCAACAGTCTGTCCAGCCATGTTGTAGTGTGTACAGAATGGTGTTCCAGAGGCATTCTGATTAAACTTCGCATTTCCCCTTCCAAAACCTCTTCCACCAGGCTTTGGAAATAGTCCATTTGAACCAGGCACATTATTATAGGACTTGGGATTATATGCATTGGATCTTCCTTGAGTACCGAAGTTTACATTCATCACTGCAGATGGATTATTTATAAAATGACTCTGATTAGATGCACATGTCATCTCTCTACAACTTATTCGGCATCGCAAAAGTAGTTTTAAGATCAGGCAGCGGTGTTGACAGTAGAATCTGTGATTTAACTGCTTCGAAATCATCATTAAGTCATTTCAAGAACTTGATTACACAATCATGTTCAATAAATTTGTTAATCTTGGCATTCAAATTATAGGTCCATCTACCACATTCGCAGTTAGGAATTGACCTTAATACAGACAATTCTTCCCATATTCCCTTTAACTTTGTATAATACTCCGTCACTGTACTGTTTTCTTGTTTTACAGCATAAAACGTCTTTTGTAAATCAGAGAGCCTAAATGAATCAACATTACCATATCTAAACAACAGATCATTCCAAATTTCCACTGCATTATCCAGCCACATAACACTTTGAGCAATTGCAGGGGTTAAAGAATTTACCAGCCACGACGCCACCATATTGTTACCTTTAATCCAAGCATTAAACCTGTGCGTTGCTTCTGCTGGCCTCTGATGCATTCCATTAACAAAACCTAATTGGTTCTTTGACTCCAAGGCACGTGTCATTGATCTACTCCAACTATGATAATTGTTTCCATCAAGAAGTGGTTGCACCAAAACTAAGGAAGGACTATCACTAGGATGGACATAGAACGGATCTTCCGTTGGATCCGTAAGAACATTCGCAAGCTGAGGATTACTTGACGAAGAAGGGGAATTATTCGAAGGAAAATTGTTAGACGCCATGAATGTACCAAAGTTCATCTATACACACGCTCTGATACCATGTAAATTTTATGTATCAATCGTGAATCACACAACAATCAACAGAAAAACTCAAAGAAGACCTATGAACTTTGATGCACAAGAGAGAGAGAGAGAGAATGAAAGAGAGGGAGAAATCAATATCACTCTAGAATCAAAAACGGTTACAGAAAAATTGCAACAAGTTAGCTCTTTCTGAAGAAACTGGGTGCATTTTAAAGAAGACTGCTAACTAGCAAGTTTACAAGAAAGCCCCTACAGTTACCGCTACAACTACACAACTGTCAGGGATATTTTTGTCATTTCCCCACATTTAAATGTTTCAGCCTTCCTTACTTCCTTCTTCACTCACACTTCAGCTAGCTTCCTCCGTAAATTGCGGGATCACCATGCCATCCACCTTCCCTTGTGTATCTTCCAACTGATATCATCAACTAAACATCTCAATCGTTGATTCTCTGCTTCATCCTACGATGTCTGCTGACAATGACATGGATCACAACTGCCAGTCGTCACGTTATGTTTTACATCGTCTTCTTCTTCTTCTTTGACAATTTGCATGATGCAAATTTTTGTTTTAGCTTTAGAAAAAGGCTGTCTGTGTGTGCAACGATGATGTGAAAGTCATTACCCACAGAATACTTTTCCCAATGGCAAAGGCAACCAAAGAGGACATACTCTCAGTAACCAAGTAGCGGCCACAAGGCCTCAGCTCCCATTTTTCGTCCTTATTCAACAAATGGAATCCGGCTTAGCTTCAGCAGTAGCAAGAAATTGCGTCCACCATTCGTTGAGATAATGCAATAAACCATCAACTATAGACCGACTAGCTTCCGTGCTTGCATTATTCTCAGCAACAGAGTCGAAGAAATTGGAACATCGAGATGGAGTGGCGAAGAAGCAGCGTAAGCGAGGGGTACGCAGATTAGCATTGATTGTTGAAACGAATTGCGGATAGTGAAGTGAGTTCCATAGGATGGATGACGGCTTGACGGTTGCAGATGGACGGAGGAATTGGAAGCTAGTTATGCCGACGACCATGAGCGTGTGCCAATTCCTAACTGCCACTGTTTTTTCTTTCACCCTTTTCCAAATATAACAGTAAATGCTTTTTTTTCTTCCTTCGACATGGGTGCTACCGATTGTTATGGGTTGAAGAAGAATGCTGCTGGTTGTTTTATTTTTTTTTGGGGGACGGCTGTTGGGTAGGTTTTAGGGTTTGCTTCTTTTCCTTTTTTTTCCTTTGTTTTGTTTATGTAGGCTAATTGAATATGTGTAAGTATAAGTAGATAACAGGATAGCTGCGTTTAGGAAAGCTTCCTAGTAAGTTAAGATATTATTCCCTAAATAATATCCTAATTCAAATCCCTATCTTCTACCTTTCCTATTTCAATTTAATTTGTTAGGATAGACATATCATTCGGCATCTATTTATTTTATTCATTCTTTTTTGCTCGATTATACACACATAGTTAATATACTTACATGGTACAATGACCAAAGTATGCAGGGTGTAACATTCCTCCTCCCTTACAATAAGTTTCATCCTCGAAACTCGTATATTATGTAATCAACAAGTTAGTGTAGTCTTACTTAATTCATTCACTAGATAATACTCGAACTGCATATTCATTTCGTATTCCGGTATGCCAACTATTACCATTCTTTGACACCAGACTATGTCTTTCAAACCCGTCCTTGTGTACGTACAAGGTAATTTCTAAGTCCATTGTTCTCCCTTTGTTTAATCATACCGCAACCTTTCTATAACTCTCGAATCCAACTTAAGGGGATTGCCATCATACTGAGGGTTCCATAACCCAGCCGTCAATCTATATCATCATTTCTTCTGTCATAAACAACCTTCCATGATCAGTACTTAATTGTACTACAATCTTTAATTTAACGTCTTGTTTCCAAGAATCATCCCTTGAACCGAATATATTTTCAGAACCCCTTTTATTCTAACACGATTCAACTTAATCATCACTAGCATCACACAAGATGCTCTAGTCCTTATAGGCCTCAATCCTTAACTTACTACTCCATAGTCACACTTAGAAGCCTTCATGATACCATTGCACACCTTCAAACCTATTTGTCTCTATGGATCGTTATCACTAGTAACAATATCACAACTTATCAGTCCAACGCTAAATCACAAATTATCTAAAATAATATCCGTTCTATCTTTTTTGTAAACACAAGGATCAAGGTATTATATGCTCGTTTTAGGAAAGTGGTGTCTCAAGTGACCTCTTAAAGATAATGATATAACTGACTTGCAAAACTATTATGTGTATAATCACTTTAAAATACAATTGAAACATAAAAATCGTAAATATTTCTTTTTATAAAATGCTCGAACACGGTGTCTTTGTCCAAAAGAAATATACATTTGAAAAGTACTTTTCGCTTCGCAAAATTAAGTGAGTTTATTGCAAACGGATAAACACTTAAAACAAAGTATATAAGCGCTAAAATAATTGTAATGTCGACATTCAATGAATTAATTTCAACTAAATAGATGTAACTCAAACGAAAATTTGAGATAATATATAAGAAGTATGTAAATATATCATTCTTCAAAAACATCAACACTTTAAAGTATATTTATTTTTTAGAGTTGTCAAGAGTAGTTGAAATTCCATTATGTTTATATACAACTACAGAAGAAAATATAGCTTTGTAAAATTAACAGACTATATAAAATGAACTAGTTGGAACACTTAGAAGAAAAATCTTTTAAGTACCTTTCAAATATAGGGCATATATTTGTGGACGTAATTATGTGGGAAAATAATTACTAAAAAATAACAATCCAACACTTCTATAAGTCATCCGCCTCCGTACCGTTTCCTATATTCTAGTATTCGTCTAGTCATGATAAAATCTTTAACTTAAATTGCCCAACACTAGTATGGCATATCCACTATTAATTGAATTAGGGTATTCTAATACATCATACTTACTTTATTTAACCACTGCATAATGTCATCATTCAACCACAGTACTACAGTTGCACTACGAGATCATTGCTTATATATAAGCGGCATCTCTATTTTATTATTTTTTTTGTTTTCATGTATTGCTCATAGCATTATTTATCTATTTTTGCGTTCGCAACAATATGCCGGTGCAAGCACTTAAGCACGGTATTGTTACTAAAATTTCAACACCAAACTTATTCTATATTAGATCCATGTCATGTAACTCGATGTTTTTAGGAACCAACACTTAACCCAAGATTTATAATAATTTATCATTCCACTATAGTACACGCTTATCACTATAAATACTTCTGATAAAACTAATATCTTCGCCCTATTTGATAACTCTGAATTCACCAACTTAACCATAAACTATAGCTCCTTTGTACGGTATTCTTCAGTAAACTCTACCGATCATAACACTTATATGTCATTTCTTAGTATGTATCATTCTACTATAAATCATTCCTTAGTAACTACTATCTCAACTTGAAACCATGTTTTGATACTACCGTCAGAATAAGGACATGGACCCATTTCATTTTAATAGTTTCCGTTCCATGCTGCTGCTCCGGTGAGACAACACAGAAACTGCCTGGCTCATCTAAATCCAATGCATCAACCAGCTCCAGCGGTAGGGCATTCTGGTTAACATTACAATTTATATAATTTAATTATATATTATTCAATTAGGGTTACTATGATCACGACTAAGGGAATGTGCAAAAGATTATGATCAAAACTTAAGTAAGGTAACTGAGTAAAATCGTAGGGTATGCCCTAGGTATACGTATCCCTTAACCGATCATCCCCTAAGTCTAAATTCATTTTTTAGTTCTAAGATCATGCTTAGAATATAATCATCGCTTATGTCTAAGAGCATGACTTAGGTTCCGGATCAACTCTGATTCGAAATCATCACTTATGTCTAAGATCAGTACTTATGTTCAAAATCATCACTTAACTTCTAAAGACACGTCTTATTTCCAGTAACATGCTTAATGTATAATTAGTGCTTACGACTAAAAAAAATTGGTACTTAAGTCTAAGACTGTGACTTAGGGGCAAAATCGTAACTTAATTTCTAAGATCATAGCATAAATCTATGTTTCCGCCGTGGATCTAGAGCCATGCTCTGATGCCACCTGTAGCGACCCGGCTCGAGCCCTAGTACTCGAAACAACTCACCCGCCGTATCTCGCTAAGGAGAATATAAGGCGTCGATACAAATCAACTACATGTCGTCATAATAACGTAAATCGATGTCAGCGGAAGTCATTACTAAAATCCTCGATAAAATAACCATCACCATTAATACAATGTCTAAGAATTTCTAATTAATACAATAGTCAAATGTATGTAAACACTAATCTCAAAAATACATAAACCTCGAATATCAAAATAACTGTCTCAACCAACCCTCGAAAGTCTTTTTTGAATATCTTAGTCTCGAAATCTCCCGACTCGATCTTCTACAGTATACCAACTCCTGTGTGAGCATACCCTAACTTCTCACTCTTGTAAAACTGGTGAGTGGTGGTGTGAGCCAAAATCAATGGGCTCAGTAAGCAACCTACATATACTTGTTATAGAATTCATACATGCAGAAGCAAATACACATAACCTTTATAGTTAACATACATGTTCTTAGTCCACAAATAATTTCACTTAATTATCTTAACAGCTAACACTTCAAAAACACAAAATAAATAATTCATCAGCTCAACCTCAATTACCATGATGCATGCTCTTCTCAAATATGACATACACAACAAACAAATGATCACATAACAAAGAAGAGAACAATACATACCAATGAAGTAGATAAACTGCGGAAAGTAAGTCACTCAACATAATAATGCGTAACTTCATGATGCATACCCCTCTCTACGTGTCACACGCAATAAAAGACATGTCATGCACGATGCATATATCTTACTGTGCAATGCATGATCCCGGGACCTAATGGTGATATAGTCTATCACCCTGACACTTGTGTCCATGTTAGACACAGCCTGCCGTTGTCGACATCCGTGCCCATTTAGACCCGGCCTGCCTCGGTACCCATGCCCATCTAGACCCGACCTACCGTCCGACACCCGTGTCCATTTAGACCTGACCTATCATCCCCGACACCTGCGCCCATGTTAGACGCAGCCTGTCGTCCTCGGCACCTGCGCCAATATTGGACGCATCCTGCCATCCATCACTATCCATCAATGATCGTGCCCATGTTAGGCACAACCTATCAAATGCAATGCAATGCTCGTGCCATGAATGCAAATGCATATCATACGTAATCTGGCATATCCATACACATACATATGCTCGCGCCCATACACGTACATAAATACGTGTATGTATACCCCCACACATCCATATACATATACAATACGCATTGAAATCATAAAACCCTACATACATGTCTCACATATACACACAACTCATGTATAGAGAAAATCCAATTACAGATATGAACAAACAACACAATAATGCATGATAAACATAACAAGCACAAATAGACCACTTGACTCTGATGCATGACAACATAACGAGTACAGATAGACCACTTACATTGAATCCGGTATTCACTTCGTTCTCTTCTAGTCCGAATATAAACAATTGTAGTATAAAAATAAATACCTCATAATAAAAGTTAATTTGACTTAGTTAAAATCATTAGTTCATATCTTTCCTTTTTTTCCCTATTTGTCAAAGCAATACACACACATATATACATACACCTATCAATTTCTCTCCGGTTATGAAATCGGACGTATTATATATATATACACACACTTATTCATTTTCTAAGGTCCGAAGGATATACACAAACACAATTACTTGAGTCGAAAACAATTTACTTAATTAGATTTAATATACAAACAGTCCATACTTATTTGCATACCTTTCATTTTAGTCCAACAACTTGTCAAACAACATCCTTGCCGAAGCCATATCATTGGACTTTGCACAGATCATAGCTGTATACGAAATGGCATTCTTCCTTGGCATCTTATAGTGATTGCCAGCAATGCTTAGATGATGATCAAACCATGTATGTCAATGACCACCAACATAAATATGTATATTAACCATAAGATAACTTGATTTGCATGATGCAAATTTTGGTTTTAGCTTTAGAAAAAGGCTGTCTGTGTGTGCAGCGATGATGTGAAAGTCATTACCCATAGAATACTTTTCCCTATGTCAAAGCCAACCAAAGAGGACATACTCCCAGTAACCAAGTGGCGGCCACAAGGCTTCAGCCCCCATTTTTGTCCTTATTCAACAAATGGAATCCGGCTTAGCTTCAGCAGTAGCAAGAAACTGCGTCCACCATTCGTTGAGATAATGCAATAAACCATCAACTATAGACCGACTTGCTTCCGTGCTTGCATTATTCTCAGCAACAGAGTCGAAGAAATTGGAACATCGAGATGGAGTGGCGAAGAAGCATCGTAAGCGAGGGGTACGGAGATTAGCATTGATTGTTGAAACGAATTGCGGATAGTGAAGTGAGTTCCATAGGATGGACGCCATTTTGACGGTTGCAGATGGACGGAGGAATTGGAAGCTAGTTATGCCGACGACCATGAGCGTGTGCCAATTCCTAACTGCCACTGTTTTTCCTTTCACCCTTTTCCAAATATAACAGTAAATGCTTTTTTTTCTTCCTTCGACATGGGCCGATTGTTATGGGTTGAAGAAGAATGCTGCTGGTTGTTTTTTTTGGGGGGGGACGGCTGTTGGGTAGGTTTTAGGGTTTGCTTCTTTTCCTTTTTTTCCTTTGTTTTGTTTATGTAGGCTAATTGAATATGTGTAAGTAGAAATAGATAACAGGATAGCTGCGTTTTGGAAAACTTCCTGTTAAGTTAATATTATTCCCTAAATAATATCCTAATTCAAATTCCAATCTTCTACCTTCCCTATTTCAATTTAATTTGTTAGGATAGACATATCCTTTGGCATCTATTTTTTTTATTCATTCTATTTTTTGCCCGATTATACACACATGCTTAATATACTTACATTGTGCAAGGACCAAAGTATGCGGGGTGTAACAGATGCCATGCATGAGGAGTTAAATTAATTTACAAGGAATAACGTGTGGGATTTAGTACCTAAACCCGAAAATAAGTCCATTATAGGAACAAAATGGGTATTTAGAAATATATGGATGAACAAGGAAACATCACATGAAATAAGGCTAGGCTAGTCGCACAAGGTTATAATCAACAAGAAGGAATAGATTATGAAGAAACCTTTGCACCCCGTTGCACGACTAGAAGCAATTAGACTATTAGTTGCGATTGCAAGTCTAAGCAATATTAAACTATTCCAAATGGATGTCAAGAGTGCATTCTTGGTGTTTGTGAAACAACCCCTTGGATTCGAAGATCCAAAGAATCCTAACCATGTTTACAAGCTTAAGAAAGCTCTATATGGTCTGAAACAAGCTCCAAGAGCTTGGTATGATAGATTTGCAAACTTTCTTATTGCAAATAATTATCAAAGGGGAACCATAGACAACACATTATTCCTTAGAAGAAAAGATAATGATTTATTAATAGATGATATAATCTTTGGTTCAACCGACCCTACCTTAGTAAAAGACTTCGAAGAGTGTATGAAGTCAGAATTTGAAATATCAATGGTAGGAGAGTTGAATTACTTCTTAAGGCTTCAAATCAAACAAACCCCTCAAGGTATTCACATTAGCCAACATAAGTATGTCAATGATATGATTAAGAAGTTTGGCTTTGAAGAGTTGAAACCAACACCTACACCCATGAGTGTTAGCACCAAACTAGACAAGGATGAACATGGTAAACCTTTTGATGACACACTATATAGGTCTATGATTGGCTCACTGTTACACTTAACTGCATCAAGACCTGACATCATGTTTATAGTGTGTATGTGTGCTTGGTTTCAATCTTGTCCTAATGTATCTCATTACAATGCAGTGAAAAAGGTCTTTAGATATCTTAAGCACACACCTCACTTAGGACTTTGGTATGATAGAAACGCTAAGTTAGAATCATACGCATATAGTGATGCTGATTACGGTGTTTGCAAATTAGATAGAAAATCCACTAGCGGTATGTGTCAATTCATAGGAACCAATTTGATCTCTTAGTTTTCTAAAAAGCAAGCTAGTGTAGCTATTTCTACTACTGAAGCCGAGTATATAGCCTTGCGTTTGTGTACTACCCAAATACTTTGGCTTAAAAAACAACTTAGTGATTTTGGCATTAAAATGAATAAGATTCCAATTTTTAGCGATAGCACAAGTGCAATCAATCTTTCTCGAAATCTGGTACTTATTGAGGTATGATACCATTTCCTACGAGATCATGTTCAAAATGGAGATATAACCATATATCATGTAAGAATTGATCACCAAATAGCTGATATCTTCACCAAACCCCTTAATCAAGCCAATTTTAAAAACTTACGAGCCAAGTTAGGTATGATGACTTATGATACCATTGCATAGTTCTATCTTTTGCATGATTTGGAAAATAAAGGGGGAGAATAGAATAAGTACATGATTTTAGTTGGTAAGTCATAATTTGGTTGGTTGAATAATTTGCTAAGTTTCAATTGGTATGAGTTTTGGAGCATAGGTTAAGGGGGAGAGTATAATTTGAGGGGGAGCACATGAATACATGAGAATTGATGAAAACAATTGGTAATTAGTTGGTAATTGGTTTTTAAAACAATTGGTATAAATTTGGTGAAACAATTAGTAATTGGTGAGGTTTTCAAAACAATTTAATTTGGTAGATTTATGATAAATAATTGGTAATGAGTTTTGACATTAAAATCATGTTAAGTTATTTTGAAAATCATCTAAAAGGAGGAGAATGTTGAAAAATATGTTTGGATAATTTTCAAAGTCATGATTTTAAGAGGTGAATGCATAAAAATATCATACATGGTGTTATATGTGATTAAAAGTTGAAAAAGTTGACATCGATCTCTCAGGTTGTTGCACTTCGATCGATCGATGTACTTTGATCTCTCACATTGATCGATCTATGTAAGGCAGTAAAAGTTCAAGACCTTACGATGAGACATCGATCTCTAAACCTGAGACACATCAATCGGTCGATGTACATCGAACCCTCACTTTGATCGATCGATATAGGTCAGAGGCAAACTCTGAAACTTACTGTGAGACATGAATCTCTGAAGATGAGGCACTTCGATCGATCGATGTCCAAGGTTTTTAGAAATAATTTTCTAAAACGTGATAAAATGGTTGTTTTCATTTGTATATGATTCATACATGTTCATTATGTGAATATTATGTGTTTTTAGTGATTTTAAATGTATTGTGACTAATGTACCTTGGAAGTTTCTACAACTTACCAAAAAGGGCAAAATTGGTATTTTGAGTTTTGTAGGAACATGATATGGTGGATATATATCAAGGACTTATTCTCATCTTATTTATCATGACAAAGATGATGTTATGATTATTTCTGACCATCGGGGTTATTTCCGGAGTTTTCTCTCATCAGGGGCATTTTGGTCATTTCACCCCTGAAGGTATTTTTGATATTTTCACTCAAGAAATCTCTTGAAAATATTTTTATCTTCATTCTGGAGTTGAGTTATTGTTAATTTGAAGATTACTTGGTGGTTCTTTATCTTATTCTCTCAAATGATGATATTATTGACTATAGCGGGATATGTGACGAGTTGTGTTGTCACATTCTATTTCTTTATTGAAGAATCTATTATATATGTTATGGGAGCATATTTATCATCATTTTTCAGAGAATATAAAGGTGTTCATGGTGTGGAAATGTTCACTACATGCAAGAAGAAATAGTTGGAATTTTGGTGTTGTATATTGACATAATCTTGTCAATTATTATTTGGTGATTTCTTCTTCAAAAATCTGAGTTGATATACATACATACATACATACATACATATATATATATATATATATATATATATATATATATATATATTTCTATATATATATATGCTCAAAAACATCTACAATCAGGTGGAAATGATGGTGTACTCATTTTGTGAGTTGGTGACAAATGGACCAATCAAAAAGAAGCTAGTTGGCAAAAGTGCCAACTAGCAAAGTTTAAATGTAGCCAACGGCTACTAAGGCACCTTGGAGCTGATTTTTGAGTTTGAAATTGTCAATGCCCACATGCCTATTTTCAAGCCAAGAAGTTGAGGTATTTTGGTGGCATTATCTTCTCTTATTATCTTCATTTGACAAAGGATAATCAAGACTATCCAAGGTGTAATTTTCGGCCAACAAAGTGATGTCAAGGTGGACCAATTATGTTGTCTCATGTTGCCAAGTGTACAAGGCCAACCAATGATGTGAAGACACTAAGAATTGATGATGAAGATGGTGACACATGTGTATTCTTATCTCCAAGGCTCAATTCACACAATACATAGGAGGCAATAGTGAAGAAGATGAAACACAGTTGAAGCTCACTTGAAAGCATTTGTTGAATTGTCTAGCTATCATCTTCTTGTTGTTGTTCTTGTTCCATCCTTTGTAGCAAAGATGTTCTTGTTGTATTTGTTGAGTTACAAGCCTCTTGAGCTTCAATATTGATTAGGCAATTCTATAAGGCTACATCAATGGGTGGTAGAGGTGTTGCAACTAAATGTTGTATAGAAGGTGTTCATCCAAGTCTTGAGTAGGATTGGTGTATAACCTAAGGATCAAGCTTGGTTCTTGTTGCAAGGTGATTCATTTCATAGTGAAATCCAAGAAAAGGTGTTTCTTAGGACTGGAGTAGGTCACATTGACCGAACCAGGATAAATTCTCGGTGTTCTTGTCTTGTTTCTACCTTTTTGCTTTCTGCCCGCGTTTACAGCAGTTTTCACACAATTTCTCACGATTTGAAAAAATAGCTAAACACTTTCAAAATTCGTGATTTTTGGTGGAGTTATACTTCAGACTGTTATCTTTCATTTTCAATAGGAATCACTTGATTTGATCAAGAGAAAATTAGTCTTTAAGTCTTTGCAAGATAACTGCTCCAATCTGGCTATAATCTGACCAGTTTTGAGAAAACTTAAATTTTGTATTAATCAAGAATTGTTTAAGGTCAAAGCCTTTTGGAAACATCAATAACACATCCTAAGGAGTGTTTTGATATAAATATGAACCTTTTTGGTTGAGTATTCAAAGAGAGACACGTTTTTCAAAATCAGCAATATTCTGTCCAATTCTATCCATATTGACCATCTAAATCTTTTTATTTGTTTGAAGGGTCAAACGATCTTATTTACGTCTAATTTTTGTACAGAGACTTGTTAACACATTGACGTTAAAATGTAGAAATTTTCATAATTTTTGGAGTTGTGTACACGAATTTTTGATTTTTTCAAAAACGGGGTTCTGAATCTGAGGTAGTCTCAGATTCTATTTTTAAAGGGGTTTGTAATTGAGGGTAGTCGTGTAATTTCTGTTAACCACTATTAACCCCATTTCTAGTGGTGTTTATTGCAGATGAACTGTCCAACAAATATTGCAGAATGATAGAATATGACAAAATATGGCAATGTGTGGCACTATTGTGCAAGAAAAGATTTTTCGTATATTCCTTGATTGATTTTACAAGTCTCGTACATACAACTTGTAGCAACTATAGTTCCTCTATACATGGAAATGAATCAATCACAATCAATCTATAATTACTTACAATAAAAGCCAAATTTCTCTCCTAAAATCTCTCCTAGACTTTATACTTCCTTATCCCTAATTATCAAAAATTACTAACACTCTTTCTCAAGTTGAACCGTGGGATCGACAACGTTGAACTTGCACAAAATGTCTTCATAACATCTGAGAGTACATTTTCTCCAAATTGCACGATTTTTAGAGGTCTATAACCTGATCATCTAGTTAATCAAAACTAGGATCTGAAAACAGAATCTATTTTCAGAAGTGAGTAATTGGTAACAAAATTTTTAAAAACCAATTTTCCACACTCACTATTCATCCCCTCCCTTCTAGTGGTGTTATACATGTCCTATAAGTGGTATAAGAGCATGGTTCACTCCCTACAAGAAGATATAATAATCTTTGTGAGATGGCATCCACTAGTCACAAAACCGAAGAGGAAACAACTCAAGTATACTTTGCATCCAAAACATCTAGTGAGGTACAAGTATACTCCGATTCTTACTCTGAGCTTTTTTATGATGATTTTTTAGTCAATATCTTGAGTTGCATAAATTCAATAAGACTCTGGCAAAAGAAAATAAACTTTTAATTAAAGACAAGAAATTGTTAGAATCTTCTAACACAAATCTTGTATCTCAAATAAATGATTCAAAAGAGGAGTCGTCTAGCATGATTAATTCATTAAAGTCTTAAATTACATCTTTGACATCGGAGGACGCAGTAATGAAAGCCGAGATTTCAAATTTAAAATCAAGTAAACAGACCTAGAAAAGACGGCAAAACAATTTGATACAGGAACTTGCATATAAGATCGTCTCATTTTTTCTCAAAAGCATGAAACTGACAAAACTGGATTAGGATATATTGAAAATAATCAGGTACAAACCAAGTCTAGAAAATTTTCTTTTATCTTCATCTAAGCAACCACATGTATTTAAGATGATCGTGAAGCCTAAGAAGGCGACAATGTAATGTAGCAAGTCGCCCGTTGCATCTCATCGTACTATATCTTTTTCATCATATGGAAAGTATAATCATGTGCCATATCAATATGAAAGAAAGACGTTGATGCATATGCGACATTCATATCATACTAATGCATCTAGATCACGCACCTTGCATGCAAATCCAAATGCATATCAAAACCGAAAATCACCTTATGCTTACAATGATAGATTTGGCCAAAGGCCAAATAGAAATGATCACGACATATATTATATTTCTTATTCATCTTTCCTCTCACCTTTTGTAAGACCAAGAAAGGCCACCCAAGTTTGGGTACCAAAAGGTACTCTTGCAAAGGGTTGAATCAATAACCCTTAAGGGCACACTAAAAATACATGATGAGCATGCCACAATAGAAATGCATGATTCTTCGTATAACTAGCTATTTCTTGATATTGGCTCTAATCACGTTTTCTTTTGATGTGATTTACAAAATAAAGGGGGAGAAAAGCATGATTTAATGGGGATCACAAAATTCAGTTCAAATTTTGAAGTTAAAAAATTTATGAATGCGTGATTGTAGGGGGAGCGATCACATTTAAATCATGAATAGAGGTTATTTTGCAAATCGTCAAAAGGGAGAGATTGTTGAGAAACTGGGGTTTGAGTGATTTGAAAATGCATGATTTAAATGTTACGTGTTTTTGAAATGCATGATTTGGGTGTTATATGACATGCATACGTGATAGATATGGTTTATATGTCTATATATATTATTGTCGTACTAACGTGCCATGAAGCGTTAAGGCTTACATCATATAACAAACATTTGTTGTGCTTATACTATTTTCAGGTGCCCTGTTAAATGAACAAAACTAGTCATTTAATGAAGTGCTTAAGGAGATGAACTAAACTAGCTCATTCAATGAAGTACTTAAGGAGATGAACTAAACTAGCTCATTCAATGGAATACTTAAGGAGATATATTTGGTAATACTTACTTGGCAGCAAATTTGAAATGGAAAGTGCTTCTTCACAATCACACACACGGCCATATATATATATATATATATGTATGTATATATATGTATATTTATATTATAACGACGAACTATACATTTCTATCCCGACGTTTCACCGACATATCATAAACATACATCAACATCACACTACCATATATGCATCATATTTGTGAGTATATATAGGCTCCATATCATACACTACATGTCATTAGGTTACCAAAATTATGTAGACATACCACGAGTCCATAAACCGAAAATTGCCACATCAGATGACTATCGGACCGTGACAGACATGTCACATACTTTCCATACAAAAATGGCCAGCCTATATACACTTCAAACACACAAAAAATTTGTGCACCACATGTCCATTTCAGCTCCAAAGTCATACCATGTTTATACACATCAATTACCTACAATTTGACTTGATTTGTTGGAAATTCAATTCAAATTTTATCACCACATGGTCTGATTTTTATCATAGCTTTTGGAGCTGAAATTACACTTTATATCATGTATATTATGTGTTGACAAAAACGGTTTGAGTGACTTACAAATGCATGATTTAAATGCTACGTGTTTACGAAATGCATGACAAATTATTACTTGACACGTTTATGTGATAAACGTGCTTTATATGCTTATATATATTGTTGCCGTAATTACAAACCATGAAGCGTTAAACCTTACATCATATGGCAAACATTTGTTGTCTTTGTACTAATTTCAGGTGCCACAATTAATGAACTAAACTAGTTCACTGAGTGAAGTGCTTCAGTTAATGAACTAACTAGTTCATTAAACGGAGACATATTTGGTGGAAGCTATATGGAAACAAATTTGAAAATGGAAAGTCTCCTCCCCATTCTTACTACACGCCATATATATATATATAACATATAAATCCATATTTTCTTAAAAGACACAATACACATATATTCTGACGTACCACCGACACGTCACATGTATTATAAACATACGTCGATGTCACACCACTATATACAAATCATATTTATGAGAATATTCAGGTATTATATCATATGATATAACTCATGGTGACGTCAAAATTATAAAGACATGTTACAAGGTCATAAACCAAAAATTGTCGTATCGGGTGACTATTGAAACTTCACCGACATGTCACATACTTGCCATATATGGATGACCAGCCCATATACTTCAAAAATGGCAAACAATATCGTGGCTCACATGTTACAAATAGCCACTTAGTCATTCTATGTTGGCACACACAAATCACCCGCAATTTATGCTAGATTTGTGGAGAATTCAAACTCAATTTTATTTTTACACATGAGACATTTTTCATCAGCCACTATAGCTGAATATACACCTCATTTTATGTATATTCTTTGTAACATAATATATATTACATGTGTAAGAATTTTGAATTTAATCGGAGAAAAATCGCGTAATCGACGAAAGTCGAAAATTCGGTTTTTTACGCACATACCACATGGAACGTTTTTTTGGCATGAGATGTAACATGTATCTAGACACTTTTTACACATTCAAGACATGTTAAAGTGTGCTAGAAAAATAGGGCTGATTGTTATTTACCATAAATGTGTAAATATTGTACATTATTTGACAAAGCTTACTAAAATGAAATTTCAGCACATGTGTAGCTCATACTACACGCCTATTTAACTTGAATTGGAGCCTAAGTGGAGCTTATTTGGCATCTGAATTGGTGGAGAATGTGTCACACAAGATTAGTGACATAAAGGAGGGCACCACACAAGGAAACAATTCAAAAGAAAGACACATGCTGAAAAATTTTCAGCACATGCTTAAGGTGGCGTTTTTCTTGGTCTTAATACACCTTAAATTTGTCTCCCAAATTCAAGGGATTGAAAGGTGATAGTATGGTAATGTTTTGGATTGAGCACATGTTTTGTAAGTTTTTTTTTCCAGATTTTACAGCTCAATAAAGGATGCCAAGTTGGACAAATCATCAAGTTACAAGTAAGCAAGGTCAAGTGATCCTTCCAATCATAGTGTGCCAAGCAATGAAGATGGTGTCATCTCTATATAAGACAATCTTACAAGGACATTAAAGAGAATTCTCAAGAAGGAAGAAGCCCTAAAGGGGGCGGCCACATGTGGATAAAAAGGGAAGAATCGTGCAAACAACGCTAAGGGTACAACTCAAATTCTCACAAGTGCAAGAAGCTATACTACTTTCTTCTTCTTCTCTCAAGCCTATTGTTCATATATTCTACATATTGTATAGGCTTTGAATATACCACCCACACTCATTCATTGCTGTAAAAGGCTGATCAAGCTGTGACCAAACCTTCATTTGTTCGGTGGTGGTGTCCGTGATTCGGTTGCTTGATTGTTTTGGTTGTAAAAGGGTGGAGTTAGTGTTTAACTTCAGTCATCCTTGTGGTAAGGTGTTTTTGGTGTTTATTGATAACCGAGGAAGGTGTCCTCGAAGACTGGAGTAGATTGATTTAACCGAACCAGTGTAAAATCCTTGGTGTTCTTACTTTAATGTGCTTTACTTTCAGTTTTTAGTTTTCTCCATTGAGTTCGTTGTGCAACGGTAAAAAAAGTAAACGATTTAAAAAATTATAAAAATTTTCAGAAACATAGCCACATATTCTCGCTTTCATTTGCCGCAAGCTTCAACATATTTGGACAAGTATAAGTCAGTCAAACGTGAATAATTCTGAAACTAGTGCAATCTGATTTTCAGATTTGCAAAGGTTGAGAACAACAGCGTGATTGACATACTTCCCAAAAGCATTTTCAAGAACTATTTCAATCCACTACAATAAATATTTTAAGGGTCTTGTCATAAAAATTTTAGATCATTTGGAGTCACCAGTTAATAGGAATAAAATTTTCAACTCGAAGTACTGTTTCTGACAGATTTGCGCAATCTGACCAAAAACACATTTTCAAGGGGTTAGAAGTGGGGTTTTAATTTGAAATTTTCGTGAGTCACTTATAACATCTGATTGTTCACTCACACCAAATTTCACAATTTTTGGAGGTCTACAACTATGTCATTTAATTATTTCACATCAGGATCTGAAAATAGAAACTATTTTCAGAAGTGAGGATTTTGGTTCAAAAGTTTTTAAAAACCAAATTTTCTGCACCCACTATTCAACCCTCCCTTCTAGTGGTGCTATACAGGTCCTACAAGTGGTATCAGAGAGCAGGCACACTCACTATAAGAGGGTCCAACGATAGTTGTGAGATGGCATCCACTAGTCATAAGACCGAACAAGAAGGTATGTCGAGTCAAAGGCCTCCTCTTTTTGACGGTGAGTCCTTCATACAATGGAAACTTAGAATGAAACTTTTCTTTATGGTCATTGATATAGACTTGTGGTCCACTATAGAAGATGGTCATTTTATTCCTTCTAAGTTATCTATTGTTGATGGTGTCACACTGAGGTCGAAAAACCGAAACAAGAATATATTAGGGATGACAAAAAGAAATTAAGTATGAATGCTAGAGCCATGCAACTTCTTTTAAACGGGTTGAGTAAAAGTGAATCGAGTTATGAGTGTAATTGCTCTAGTGCCCAAGAGATGTGGAGAATTCTTGAAATGAAACATGAAAGGACTAGTCAAGTTAAAGAGTCTAAAATAAATATGCTTATGTCTACCCTTGAGTCCTTCAAGTTATTACCAAACGAATCTGTTCTTGATATGGACCTATGCTTGACTAACATCTACAATTCTCTTGAGTCTCTTAGAAAAGCTTTTTTTACACATGAAAAGGTTAAAAAGGTGCTAAGAAGTCTCCCATCCGTATGGGACCCCAAAGTCACAGCAGTTGAGGAAAGTAAAGAAACAAGATCTATAAAAATGGAAGAACTAATCGGATCCTTAAAGGTATACGAAAGCAAACTCAGTCTAAGAAATTCTGAATCACCTTTTAAACAATATAAGGTTATAGCGTTTAAATCAAATGAATAAGTCTCCACCTCTTATGCTTGCGCAGTTGATAGTGACACAGATTCCAATGATGAAGATCTAATCACGTTGACTAAAATATAAAGAAAGATCATGAGAAAATCGCTTAAAGACAAGCCTAAGTCTACTTCATCTAATAATCAAAGAAATAAAAATAAAAATAATGAGAATATTAAGTGTTACACTTGTGGAAAACTTGGACTATCTCTTATGACTGCCCAAACAAGGACAAAACAATGAACAAAAACCATGACAAGGATCGGACAAAAACTAGACCCGTTTCAGAACCTAAACAAAGGAGAAGAGCCTTCAAAGCCTCCACATGGAGTGACTCATCTGATTCTGAGACTGAAGGAACCGAAGAAGAAATGGCAAAAGTATGCTTTACATCCAAGGCATCGAATGAGGTATCTTCTGACTCTGATTCAGATTCCGAGCCTTCTTATGATGAATTATTTTGTCAATATCTTGAGTTGCATAAGTTTTCTAAGGCTCTTACAAAAGAAAAGAAACGCTTTATTGAAGTCAAGAAATTGTTAGAATCTTTTAAACGAATCTTGTATCTCAATTAAATGATTCAAAAGAAGAGTCGTCTTGCATGATAAATTCATTAAAATCTAAGATTTCCTCCTTGAAATTCGAGAACACTGAGATTAAAGTCGACATTTCAAATTTGAAATCAAGAAACGCGGATTTAGAAAAGACCAGAAAACAATTTGATTTAGATATGAGCATGCTAGATCGTCTCATTTCTTCCCAAAAGCATGAAAACGATAAAACCGGATTAGGGTATGTGGAAGATAATAAAGTACAAAGTAAGTCTATCAACTTTATTTTATCTAAGTAACCGCATGCATTCAAGACAACTACGCAGACTAAGAAGATGTCTAATACACAACCCATTGTATCTCATCGCACTCTTTCTTTTTCATCAGGCACATTATAATCATGTACAATATAGATATGAAAGGAAACCATTGATGCATACGCGACATTCCTATCAGACTAATGCATCTAGATCACAAACTATTCATAGAAACCAAAATGCATACCAAAATCGAAAATCTTATCATGAGCATGATGGCATTCTCGACCATAAGCCTTATAGAAATGCCCCTAACATTTATTATATTGCTTCTTCATTTCTTTTCTCACCTTTTGTAAGACCAAGAAAGGTCACCCAAGTTTGGCTACCAAAAGGTACTCTGGCAAAGGGATAAATCAATAACCCTTAAGAATGCACTTGAAATGCATGATTTCTATTGCTATAAATTGATATTTATTCCCATTCTTACATATACTTTTGACGCCATTTACAAAATAAAGGGGGAGAGAAAGGCATGATTTAAGGGGGATAGAAGCATGATTTAAGGGAGAGCACACGACGATATGAAATTCAAAAATTCAAAATTCAAGTTTGTGCATAATTGGAGGGGGAGCGATCACATTTAAATCATGAACAAATGTTATTTTATAAATTATCAAAAGGGGGAGATTGTTGACAAAAAGGGTTTGAGTGATTTACAAATGCATGATTTAAATGCTACGTGTTTACGAAATGCATGAACAAATTATTACTTGACACGTTTATATGATAAACATGCTTCATATGCTTATATATATTGTTGCCGTACTAACAAGCCATGAAGCGTTAAGCTTACATCATATGACAGACATTTTTTGTCTTTGTACTAATTTCAGGTGCCACAATTATTGAATTAAACTAGTTCACTAAGTGAAGTGCTTAAGTTAATGAACTAACTAGTTCATTAAATGGAGACATATTTGGGGGAAGCTATATGGAAACGAATTTGAAAATGGAAAGTCTCCTCCCTATTCTTACTACACGCCATATATATATATAATATATATATATATCAATATTTTTTAAAAAGACACAATACAGATATATTCCGACATACCACCGACACGTCACATGTATTATAAACATACGTCGATGTCACACCACTATATACAAATAAAATTTATGAGTATATTCAGGTCATATATCATACGATATAAGTCATGGTGATGTCAAAGTTATAAAGACATGTTACAAGGTCATAAACCAAAACTTGTCGTATCGGGCGACTACCGAAACTTCACCGACATGTCACGTACTTGCCATATAAAGATGACCAGCCTATATACTTCAAAAATGGCAAAAACTATCGTGGCTCACATGTTACAAATAGCCACTAAATCATCCCATTTAGTCACACACAAATCACCCACAATTTAGGCTAGATTTGTGGAGAATTCAAACTCAATTTTATTTTTACACATGGGATGTTTTTCATCAGCCAGTATAGCTGAATATACACCTCATTTTATGTATATTATGTGTGATATAATATATATTACATGTGTAGGAAGTTTAAATTTAATCAGAGAAAAATCGCTTAATCGACGAAAGTCGAAAATTCGGTTTTTTACGCACATACCACATGGAACTTTTTTTTGGTATGAGATGTAACATGTATCTAGACACTTTTTTACACATTCAAGACATTTTAATGTGTGCTAGAAAATTCAAAATAGGGCTGATTATTATTTACCATATATGTGTAAATATAATGCATTATTTGACAAAGCTTACTAAAATAAAATTTCAGCACATGTGTAGCTCATACTACACGCCTATTTCACTTTGATTGGAGCCTAGGTGGAGCTTATTTAGAATCTCAATTGGTGGAGAATATTCCACACAAGATTAGTAACATAAAAGGTGGCACCACACAAGGAAACAATTCAAAAGAAAGACACATGCTGAAAAATTTTCAGCACATGCTTAAGGTTGCGTTTTTCTTAGTCTTAATGCATCTCAAATTTGTCTCCCAAATTCAAGGGAATGAAAGGTGATAGTATGGTAATGTTTTGAGTACTTTTGAGTACATGTTTTGTAAGTTTTTTTTTTTTAATATTTTACAGCTCATTAAAGGATGCCAAGTTGGACCAATCATCAAGTGACAAGTAAGGAAGGTCAAGTCATCCTTCCAATCATAGTATGCCAAGTAATCAAGATGGTGTCATCTCTACACAAGGCAATATTCTAAGGACATTAAAGAGAATTCTCAAGAAGGAAGAAGCCCTAAAGGGGGCGGCCACATGTGGATAAAAAGGGAAGAATCATGTAAACTACGCTAAGGCTACAACTCAAATTCTCACAAGTGCAAGAAGCTATACTATTTTCTTCTTCTCCTTTTCTTTCTTCTTCTTATTCTCTCAAACTTATTGTTCACATATTGTACATATTGTATAGGCTTTGAATATACCGCCTACACTCATTCATTGTTGTAAAAGGTTTATCAAGGTGTGATGAAACCTTCATTCGTTCGGTGGTGGTGTCCATGATTCGTTTGCTTGATTGTTTTGGTTGTAAAAGGGCGGAGTTAGTGTTTAACTCCAGTCATCCTTGTGGTAAGGTGTTTTTTGTATTTATTGATAACCGGAGAAGGTGTCCTCGAAGACTGGAGTAGGTTGATTTAACCAAACCAGTATAAAATCCTTGGTGTTCTTACTTTACTGCACTTTACTTTTCAGTTTTCAGTTTTCTGCATTGAGTTTGTTGCAACGGTAAAAATAGTAAACGATTTTCAAAAATTACAAATATTTTCAGAATCATAGCCACATATTCTAGATTTCATTTGGAGCAAGCTTCAACATATTTGGATAAGTATAAGTCAGTCTAACATGAATAGTTCTGAAACTAGTGCAATCTGATTTTCAGATTTGCAAAGGTTGAGAGCATCAACGTGATTGATATACTTCCCAAAAGGATTTTCAAAAACTATTTCAATCCACTAAAATAAATATTTGAAGGGTCTGGTCATAAAAATTTCAGATCATTTAGAGTCACCAGTTAATAGGAATAAAATTTTTCAACTCGAAATACTGTTTTTGGCAGATTTTCGCAATCCGACCAAAAACACATCTGCAAGGGGTTAGAAGTGGATTTTTAATTTGAAATTTTCGTGAGTCACTTATAACATCTGATTGTTCACTCACATCAAATTTCTCAATTTTTGGAGGTCTACAAGTATGTCATTTAATTATTTCACATCAGGATCTGAAAATAGAAACTGTTTTCAGAAGTGAGGATTTTGGTTCAAAAGTTTTTAAAAACCAAATTTTTTTCACCCACTATTCAACCTCCCTTTTAGTGGTACTATACAGGTCCTACAAGTGGTATCAGAGAGCAGGCGCACTTAATACAAGAGGATCCAACGATCTTTGTGAGATGACATCCACTAGTCACAAGGCCGAACAAGAAGGTATGTTGAGTCAAATGCCTCCTCTTTTTGACGGTGAGTCTTTCATACAATGGAAACTTAGAATGAAACTTTTCTTTATGGCCATTGATATAGACTTGTGGTCCATTATAGAAGATGGTCCTTTTGTTCTTTCTAAGTTATCAACTGTTGATGGTATCACACTGAGGTCGTAAAATCGAAACAACAATATACTAGTGATGACAAAAATAAATTAAGTGCCCAAAAGATGTGGAGAATTCTTGAAATGAAGCATGAAAGGACTAGTCAAGTTAAACGAATCTATTGTTGATATGTCTACCCTTGAGTCCTTCAAGTTATTATCAAACGAATCTATTGTTGATATGGACCTACGCTTGACTAACATCTACAATTCTCTTGAATCTCTTGGAAAATCTTTTTTTACACATGAAGAGGTTAAAAAGGTGCTAAGAAGTCTCCCATCCGAATGGGACCCCAAAGTCACTGCAATTGAGGAAAGTAAAGAAACGAGATCTAATAAAATGGAGGAACTAATCGGATCCTTGAAGGTATACGAAAACAAACTCACTCTAAGAAATTCTGAATCACCTTTTAAACAAGATAAGGTTATAGCATTTAAATCAAATGAATACGTCTCTACCTCTTATGCTTGCACAGATGATAGTGACATAGATTCCGATGATGAAGATCTAATCACGTTGGCTAAAAGATTAAGAAAGACAATGAGAAAATTTCTTAAAGACAAGCGTATGTCTACTTCATCTAATAATCAAAGAAATAAAAATAAAAATAATAAGGAAATTAAGTGTTACACTTGTGGAAAACTTGGACTATCTCTTATGACTTCCCAAACAAGGACAAAACAATGAACAAAAACCATGACAAGGATCGGACAAAAACTAGACCCGTCTAAGAACCTAAACAAAAGAGAAGAGCCTTCAAAGCTCCACATGGAGTGACTCATCTGATAATGAGATTGAAGGAACCAAAGAAGAAGCGGCAAAAGTATGCTTTACATCCAATGCATCTAATGAGGTATCTTCTGACTCTGATTCAGATTCCGAGCCTTCTTATGATGATTTATTTTGTCAATATCTTGAGTTGCATAAGTTTTCTAAGGCTCTTGCAAAAGAAAAGAAACGCTTAATTGAAAACAAGAAATTGTTAGAATCTTCTAAACGAATCTTGTATCTCAATTAAACGATTCAAAAGAAGAGTCGTCTTGCATGAAAA
>AP025047.1:27314859-27418375 GCA_036186865.1 Eustoma russellianum | reverse complement strand
AAAATTCATTAAAATCTGAGATTTCCTCCTTGAATCCGAGAACACTGAGATTAAAGTCAACATTTCAAATTTGAAATCAAGAAACGCGGATTTAGAAAAGACCATAAAACAATTCGATTCGGATACGAGCATGCTAGATCGTTTCATTTCTTCCCAAAAGAATGAAAATGATAAAACCGGATTAGGGTATGTAGAAGATAATAAAGTACAAAGTAAGTCTACCAACTTTATTTTATCTAAGCAACCGCATGCATTCAAGACAACTACGCAGACTAAGAAGATGTCTAATAAACAACCTATTGTATCTCATCTCACTCCTTCTTTTTCATCACATACACATTATAATCATGTACCATACAGATATGAAGGAAACCATTGATGCATACGCGGCATTCATATCAGACTAATGCATCTAGATCACAAACTATTCATAGAAACCAAAATGCATACCAAAATCGAAAAATCGTATCATGAGCATGATGGCATTATCGGACATAAGACTTATAGAAATGCCCCTAACATTTATTATATTGCTTATTCATCTCTTTTCTCACCTTTCGTAAGACCAAGAAGGGTCACCCAAGTTTGGGTACCAAAAGGTACTCTTGCAAAGGGATAAATCAATAACCCTTAAGAATGCACTTGAAATGCATGATTTCTATTGCTATAAATTGATATTTCTTCCCATTCTACATGTACTTTTGATGCCATTACAAAATAAAGGGGCAGAGAAAGAATGATTTAAGGGGGAGAGAAGCATGATTTAAGGGAGAGCACACGACGATATCAAATTCAAAATTCAAAATTCAAATTGTGCATAATTGAAGGGGAGCGATCACATTTAAATCATGAACCAATGTTATTTTGTATATCATCAAAAGGGGGAGATTGTTGACAAAAAGGATTTGAGTGATTTTACAAATGCATGATTAAATGCTACGTGTTTACGAAATGCATGAACAAATTCTTACTTGACACGTTATGTGATAAAAGTGCTTTATATGCTTATATATATTGTTGCCGTACTAACAAACCATGAAGCTTTAAGATTACATCATATGACAGACATTTGTTGTCTTTGTACTAATTTCAGGTGCCACAATAATGAATTAAACTAGTTCACTAAGTTGAAGTGCTTAAGTTAATGAACTAACTAGTTCATTAAATGGAGACATATTTGGTGGAAGTTATATGGCAACGAATTTGAAAATTGAAAGTCTCTTCCCCATTCTTACTACACGCCATATATATATAATTTATATATCAATATTTCTTAAAAAGACCAATCACATATGTTCCAACGTACCACCGACACGTCACATGTATTATAAACATACGTCGATGTCACACCACTACATACAAATGCAATTTATGAGTATATTCAGGTCATATATCATACGATATAAGTCATGGTGATGTCAAAGTTATAAAGATATGTTACAAGGTCATAAACCAAAAATTGTGGTATCGGGTGATACCGAAACATCACCGCCATGTCACGTATTGGTCTTATAAGATGACCAGCCCTATACTTCAAAATTGGCACAAAACAATATCGTGGCTCACATGTTACAAATAGCCACTAAATCATTCCATGTTGGCACACACAATTTACGCTAGATTTGTTGAGAATTCAAACTCAATTTTATTTTTACACATGGGGACGTTTTTTATCAGCCACTATAGCTGAATATACACCTCATTTTATGTATATTATGTGTAGCGCCCGCACCCCAGCCCAGCCGGATACGTTGCGACTGCCGTACTTCACTAAGGAGAGTACCAGGCGTCGATCCATAACATGTCGCAGTCCATGATAAAATGCATGGACTTTCGTGCTTACACATCAGCAAGTAAGCGAAACCGTGGCAGAATAAAAACTTCAAATTAAAAAGTCTACGAAATCATTCGATGTTTACAACCCAAATCATAAGTATGGAAATTCTCAAAGTAACTGTTTCCATCACAATTACATAAAAAGTCATCGATCAAACTAGCTCGTCATGTCTCCTAAGCCATCCATCTCTCGCACATCTTATGGGTAAGGGACCCCAGGTTCATCTTCAATCCATTCTACCTTATTCCCTGCAGCCTCTGGGAGGAAAAATAGGGGGGTGAGTGACAAGTCACCAGCAAGTAAACTATAAACAATCATGCATTAATTGGAAGTACATACAAGAACCGAACCCCCAAAATTTGGTTTAGAACCATACCTGACCTTCCATTCAACCACTCGTAAGAATCCAGCTCATAACTTATCAAAGATTTAAACTTGTCAAAGTTCATAACTTATCAAAGTTCATAATTGATAACAGTCCATAACTTATTAAAGATCGGCACTCAACAAGATCATAATGTTAGGATGCTACCAAGTCATAAAACCTTAGCCTACTTAATAAAGGTCATAACTTAGGGGCTACTAAGTCATAACAACTTAGCCCTACGTATCATGAATAAGATCATAGCTTACGTAACAACAGTAATGAGATCATAACTTAGGGTAACGAAGATAAGAGGATCATAACCTATGTAACATTACCTCTAGCATTTGGCTAGCGTCTCATCCCTTCCGTCAATAGAAACTTAAGGCAATAAAATCATAACATAGCCAGTGAAGCAAGTAATAACATAGCTTAGTACAAATAGACTCAACATCATGCTCACGACCATATGCAATGCGTATGATATGCAAATGTAAGTGCATAGTGAAATCATGAAATCTTTACCTTTCGTTTCTTCATTCAAAACATCATCGTTCAAGAAAATGAGAGAGTATTCAGATCTATTCACCCGGATCTGAGGCGGTCACTTCTCCCCTTCAAATCTATTATTCCTGGATTCGGAGCGGGTAACGTCATCACTTATCAGGTCTATTCTCCTCCGGGCCTGATCGTCCATAACATCAGATCAATTAACCCCTGATATGGAACGGGTCCATATCAAGTCTATTCTCTCTGGGCCCTGAACGGTCTATATCATCAGATCAGTTAACCCCGGATCTGAAAGGGGTCCCTTACTGGCCAGAAACACACGTGGTACCGGTGGGGCGCGTTCATTTAAAAACAAATCTTTTCTTTTAAAAATGCTTTTTCATCTTTTCTTTCTCATAAAATCAGTTCCATAAATCATGTAAATGACAATGATGCAATGTATGACATGCACTAGCGACTCGTGAACAAATACATCATAATAGCATTGCGTGGACTCGTCCTCTAAGCTGGGAAAACTCTCCAGCAATCACATAGTGTTCATACAGCCACGTGCTCATCAATTTCATGCTCATTTTCTTAAGCTCATGTTCATACACATGCTAATGAAGTCTTAGACTCATACCATAAAAAATTCGTGGCAATCCAAAATGTCTAATGAACTCAAAACATCATACTATCGTCAAAGGTACTGCTGAAATCAGAGGGCCGTACCGCCTTACCTCAGTTTCATGGGTCATAAAACCTTATTCATTTTAATCCATCACCTGAAAAACATTTCTAACTCACCAAGGAACAATATTCATAAGACCAAACATCACATTCAAGCTTAAATGAGCAAGATCAAAGCCTTACAACTTAGACATTAAACTGTCATGTTTTCCAGTTTTGCACAACTAACTTTAACTCAGTTGTTAAAGATCAGAATAGTGGTTTTATGCTGGTTTCTTTACATGTACATGTACATATATGCATTAGGTAATTACCATAAAATTCCAAGGCAATCCAATAAGTTTAAAGGGGTCACCTAATTACTTTCCCCAAACAAGCTATATGCAGAAATCTGGAAATGACCAGTTTTACCCACGAATTTCATTGTGACCAAACCACAAATTCTTTTACTAAATTCCAACTCACATATGTCGTACACACATCAAACTATAATCATACCAAACATCAGCTCATTTTCATATTCCTAGGGTGCACTTTCGATCCACACAACTTACTACTGAAACCTGTCCTGTTCCAGTAACTCTGTTTAACCAGTTCTATTAAAAATTTTATTAAGGACAATCCACAACTCCTTTTACAAAAATTCCAAGTCACACATTTCATAAACACATAGGGATATTAGCATACCCAAATATTAGCCAATTTGAGCATTCCTAAGGATCCTTTTCAGGGCGTACAACATGCCACATAAAACTGTTCAGCTCCAGTACTACTGTCTGAGCAGTTCCTACTAAAATTATATTCTGGTCAATCCATAAATCCTTTTACCAAATTCAAACTTACACATTTAATACCACATATGATGCTATCATGATACCAAAAATTAATCGGTTTGAATCTTCCTAAGGTTCATTTTCAGGTCGTTCAACATGTCACATAAACTGTCCTGCTCCAGTTACTTCTGTTTTACCACCTCTACTAAACATTTTATCAAGGATAAACCACAGCTCCTTTTATTGAAATTCCAACTCACACAATTCATAAACCTATAAGGCTAACGTCATACAAAAAATTAGCCAATTTGGACATTCCTAAGGTTCGTTTTCAGGTCACACAACCAGCTACACAAATCTGTCCAGCTCTAGTAGTTCCAGCACTTCTTCACTTTTATGGTTCAAGCATTTCCAATCAACTTCATTCCTTAAAATGACTTAATATCCATTAAATACACACTTGAACTAATGTTTCCAAGCCTCATAATATGCTTTAAACCATAAATAAACTGTTTATGAATCATATCAAAATAGTCACACACATTCATACAACAAATCAATTACTCATACCATCACTTTTCTTATAACAGCTAGTTTTTATGTATTGTACTTAGCATCTTTAACTAAAATTCATAGCCTAATAATGACTAGCCATTCAAGCATGCACTTCACAAATAAGGCAAGATTTGGCTAGAGTATACTTGCCTCTTTGAACCTTAGAGCTTTTCCTTAGCATGAGACTTGGTTGAAATGGAGTGAAGTCTTCCTCCAACTTCACATATAGCCCACGTTTTGGAAGAAGAAATAGAAGGAACATTAGCTATATCTTAAGTGAAAACACAACTAAAGTGAGGCTATGATTCTCGTACCAAAATTAAACTTGAATAGAGCTAGCAATGAATCCACCCACCAAGAATATTAGCTTCTCTTAGTATCTTACAAAATCTTCATCTAGTGACCATCCTTGAGTGTCACGTTTTTGGCAAGACAAGAGGGATACCAATGTGAGTTCCTTTATTTGAACATAGAATTCACTTAGAAACACTTAGCATGTACTTACCTAGATGAGTTCTTGAGGCTTGAAGATCTTGGACTCCTTCTCTCAAGCTAGCCGTTTGTACCCTAAATGAGCAAATACGGAAGTCTCTTACTCAATTGTGAATTCTTGTGGAAGAGTGGTTTAGAGTTTCTTTGGAGAAAATTTTCTTCCCTTGGCTTAAGGAGCTAGCCGTGGTTTATGCTAGGGAAGAGGGAAGGGGTTTACCTTGACCTGGTTTTGGCTAATTAGAGTTAATTAGCCTTAGTTACTTTTTAACTAACCAAGGTTACTTTGATGCGACTATAGTTACTTTAGTTCAACTATAGTTACTTTAAGTCAACTATACTTATTTTAATCAACTATAGTTACTTTATGGCTAACCTAGGTTTACTTTGTCCAACTAGAGTTACTTTATGGGTTAACTTGAGTTACTTTAACCTTTGTAATTAATATAAAGTAACCATGGTAAATTTTAATTGATCCTTGGTTAACCATGAAGGACAAAACTGGCGGGGTTTAGGCTTTTGAGGGGACTCTACTATGCTTAATCTCTTTCCAAATGAGTTTAATGAGAAGCCATGTGGGTATTTTCCCCCTTTCTATTAATTATTTCCCCTTTTCTTGTTTTAAAAAATAAATTAGGCAAATCTGAGTTCCCCTTGGGCTAGGGGCCGAAATTTTTCCAAGAATTGGGGGAAGAATTTCCCACTTAATCTTCATTTGGGCTTATTTTAAGGAGGCTTAAAATTAACCTCTCTTATAATTTGGAAAAAAAACCTTTATGGCCCTTTTTAAACCTTATGGCCGAAATTTCTTAAACCCTTAGGGTGAATTGGCCATGGTCCATAACCATGTTTGAATGATTATATTGTTTGCTTATCAACATAAAATAAAAGAAGCACTAAGGAAACTTAGTGAAATGCACTTGAATGATGCCATTTAATTTACTTATACAGTCTTCAAGTACAATATGACTTTTCGTCGGGGTACAACATTCTCCCCCCCTTAACATAAGTTTCGTCCTCGAAACTTGAGAGACTAGTCAAAAGATGGGACATCTACTCCTCATGTTTTCTTCCATTTCCCATGTGGATTCTACTCTCAAGATGGTACTTCTACTGAACCTTTACCATGGGTATGGATCTCTTTCTCAACTCCTTTGTTTCACTTCAACGACCTTTAGGGCTCCTTCCTTATCTTTAGAATAAAGCGTCTATTTAGTTCCCTCAGAACTTCTTTGTTCAATTCATCTTAGAGGTCTCATCGGAACTTATTCGAATTTTCTAGAGGTGCTATCGTAACCTATCTCATATCTTAAGACTTGCAATCTTGATACTATGTACTGATAATGATATCCATTCCATGTTAACATGATCATGAAATGCTTATAATTTCCTTTTTCATAAAATATGAAAAGCTTGGCAGAGATCATTAATTGGAATAGATCATTAACTCTTTTCTGTAAACATCCTTTAGTAATCATGTAATGACATCTTACGTATGAAACAACATCCAACGACATCCGGAATAATTCCCATAAGGTACACATACCAAGCTCTTCATAAGGTATGTGCGCATTCATCCGTCTCGCTGATCGCCTTACTACGTAATAACTTTTACTTTCGCGATCATTTCATAAAATCGAACTAGAAGTTATGGTTTTGAAACTTATGTCCCTTTGACATTTCAAATGTTTCTTGTTCATCATAAATCCTTGTTTTCTCTTTTGATACTTGAAAACATGTTCGTATCACTATTTGTGTGTTCATAAAACATTTGGAACGTCATGCTATACATATGGAATGAGGATATGCCAAGTTGTAACGTCTCCGCTGGAGTGTGTTAGATATCCTTCACTTATCAATTCTTGACCCAAACATTATATCTTATGGAATTCCCATTCTACCTCAAATGGCCATTGTTTTAGATCTCTCCTAAATCTTAACGCTTCATCATCTTACCACATTTCTATGAATTCCCCCTTAAGAAACACCAACATATAGGTTTGCTAAGCAAATTACCTGACTTCCCAACAATACAGCACTTGTCCGTTGGGAAATAAGTTCCTCCCTTAAAAGCTCACGCATTTGTTCCTTTTTGGTTCAGCAAGCCCCTTCAGTGAGTTGCCTTCATAGACTTAGGGAATTCTTAATCACATCCTAAAATGGTCCAATCGCATAAACATGATTTTCATAATCATGGCTTGCTTTTCGTAGCTTGCCTAACATGACGCTTCATATCGTGATGTCATAACGTTTTCAAATTTGGCTATAGCACTCTTGGTAATAGCACACGTATGCCAATCGATTTTCCATATTACGGTACAACAAAATATGTACCCGTGCTAACGGTGATGCATAATGGCAGAGACCCCGAGTCTCAATCATGGTGTTATACTTGGTCATACTACCCTTAATAACCTCACTTACTTCCTTATGATCTACTCCATATCTTAAAGAAAATTATCACAATCCCTCATACTTGGTTAATAGGAAGTAGGACATAATAGGTACTTCTCATTTATTAGGCGTACCTTGGTTGTTTCTTTGTCATCCGCATAAGGCAGCCTTATGTGGATACGGCTCCCCTTTCCTACTTCATTTCTTAGCACACTCGTTGAGTTGTTTATTTCATTCTTCCGTTCTCTTACCATGCCTAGAACTTTGCCTAAGTCACCTATTGGGGTAGTGGCTGGGTACCAATCCTTTACCACTAGTTCCTTTCCGTTCAAAAACGGCCGGAGAATTCGTGCCCTTATCTTATCCAATGCCAATATCAGCATGAAGTTATCTTCAACTTCATTTAACCATCTTTCTGCCTACTACGAACTAGATTCCCTGCCAAACCTCGGATTATGTGCTCATACTAACTATTCCTAGTAAGTTTACTGCCTCCTGGGGGTGACAGTGATGATGTCACTTACTGAATCGTAATGCCATCCGCACCACGGAGTGTCGGAGTCTTACTCAAGGTATAAATATCTAGATTAAGCGACAAAATTTAATTCGTAATCCAAATAAGATCTTAACGTCATACAAGCAGGCATGATTACGTTCTATAAATTGCCATCGACTAGGCTTTATCATCAGATTGCAACCCTAATTGCCAGTCTAAGTCATCCTAGTCTAAGGTCTACTTCGTCTAGGATCATGACTTAGATCAAGATCAAACTTAGATTTCTAAAATCATAACTTGATTCTATATTTGCCCAGATCTTGAGCCTCAGCTCTGATACCACCTGTAGCCCCGTACCCCGGCCCAGCCAGGACGTGCGCCCGTCTACTTCACTAAGGAGAGTACCAAGAGTCGATCCATAACATGTCGCAGTCCATGATAAAATGCATGGACTTTCGTGCTTACACGTCAGCAAGTAAGCGAAACCGTGGCAGAATAAAAACTTCAAATTAAAAACGTCTACGAAATCATTCTCAGTTTTACAACCCAAATCATAAGTACGGAAATTCTCAAAAGTAAGTTTCCCATCACAATTACATAAAAAGTCATCGATCACAACCAGCTCGTCATGTCTCCTAAGCCATCCATCCTCTCGCACATCTTATGGTAAAGGACCCTAGGTTCATCTTCAATCCATTCTACTTATTCCCTGCAGCCTCTGGGAGGAAAAATAGGGGGTGAGTGACAAGTCACCAGCAAGTACATAAACAATCATGCATTAAATGGAAAGTACATACAAGAACCGAACCCCAAAATTCGGTTTAGAAACATACCTGACCTTCCATTCAACACCGTAAGAAATCAGCTCATAACTTATCAAAGATTAAAACTCAAAGTTCATAACTTATAAAGTTCATAATTGATAACAGTCCATAACTTATTAAAGATCGTCACTCAATAAGATCATAATCTTAGGAGCTACCAAGTCATAACAACTTAGCCTACTCAAAAAGGTCATAACTTAGGAGCTACCAAGTCATAACAACTTAGCCTAAGTATCATGAATAAGATCATAGCTTACGTAACAACAGTAATGAGATCGTAACTTAGGTAACGAAAGATAAGAGGATCATAACCTATGTAACATTACCTCTAGCATTTGGCTAGCGTCTCATCCCTTCCGTCAATAGCAACTTAAGGCAATAAAATCATAACTTAGCCATGAAGCAAGTAATAACACAGCTTAGTGCAAATAGACTCACATCATGCTCACGACCATATGCAATGCGTATGAATATGCAAATGTAGTGCATAATGAAATCATGAAAATCTTTTCCTTTCGTTCTTTCATTCAAAACATCATCGTCAAGAAAAGAGAGTATTCAGATCTATTCACCCGATCTGAGGCGGTCACTTCTTCCCTTCGAATCTATTATTCCCGGATTCGGAGCGGTAACGTCATCACTTATCAGGTCTATTCTCTCCGGGCCTGAACGGTCCATATCATCAGATCAATTCCCGGATCTGAACGGTCGATATCAGGTCTATTTCTCGGGCCTGAACGGTCCATATCATCAGATCAATTAACCCGGATCTGGAATGGGTCCTTACTGGCCAGAAAAACACACGGTACCGGTGGGAAGCGTTCTTTTAAAAACAGAATCTTTTCTTTTAAAAACGCTTTTTCATCTTTCTTCTCATAAAATCAGTTCCATAAATCATGTAAATGACGATGATGCAATGTATGACATGCACTATGCGACTCGTGAACAAATACATCATAATATGCATGCACGACTTGTCTCTTAAGCTGGGAAAACTGTCCAGCAATCACATTCTGTTCATACAGCCTCGTGCTCATCAATTCGTGCTCATTTTCATAAGCTCACGCCATACACATGCATAATGAAGTCTTAGACTCATACCATAAAAATTTCGTGACAATCCGAAATGTCTAACGAACTCAAAACATCATACTATCATCAAAGGTACTGCTGAAATCAGCAGGGCAGTACCGCCTTACCTCAGTTTCATGGGTCATAAAACCTTATTCATTTTAATCCATCACCTGGAAAACATTGCTAACTCACCAAGGAACAATATTCATAAGACCAAACATCACATTCAAGCTTAAATGAGCAAGATCAAAGCCTTACAACTTAAGACATTAAACTGTCATGTTTTCCAGTTTTGCACAACTAATTTAACTCAGTTTAACCATCAGAATAGTGGTTTTATGCTGGTTTCTTTACATGAACATGTACATATGCCTTAGGTAATTACCATAAAAATTCCAAGGCAATCCAATAAGTTTAAGGGGGTCACCTAATTACTTTCCCCAGCTAGGTATATGCAGAATCTGGAATGACCAGTTTTACCACGAATTTCATTGTGACCAAACCACAACTCCTTTTACTAAAATTCAACTCACAGATGTCATAAACGTCAAAATATCATCATACCAAAAAGCAGCTCATTTGCACATTCCTAAGGTGCACTTTCGAGCCACACAACTTACTACTCAAAACTGTCCTGTTCCAGCAACTCTGTTTAACCAGTTTTACTAAAATTTTATTAAGGACAATCCACAACTCCTTTTACCAAAATTCCAACTCACACATTTCATAAAACATAGGGCTATTAGCATACCAAAGATTAGCCAATTTGAACATTCCTAAGGTTCCTTTTCAGGGCGTACAACATGCCACATAAAACTGTTCAGCTCCAGTACTTCTGTCTGAGCAGTTCCTACTAAAAATTATATTCTGGTCAATCCACAAATCCTTTTACCAAAATTCCAACTTACACATTTAATACACATATGAGGCTATAATAATACCAAAAATTAATCGATTTGAATCTTCCTAAGGTTCATTTGCAGGTCATTCAACATGTCACATAAAACTGTCCTGCTCCAGTACTTCTGTTTTACCACCTCTTACTAAAAGTTTTTTTAAGGACAAACCACAGCTCCTTTTATTAAAATTCCAACTCACACATTTCATAAACATATAAGGATAACATAATACCAAAAAATAGCCAATTGGGACGTTCCTGAGGTTCGTTTTCAGGTCACACAACCAGCTACACACAAATCTTTCTAGCTCAGTAGTTCCAGCACTTCTTCACTTTTACTGTTCAAGCATTTCCAATCAACTTCATTCCTTAAATGACTTAATATCCATTAATACACACTTCATCATAATGTTTCCAAGCCTCATAATATGCTTTTAAAAACCATAAATAAACTGTTTATGAATCAATACAAAATAGTCACACACATTCATACAACAAATCATTCTACTCATACCATCATTTTTCTTATAACAGCTAGTTTTCATGTCTTGTACTTAGCATCATTAACTAAAATTCGTAGCCTAATAATGACTAGCCATTCAAGCATGCACTTCACAAATAAGGCAAGATTGGCTAGAGTATACTTGCCTCTTTGAACCTTAGAGCTGTTTCATTAGCATGAGCCTTGGTTTAAATGGAGTGAAGTCTTCCTCCAACTTCACATATAGCCCATGTTTTGGAAGAAGAAATAGAAGGAACATTAGCTATTATCTTAAGTGAAAACACAACTAAAGTGACTATGATTCTCTTACCAAAATGAAACTTGAATAGAGCTAGCAATGAATCCACCCACCAAGAATATTAGCTTCTCTTAGTATCTTGCAAATCTTCATCTAGTGACCATCCTTGAGTGTCACGTTTTTGGCAAGACAAGAGGATACCAATGTGAGTTCCTTTATTTGAACATAGAATTCACTTAGAACACTTAGCATGTACTTACCTAGATGAGTTCTTGAGGCTTGAAGATCTTGGACTCCTTCTCTCAAGCTAGCCGTGTACCCTAAATGAGCAAATACGGAAGTCCTCTTGCTCAATTGTGAATTCTTGTGGAAGAGTGGTTTAGAGTTTCTTTGGAGAAAATTTTCTTCTCTTGGCTTAAGGAGCTAGCCGTGGTTTATGCTAAGGAAGAGGGAAGGGGTTTACCTTGACCTGGTTTAGGCTAATTAGAGTTAATTAGCCTTAGTTACTTTTTAACTAACCAAGGTTACTTTAATGTGACTATAGTTACTTAGTTCAACTATATTACTTTAATTCAACTATAGTTACTTTATGGCTAACCTAAGTACTTTATCCTACTAGAGTTACTTTATGGGTTAACTTGAGTTACTTTAAGCTTGTTGTTCATATAAAGTAACCATGGTAATATTTGAATTGATCCTTGGTTTACCATGAAGGACAAATCCGGCGGTTTTAGGCTTTTGAGGGGACTCTACCATGCTTAATCTTTCTCCAAATGAGTTTAATGAGAATCCATGTGGGTATTTGCCGCCTTTTTATTAATTATTTCCCTTTTTCTTGTTTTAAAAATAAATTAGGAAAATCTTGAGTTCCCCTTGGGCTAGGGGCCGAAATTTTTCCAAGAATTGGGGGAAGAAGTGCCCACTACTTACAACTCCTTAATTTTCATTTGGGCTTATTTTAAGGAGGCTCTTAAAATTAACCTCTCTTATAATTTGGAAAAAAAAACCCTTTATGGCCCTTTTTAAACCTTATGGCCAAATTTCATAAACCCTTAGGGTGAATTGTCCATGGTCCGTAACTCATGTTTGAATGATTATATTGTTTGCTTATCAACATAAATAAAAGAAGCACTAAGGAACTTAGTGAAATGCACTTGAATGATGCCACTTATTAATTTACTTATACAAGTATTCAAGTACAATATGACTTTTCGTTGGGGTACAACATTATGTGTGATATAATATATATTACATGTGTAGGAAGTTTGAATTTAATCGGAGAAAAATCGCTTAATCGATGAAAGTTGAAAATTCGGTTTTCTACGCACATACCACATGAAACTTTTTTTTGGTATGAGATGTAAAATGTATCTAGACACTTTTTACACATTCAAGACATGTTAAAGTGTTGTAGAAAATTCAAAATAGGTTGATTATTATTTACCATATATGTGTAAATATAATGCATTATTTGACAAAGCTTACTAAAAGGAAATTTCAGCACATGTGTAGCTCATACTACACGCCTATTTCACTTTGATTGGAGCCTAGGTGGAGCTTATTTAACATCTCAATTGGTGGAGAATATGTCACACAAGATTAGTGATATAAAAGAGGGCACCACACAAGGAAACAATTCAAAGAAAGACACATGCTGAAAATGTTCAGCACATGCTTAAGGTTGCGTTTTTTCTTGGTCTTAATGCACCTCAAATTTGTCTCCCAAATTCAAGGGATTGAAAGGTGATAGTATGGTAATGTTTTGACTACTTTTGAGCACATGTTTTGTAAGTTTTTTCATATTTTACAGCTCACTAAAGGATGCCAAGTTGGACCAATCATCAAGTGACAAGTGAGCAAGGTCAAGTCATCCTTCCAATCATAGTGTGCCAAGTAATCAAGATGGTGTCATCTCTACACAAGGCAATCTTTTGTGGACATTAAAGAGAATTCTCAAGAAGGAAGAAGCCCTAAAGGGGGTGGCCACATGTGGATAAAAAGGGAAGAATCATGTAAACAACGCTAAGGCTACAACTCAAATTCTCACAAGTGCAAGAAGCTATACTAATTTCTTCTTCTCCTTTTCTTTCTTCTTCTTATTCTCTCAAGCTTATTGTTCATATATTGTACATATTGTATAGGCTTTGAATATACCACCTACACTCATTCATTATTGTAAAAGGTTGATCAAGGTGTGATTAAACCTTCATTCGTTCAGTGGTGGTGTCCGTGATTCGTTTGTTTGATTGTTTTGGTTGTAAAAGGGTGGAGTTAGTGTTTAACTCCAGTCATTCTTGTCGTAAGGTGTTTTTGGTGTTTATTGATAACCGAGGAAGGTGTCCTCGAAGACTGAAGTAGGTTGATTTAACCAAACCATTATAAAATCCTTGGTGTTCTTACTTTACTGCACTTTACTTTAAGTTTTTAGTTTTCTGCATTGAGTTCGTTGCAACGGTAAAAATAGTAAACAATTTTCAAAAATTACAATAAATTTCAGAAACATGGCCACATATTCTAGCTGTCATTTGGCGCAATCTTCAACATATTTGGATAAGTATAAGTCGGTCAAACGTAAATAGTTATGAAACTAGTGCAATCTGATTTTCAGATTTGCAAAGGTTGAGAACATCAACGTGATTGACATACTTCCCAAAAGCATCTTCAAAAACAGTTTCAATACACTACAATAAATGTTTTAAGGGTCTTGCCATGAAAATTTCAGATCATTTAGAGTCACATGTTAATAGGAATAAAATTTTCAACTCGGAGTACTGTTTCTGGCAGATTTGCGCAATCTGACCAAAAATACATTTTCAAGGGGTTAGAAGTGAATTTTTAATTTGAAATTTTTGTGAATCACTTATAACATCTGATTGTTCACTCACACCAAATTTCACAATTTTTGGAGGTCTACAACTATGTCGTTTAATTATTTCACATCAGGATTTGAAAACAGAAACTGTTTTCGGAAGTGAGGATTTTGGTTCAAAAGTTTTTAAAAACCAAAATTTCTGCATCCACTATTCAACCTCCCTTGTAGTGGTACTATACAGGTCCTACAAGTGGTATCAAAGAGCAGGCACACTCACTACATGAAGATCCAACGATCTTTGTGAGATGGCATCAACTAGTCACAAGACCGAACTAGAAGGTATGTCGAGTCAAAGGCTTCCTCATTTTGACAGTGAGTCCTTCTTACAATGGAAACTTAAACTGAAACTTTTCTTTATGGCCATTGATATAGACTTGTGGTCTATTATAGAAGATGGTCCTTTTATTCCTTCTAAGTTATCAACTGTTGATGGTGTCACACTGAGGTCGTAAAACCGAAACAAGAATATACTAGTGATGACAAAAAGAAATTAAGTGCCCAAAAGATGTGGAGAATTCTTGAAATGAAACATGAAAGGACTAGTCAAGTTAAATAGTCTAAAATAAATATGCTTATGTCTACCCTTGAGTCCTTCAAGTTATTACCAAACGAATCTATTGTTGATATGGACCTACGCTTGACTAACATCTACAATTCTCTTGAGTCTCTTGGAAAAGCTTTTTTGGCACATGAAGAGGTTAAAAGGTGCTAAGAAGTCTCCCATCTGAATGGGACCCCAAAGTCACTACAATTGAGGAAAGTAAATAAACGAGATCTATAAAAATGGAGGAACTAATCGGATCCTTAAAGGTATACGAAAACAAACTCACTCTAAAAAATTCTGAATCACCTTTTAAAGAAGATAAGGTTATAGCGTTTAAATCAAATGAATACGTCTCTACCTCTTATGCTTGCACAGATGATAGTGACACATATTCTGATGATGAAGATCTAATCACGTTGGCTAAAAGATTAAGAAAGACAATGAGAAAATCGCTTAAAGACAAGCCTAAGTCTACTTAAAAATAAAAATAAAAAGGATATTAAGTGTTACACTTGTGGAAAACTTGGACTATCTCTTATGACTGCACAAACAAGGACAAAACAATGAACAAAAACCATGACAAGGATCGGATGAAAACTAGACCCGTCTCAGAACCTAAACAAAGGAGAAGAGCCTTCAAAGCCTCCATATGGAGTGACTCATTTGATAATAAGACTGAAGGAACCAAAGAAGAAGCGGCAAAAGTATGCTTTACGTCCAAGGTATCGAATGAGGTATCTTCTGACTCTGATTCAGATTCCGAGCCTTCTTATGATGATTTATTTTGTCAATATCTTGAGTTGCATAAGTTTTCTAAGGCTCTTGCAAAAGAAAAGAAACGCTTAATTAAAGACAAGAAATTGTTAGAAGCTTCTAAACGAATCTTGTATCTCAAATAAACGATTCAAAAGAAGAGTCGCCTTGCATGATAAATTCATTAAAATCTGAGATTTCGACCTTGACATCCGAGAATACTGAGATTAAAGTCGACATTTCAAATTTGAAATCAAGAAGCGCGGATTTAGAAAAGACCATCGATTCGGATACGAGCACGCTAGATCGTCTCATTTCTTCCCAAAAGCACGAAAATGATAAAACTGGATTATAGTATGTGGAAGATAATAAAGTACGAATTAAGTCTACAAACTTTATTTTATCTAAGTAACCGCATGCATTCAAGGCAACTACGCAAACTAAGAAGATGTCTAATGCACAGCCCATTGTATCTCATCACACTCCTTCTTTTTCATCACATACACATTATAATCATGTACCATATAGAACTGAAAGGAAACCATTGATGCATACAAGACATTCATATCAGACTAATGCATCTAGATCACAAACCATTCATAGAAACCAAAATGCATGACAAAATCGAAAATCTTATCATGAGCATGATGGCATTCTCGGCCATAAGCCTTATAGAAATGACCCTAATATTTATAATATTGCTTTTTCATCTCTCTTCTCACCTTTTGTAAGACCAAGAAAGGTCACCCAAGTTTGGGTACCAAAAGGTACTCTTGCAAAGGGATAAATTAATAACCCTTAAGAATGCAATTGAAATGCATGATTTCTTTTGCTATAAATTGATATTTCTTCCCATTCTTACATGTACTTTTGATGCCATTTACAAAATAAAGGGGGAGAGAAAAGCATGATTTAAGGGGGAGAGAAGCATGATTTAGGAGAGAGCACACAACGATATGAAATTCAAAAATTCAAAATTCAAATTTGTGCATGATTGGAGGGGGAGCGATCACATTTAAATCATGAACGAATGTTATTTTGTAAATCATCAAAAGGGGGAGATTGTTGACAAAAAGGGTTTGAGTGATTTATAAATTCATGATTTAAATGCTACGTATTTACGAAATGCATGAACAAATTATTACTTGACACGTTTATATGATAAACATGCTTTATATGCTTATGTTTATTGTTGCCGTGCTAAAAAGCCATGAAGCGTTAAGCTTACATCATATGACAAACATTTGTTATTTTTATACTAATTTCAGGTGCCACAATTAATGACTAAACTAGTTCTAAGTGAAGTGCTTAAGTTAATAAACTAACTAGTTCATTAAATGGAGACATATTTTGGCTCACATGTTACAAATAGCCACTAAGTCATTCCATGGTTGCACACACAAATCACCCACAATTTAGGCTAGATTTGTGGATAATTCGAACTCAATTTTATTTTTACACATGAGACATTTTTCATCAGCCACTATAGCTGAATATACACCTCATTTTATGTATATTATGTGTGGCATAATATATGTTGCATGTGCAGGAAGTTTGAATATAATCGGAGAAAAATCGCGTAATTGACGAAAATCAAAAATTCGTTTTCTATGCACATACCACATAGAACTTTTTTTGGCATGAGATGTAACATGTATCTAGACACTTTTTACAAATTCAAGACATGTTAAAGCATGCTAGAAAATTCAAAATAGGGCTGATTATTATTTACCATATATGTGTAAATATTGTCCATTATTTGACAAAACTTACTAAAATTAAATTTCAGCACATGTGTATCTCATACTACACACCTATTTCACTTTGATTGGAGCCTAGGTGGAGCTTATTTAGCATCTCAATTGGTGGAGAATATGTCACACAAGATTAGTGACATAAAAGAGGGCACCACACAAAGAAACAATTCAAAAGAAAGACAAATGCTGAAAACTTTTCAGCACATGCTTAAGGTGGCGTTTTTCTTGGTCTTAATGCACCTCAAATTTGTCTCACAATTCAACGGATTGAAAGGTGATAGTATGGTAATGTTTTGACTATTTTTGAGCACATGTTTTGTATGATTGTTTCAGATTTTACAGCTCATTAAAGGATGCCAAGTTGGACCAATCATCAAGTGACAAGTAAGCAAGGTCAAGTCATCCTTCCATTCATAGTGTGCCAAGTAATCAAGATGGTGTCATCTCTACACAAGGCAATCTTCCAAGGACATTAAAGAGAATTCTCAAGAAGGAAGAAGCCTAAATGGGGCGGCCACGTGTGGATAAAAAGGGAAGAATCATGCAAACAACACTAAGGCTACAACTCAAATTCTCACAAGTGCAAGAAGCTATACTACTTTCTTCTCCTTTTCCTTCTTCTTTTTCTTCTCTCAAGCCTATTGTTCATATATTATACATATTGTATAGGCTTTGAATATACCGCCACACTCATTTATTGTTGTAAAAGGTTGATCGAGGTGTGATTAAACCTTTATTCGTTCGGTGGTGGTGTCCGTGATTCGTTTGCTTGATTGTTTTGGTTGTAAGGGTGGAGTTAGTGTTTAACTCCAGTCACCCTTGCATTAAGGTGTTTTTGGTGTTTAGTGATAACCGAGGAATGTGTCCTCGAAGACTGGAGTAGGTTGATTTAACCAAACAAGTATAAAATCCTTGGTGTTCTTACTTTAATGCACTTTACTTTCAGTTTTCAGTTTTCTGCATTGAGTTCGTTGTAACGGTAAAAAAAGTAAACTGTTTTCAAAAATTCTAAAACTTTGCGAAAACATATCCACATATTCTAGCTTTCATTTGGCGTAAGTTTCAACTCATTTGGATAAGTATAAGCCAGTGAAACATGAATAGTTCTGAGACTAGTGAAATCTGATTTTCAGATTTGCAAAGGTTGAGAACATCAACGTGATTGACATACTTCCCAAAGGAATTTTTAAACTATTTTAACCGAATAAAATAAATATCTTAATGATTTTGTCATAAAAACTTCATATTATTTGGAGTCACCAATTAATAGGAATAAATTTTCAATTCGGAGTACTGTTTCTGGAAGATTTGTGCAATCTAACCAAAAAACTATTTTCAAGGGGTTAGGAGTAAATTTTTAATTTGAAATTTTCATGAGTCACTTATGACATCAAAGAGTTTACTCACACCAATTTTCACAATTTTTGGAGGTCAACAACTAGGTCGTTTAATTATTTCAATTCAGGATCTGAAAACATAAATTGTTTTCAGAAGTGAGGTTTTTGGTTCAAAAGTTTTTAAAAATAAAATTTTTACCCACTATTCAACATCCCCTTATAGTGGTACTATACATGTCCTACATTATGTGTGACATAACATAATTTACATTTCTAAGATGTTCGAGACTAATTGGAGAATAATCCCGTAATCGACGAAAGTCGAAAATTTGGTTTTCTACATACTTACATGTGACTTTTTTTATCTATTGTGTGTGACGTGTATCTAGACACATTTGAAACATCTAAGACATATTGGAATATTCTTAAAAATAAATTAAGGGCTGATTGAAATTTACCATATGTTTGAAGATATTGCACCATTATTTGTCGAATTTCAAAAGAGAATTTCAGCACATGGGAGCTGAGCTAGACACGCCATTTTCATCCTATTTGGAGCTTGGGTGGAGCTTGTTTGACACTTTGGTTTGTGGAGGATGATCCACAAATGGATGGTGACATTGAAGAAGACCTAGACTCAGAAGGAAGGAATTCAAATTCAAACAAGTGTTGAAGTTTTCAGCACATGGATATTATGGCCGATTTTTACCCTTAATTTGTCTTCAAATTCATTCCAAAAATGAAGGGCAATCACATTATGATTGATTGGCAATTAAAACATTTAATTTTTGACATGTATTTTATATTTTTATGATAAATTTCCAGGTCATATTATTTGTGCCAAGGTGGAAAATGAAAGCCCTGTCATGGAGTGACAACTAGGCAAAGACACATCGTTTGTCCAATCGTATTTTGCCAAGTAAGCAAGGGTGTGCCATAAAGCTATACAAGGAATCTTCCAAGGGTGTTCAAGACAATTTTCAAAGAAGATTTCAGCCAGGGGGCGGAGTCCATCAAACCTATAAAAAAGGGGGAGATGTTCAAGACAATGCAAGCCTTATTTCATATTCAAGCAAGTGCAAAGCAAGACTTCTCTTATTCTCTTCTCTTACTCATAGCCTCAAGCCTATCATACTTACATTCTAAATTCTGAATAGGCTCTGATTTTACCACCCATATATATCCCATTCTTGTACAAAGTTGATCAAGGTGTGAACATACCTTCATTTGCGCGGTGATGGTAATTGTGTTGGTTGTTTTTGTTTGTTCATTGTAAGAAGGATGGATATTGAAGGAGTTGGTGTATAAATCCAGCCACTCTTGTCTTGAGGTGTTTTTGTGTTTAGTGAATACCAAGGAAGGTGTCCTCGAAGACTAGAGTATGTCGATTTGACTGAACCAGTATAAAAATCTCGGTGTTCTTACTTTTTAGCACTTTTACAAGGTTGATCAAGGTTGATCAAGATATGATCACACCTTGTACAAGGTTGATCAAGGTGTGATCATACCTTCATTTGTGCAGTGGTGATATTTGTGTTAGTTGTTTTTGTTTGTTCATTGTAAGAAGGGTGGATATTGAAGGAGTTGATCTATAACTCCATCCACTCTTGTCCTGAGGTGTTTTTGTGTTTAGTGAATACCGGAAAAGGTGTCCTCGAAGACTGGAGTATGTCGATTTAACTGAACCTATATAAAAATCTCGGTGTTCTTACTTTTCAGCACTTTTACTTTAAGTTCTTGTTGTTTGCATTGTTTTCATAGCCACGGTAAAAATAGAAAATGTTTTTCAAAAATCATGAAACTTTGCAAAAACATAGCTAAAGGTTTTAGGTTTCATTTAAGACAAGTTTCCTTGAATTTGGATTAGTATAAGTCATCAAAACGTTCATAGTTCTGAGACTAGTGCAATCTGATTCTTAGATCTGCAAAGGTTGAGAATACCAACGTGGTTGATATACTTACCAAAGGAAGTATAAATAGTTTGAACCGTTTAAGGTATACATCCTAAGGGTCATTTCATAAAATTTTCATACCATTTAGAGTTGTCATTAAATGGGAATAAAGTTTTCAATCTAAGGAACAATTTCTGGCATATTGACATGGTCTGAGTAAAAACAGTTTTTCAAGGCCTTACACTTTAAATTTTAATTTGAAATTTTCATGAAACATTCATAACATCTAAGGGTACTTTGTTTCCAAATTGCATGACCTTTGGAGGTCTATAACCTTATCATCTAGTTAATCAAAAATAGGATCTGAAAACAGAATCTGTTTTCAGAAATGAGTAATTAGTAGCAAATTTTTTAGAAACCAATTTTTCCGCACTCACTAATCAATTCCCCTTCTATTGGTGCTATACAGGTCCTACACAAATATCTCTGATTTATCGACTTTGCTTGTCTGTGTGTACCCTTTTCCTGCAAGTCCAGCTTTATATCTATGAATGGATCCATCAGCATTATGTTTGATTTTAGACACCCATTTGCATCTAACTGGTCTTTTTTGTCTGAAAGTTTACACTATTCCACGTACCATTCTTCTAAAGTGCTTTCATTTATGCGTTCATGGCCATCCACCATTCTTTTGTTTTTTGCCTCATATAAATCTTTTGAAATTTATTGGTTATATAGACTTATGGTGAATGTCTTTAGTGAGTCTGACATGCTCCTCTTGACCAGATTCTCCACAGGATATCTACTAGTTCAAGAAACCCGTTCTAAAAAATATCGTTCTCGTGGGACACCTCGATTTCTCCTGTGAGGAAGAACACATATACTTTCTTTGGGCACTTTAGGATTAGTAATATCATCATTGTGAATTGAGATATCAGAACTGAGAGTTGGTTCACTTACATCTTAGCGAACATCACCCGAAGGAAGTCTACGACGTCAATCTCACAATAGAGACAGGATAGAATGGGAATCTTGTTAAAAATCTTGAATTATTGATAGATGTTGGTTGATTTTGTGAAGTGGGGGGGCTAATTTATGGAGGTAAACCAGAGAGAACCAGTTGCAGCAAGAGGGGGGAAGGGGAAGACATTATTTTGGAGAGAGAATTGATTTTGACGATAAAATGTACTGAAACCGGCTACAGCAGGTTACAACTGGTATTTTGGTGTTAATTGAGCCAAGTTTGGCCACGTTTGGCTACCAAATGAGGTTTCAGAACGTTTAAATGTTAACTGAAAAATTTGACCAACATTTGTGCAATAAGTGCAATTTCCTCCTAAATTGATCTAAACATGTAACAATTAACTAGTGTAATGAGGAGGTGCAAAAAGTATGGGGGCAGGGAGGTGGGGGTGGAGATGTTAGGAAGGACGGGGTATCATGATTTCGTACCAGCAACATTGAAGAGAAGCCAAGAGGGCCTGTATCGTTCCCAGGACATATCCCAATGGTTTCATGCAGGTGGTTTTGAAAGGAATGCCAGGTGGTCCGAACATTGCGGAAGACAAGAATGTTTGAACCCTCTCCAGGCTAGCTGCATAGCGTGGGAGCATTATTGGTCCGTGGAATGACCTGATAGGCTGCAATGCTAGCCCATCAGTTGTTCCTTCGGTGCCAATGGGCTTCTTGTGCTGCCCCTGTACAATGACAAACTTCTACTAGTGAACCTTGGAACCTGATTTACATCCCCACACTTTCTTATGAGACCGGGGGTGGCAGGATCTTTTACTGGTTGGGTACAACCGAAGAAGGCCTGGCGAAGCTTCCAACATGTGGATGATCTAATGATGATGAAATCTGAGTCCTTTTCTTTCTGGCAGCGACAACAACACCCCCACCGCCGATCATTTTCTTCGTCTGCTTCGTCTTTGCCACTATACCAGACAATGCAATAACCCTTACAATGACAAACTCATGCTAGTAATATTACATGTTGCTTAACTACAAAGACGATCAGTAATTAAGGTTTATAAAATTTGTCAATCCTACATCATAAATTCTCTCTTTACCCCCTCAAGAGCAAAGACACAAATACCATAGAATAGGAAAAATGGACCACCGGACCTATGTCCAAGAAATATTTCTGTTGCACATTCATTTTGAAATTGACCCAAAAAATCTTTTCTTTGAGGAAGAAAAGAGGGCGAATCTCGATAAATAATATACTGTCCCTCCTGTTTCTGCTTCTCCTTCTGCTTCATAGATAGGGGCTTTATGGCATCACATGCAAACATAATAATGGAGTTCGTCTGTACCTTTTTGTCTCTTCACCACTTTTTATCTTTTCTATCTCTCCACCTAACCGAAACACACAATGTGTTTCACCTCTATAACGTTTTGCAATTAGCATAAAATATACACACATCCACACTCTGGCATAAACAAAACACTCCACAAACACATGATAAATATACATATATATATATATATATTTTTATCAAAGTATTTCATTTTATTCAATATCTCACTTGTGGTGGAGAAAAAACCATATTACAAAAGTCAGTATACGAAAAAACATAATACAAAGCGCTAATGATGACGCTTCTCCAATCGAATATGATATGCCGCATTGAAACCTTGTCAAGTAAAACCACCCTTGTGGATAAAACCTTGACGAAGGAAAAAGCGTACATATTTATCCGACTGGGAATAGCGCGTAACGTACATGTGAATGAATACATGAATGGAAATGTGTGATATGATATATAAGATGACGTTGCTGAGGAGGCGTGATATATTGCATGGCCGCACTTGACAACATTGATTATAGAGAAGAACTCGCTGGCTGTATGTGATTGCGTAATGACGTGTACCGGAGTCGTCTTGGCATGAAAACCAAGACGACAAGATGGTGGAAAAGACAATGCGTGGTTGTGCTCTCAGTCGCCAGACTATGTGCAGCAAGCTCCGCGTAGTCCGCATGTACATGTGCCACCATGGAAAAGCAGATACAACAGCAAAAGTGAGACAAAATCTTGTATAAATCAACAGAAGGAGCAGCACGGCTAATGATCATATAGACGAAGAATAAACGCACCAATGTTGCCTGCGTTCGAAAACACAGACAACTATAAAAAGAGTGAGCTGACATGGATCACAGACGAATTGTTGGCAAATGACGGTCCACATATAATGCACCTCGCACCTCACACGGCAACGCATGGACCGAATTGTAATGAAGCAGGCCAGGAGAGCGGTATCCATATCTTGCAAGTCTGTGTGATGCCAAATTTGCTTTTCTTGGACAATATTGAAGTGTGGAATTATTGAGTGTGAGAAATTGTGATGCTCCTGCAATGTCCGATGACAGCATTCCTGTGACTTGACCATGATTAGCGAGCAAAGTGAGTAAGTATTGACAATCCGTTTCAACTACAAGGCTGCCATGGTGTTGCACGTAGTACATTAGCGCAATTGTCAAAGCTTGAGTCTCAGCCCTTAGGGGGCTCAAAAGAGGCAGTGGAAAGCTGATGGCCGAATGAAACAAACCCTGGCATGTGCGAAGAATTGCCGCTCCTACTGACATGTGTTGTCCTACTGCCGCGTCAACATTTAGTTTTAGCTTTCCAGATGGTAGAAATCTCCATCGAACAATAGTGGCGTGTTTCATGCGCAGTGGTGGGGAAAAGTGCTGAGCCACTAGATGTGGTATGTTTCGGGCAAATTTCTTCCCATTGATTGAAGCACACCACGTGTAAATCGACCCTTTTAGCTTCATGTATAGACAGTCATAATCAAATGATTCCTCTCCAAACCTGCATGAAGCGTACATCTTCCATATTTCCCATACCACAAGGGAAGGAACAATTACTTTGAGCTGGCCTCCCATTGTTTCGGTTGATGACATATGCCACCACCTAAGTAAATGTCTTCTGATTGTATGTGAAAGAGGCATTGGGCCATTAAATGTGAGAGACATGTCTACCCAAAGATTTCCGAATAAGTGTGCAATGTAAGAACACATGATCTTGGATGTCATGAGATTGCCGACAAAATACACATTGAGAAGGATAAACCGTGTTCCATCCACGGAAATTGTCTACCATTGGAAGTGAGTGATTCCAAAGACGTCAAAGGAAGATTTTTTGTCCTGGGTGCGTATTTTTCCACCAAATATACTTTGTCTCCTCCTTGTGGAAATGATCCGAAATCAAAGTATATGCATACCGAATAGAAAATTGACCATTCTCCTCTGGTGTCCAGTGCAACATTCCATTGATTATGGTAGTATGCCCCTCCATGAACTCATTTGTGCGCACTATTCGCTTCCATGTGGATGAATCATAGATATGTGAATAGATTGAAGAACGTGACCATACCTGGATCGAAAAAATTCTGCCCAAAGGTTATTTGAGTTAAAGTACTTCCACCATATTTGACAATCGTATGCTTGCTGGACATGCAAAAGAGAGCGTATGCCTAAACCACCAGCTTCAAGTGATCGACAGACAGAAGTCCAGGATTGCCAGTGATGACGACATTTCCATAGAAAGGATGCCATTCGCCTATTAAGGATATTTATGATGCCCTTTGGCAATCTAGAACTGGCTATTAGATGAGTTGGCAACGTATTAAGGACATGTTTGATAAGTGTTAGCCTGCCTGCCATGGACAAGAAATCTATCGACCAAGACAATAACTTAGCGTCGAAATGAGCTAGAAGATTGGAACAATACCTGGCTTTATTAATCCCCTTGTACAAGTATGACCCCATATATTTTATAGGTAGAGAAGTAGACCTCATCCCTAATGCAGTCGTTGCATGAGACACCGAAGCCCCTTGACCCACAACAAATTGACTTTTGTTGTAGTTTACCAATTGACCCGAGGCTTGCTGATAGATATCTAAAAATTTCTGAAACTTTGATAAGTTGCGTGATGTACCATTAAGAAAGATTAATAAGTCGTCTGCGAATCCCAAATGAGAAATACAAGGTGTGCGGCCTGCCCTAAATCCCTTAAGATCACCCGTCCGTATATGATGATTTAAACCTCGCGTGAATCCTTCAGATGACAAAATAAATAGTAAAGGAGATAATGGATCCCCCTGTTTAACCCCTCTACCAATGGGAAAAGGTTCTGTCAAAGTGCCATTGAGCAAAATCGAACATGTCGTGCTGCTCAAGTTATTGATGATAATGCGAACCAAACGAGCGTCCATACCCATGCATTGCAACAGCTGCTGAAGATACTTCCAACTCACCCTATCAAAAGCTTTCGCCATGTCTAATTTGATAAGAACATGTCCTCCACGTGTTTGCTTGTCTAAGACATAAACCATTCCTGTGCCAATAAGACTTGTTCCGTGATGTTGCGGCCTTTCATAAATCCCGCCTATCTGGGGATATTAGTCTGGGCAAGATACGTCCCAGTCTGGTAGCGATCAGCCGTGTGATGGCCTTAGAAAGAAAATTTGTTAGACATATCGGCCTATAATCCGCAAAGGATTGTGGGTTGCTAACCTTGGGTATCAAAACAATGGATGCTGCTGCCACTGCCTTAGGCATTCGGATACCCAAGAAGAATTCTTGAACTGCTTTGTGAACATCATTCTGTATGTGGGGCCAAAATCGTCTATAAAAAGAGCCAGGGTAGCCATCCGGACCTGCTACACTTGTTGGAGTGAGATCCCACACTGATTCTTTAACCTCTGACAGCAAGGGAATGGCCTTCAACATACTGTTATCATCTGCCATTATCAACGATGGAATGTGTTGAAGAATTAGCTCACACTCTGAAATGGGCTCCTCAGCAAAGAGACGGGAAAAATAATTAATAGCCTTAGCTTGGATGTCACTTTGCTGGTCAAGTACAGTGCCGTCTTTCTTAGTTATTCTGCGGATCATCCGGTGGCTGCGTTTATGCTTAACTGTCTAGTGAAAGAAAGACGTGTTAGCATCACCATCCTTTAACCACTTAATGTTGGCCTTCTGTTTCCAATAAAGAAATGCTCATTTTTGAGCAAGGCGTAGCTCAGCAATGCGCTTATGATACAGGGCTCGCGTAGAGTCCGTGGGATTAGCATCATAAGCTTGTTCTGCGATTTTAACTTCCGCTTCTGCTTGTGACACTGCGTCAAAGATGTTGCCAAATGTATCTTTGTTCCATTGACGTAAATCTTTACTCAAGAGAGATAACTTTCGATTTAAGCCCCACATGCCGCCTACAGTTGGGTATAATTGCCATCTATGTATCAAAAATGAGTCAAAGTCGGCGTGGGTTGTGTAGGATCTACAAGGCACCACTAGAAGGAGGGGGGGTTGAATAGATGGTGCGGAAAGTGTGGTTTTTAAAATTTCTTTAAACTTGAGCAATTCAAGTTCTGAAACCAGATTCTGTTTTAAGGACCTGTTTTAAAACGTTTTTAAAACCAGGTTAGAGGTCTCCAAAAATTATGAAATTTTGAGAGACCTTAGCCTCAGATGTTATGAGGGTCCCCTAAAAATTTCAAATAAAAATTCAACCTTTAACCTCTTCAAAAAACGTTGGTACTCAAATTGTGCAAATCTGCCAGAAACGGTAGATGGTTTTGAAAAATTAATTCCTATTTGTGTGAACGTCCAAATGCTCTGAAAATTTGACCAATAACTCCTTATATATTACATTTAAATGGGTTGAAACAGTTTTGGAAAATTCTTTTGGGAAGTAGGTCAAATACAATCAAAGTCTCAACCTTTGCAAGTCTGAAAATCAGACTGCAGTAGTCTCAGAACTTTTGATGTTTAGTTGACTTATACATGTCCAAAAGGGTTGAAACTTGTGCCAAATTAACCCTAGAACGTGTAAGTATGTTTCTGGAAATTTTCGTAATTTTGGAAAATCGTTTGCTATTTTTACGGATGCGAACAAGAAGGCTAAACTGTGCAGTAACTGAAACGTAAATGCAGAAAGTAAATGGCACCAAGAATTTTATACTGGTTCGGTTATAAACAACCTACTCCAGTCTTCAAGGAACACCTTCCCTGGTTCACACTAATCACACGCACGCAGTACACCTTACCGCAGGGTTGATAGAGTTACACATAACTCTAACCCTTTATAAACCTTGTATGACGAGTACAATTCACACGAACACCACCACCTTGCTAGAATGAAGATTGATCACACCTTGATCAATCTGTTACAAAGATGTATGAATGGTGGTTTATCTCAAGCCTATTCAAGATTGAAAGAATATGAATACAATAGGCTTTTACAAGAAAAGAGAAAGAAGGAAGATGTAGGAGAAGAAGAGCTTGGCTATTTGATCTCTTTGAATTGCAATGCTTGTGGTTGTTTTGTTTGCTCTCTTCTTTTCCTTTTTAATGCTGCAGGCCGTCCCCCTTAGTTGACTCCCCCTCTTGAAAATTATCTTTTAAGTCCTTGAGATAGTGTAAGACATCATTGTGACAAGGCCTTGCTTACTTGGCATCTTCTTATTGGATGATCATTTAGTCTTCGCTTACTTGGCACCTCCTTATTGGTTCAACATTGTCATCATGATGACATGGAAAAAATCTGAGATATACACTTTAACATGTGCCAAATATCAATCACAAAATCATTTCCATAATGCTCAAGATAATTACATAAATGTTGCAAGATAATATCTCACAAAAAATGGGTAAGAAATCGGCCATAAACATGTCTTGCACATGCTGAAATTTCAGCATGTGTAACATCCACCTCTTATTCAAAGTATTGCCTATTTTGCATTGATTTAATCCAACAATTCAATCATCATTTAGTATGCAATATTCTCATCTTTTATGGAATAAAAATTAGACAATAATATGACCTAAATTTCGGCCATGCACACTCCTACACATGCTGAAATTTTCAGCATGTGTGATATTCAAAGTATCATAATTTTAATTCCATAACTTATTCAAAATGCTTCCAAATCATCTTCCAATCAATCCACCTTAATCAAGAAGTAAAATATGTCTCATAATGACATTAAAAACGCCACCCATTAGCACACAGTTTGAATTTTCAGCATGTGTCACAATTGTGACAAGATTTTGAAGTATTACCTTGTGTGGCTCCTTCCTTTATGTCACCAATAATGTATGATTGATTGTTGACCAATAAATATGCCAACAAGGCTCCACATATGCTCCATCTCAGCTGTAGGGGCGTGTATACATGTATATGCATGTGCTGAATTTCATTTTTGCTAACTTTGTAAAATAGTGCACATTTAATAATACACACATGTAATATTCCAACCAGCCCTTAATTTAATTTTCTAGAACACTTTAAGATGTATATCATATGTAAAAAGTGTCTAGATACGTGCCACATGATGTACAAGAAAAACGTTCCATGTTATGTGCGTAGAAAACCGAATTTTCGATATTTATCGATTACCCGATTTTTCTCTAATTTAAATTCCAACTTTTGCACATGTTATATATATTATGTTATACATAATATATATAATATATAATTTAAATCTCAGCACTTGGCTGGTTTAAAGTGGTACCATTAGCATGTGACAAAATTAAACTTGGAATCTTCACATTTTGGCCTTAATGTGGAGTAATTTGTGTGTGCCAACATGGAAAGTATTTTTGGTTGAATATGTCATGTGTAGCACGAAATTTAAATCATATTTTGATGTATATGGGCTGGCCATTTATTTATGGCAAGTACGTGACACGTTGGCGAAGTTTCGGTATTCGACCGATACGACAAATTTCGGTTTAGAACCTTTTATTGTGTCGTATTTAATTTGTCATCACCATATCTTATATCATATGATATAAGACCTGAATATACTCATAAATATGAGTTAAGTATAGTGGTGTGACGTTAACGTACGTACGAAAAATATATAACGTGTCGATAGTACGTTGGAATACATGTGTATGTGCCTTTATTTAAAAAATCTGAAAATATGTATAATATATGTATATGTGGCGTGTACATTAAAGATGGAGAGGAGGAGAAGACTTTCCTTCCTTAGCCTTGTTGCCTTTGTGCCTTTTCCAAATGAAGCTTCCTTTAATGAACTACTTAGTTTATTAAACTAAGTACTTCACTTAATGAACTAATTTAGTTCATTAATGGTGGCACCTGAAAATAATATAAACACAACAAATGTTTGTCATATGATGTAAGCTTTAATGCTTCATGGCTCGTTAGTACGGCAACATAACATATAAGCTAAATAAGGCAAGTAATGGCAAGTTATCATGCATACATGTACACATTTATATATGTTTATGCACGTTTATATATATGTATACATTCAAGACACTTATTTTGAAATCACTCAAACCCCCTTATCTTTACAATCTACCCCTTTTGATGATTTTCAAAATAATTTGTGTACATGATTTAAATGCTATCTCTCCCCCTTGAATTGTGCGCAAATTTTAAATTTGAATTTCGAATTTCAAATCCGGCTCCCCCTTTATTTGTGCAATTAAAATCAATTAAGATCAATCAGTGTCTCTCTCCCCCTAAATCATGCTTTTCTCTCCCCTTTTATTTTGGAAAGTTAATCAAAAGATTCCTGTCAAAAAGGAAAGTAAATCAAGTAATATCAAATCAAATCATATCAGCGAGAATCATGCCTAATTTAGAACGAAGAGATTCATATGTGGCTTGATTTAAGGCCTTTGTAAATATATCCGCTACTTGTGATTCTGTGCATACGTGATCTATGACAATATTACCATTGTTAACGTGATCACGAAGAAAGTGATAGCGTACTTCTATATGCTTAGCCTTAGAATGTAACACGGGGTTCTTAGACAAATTGATGGCACTCATACTATCACAATATATAGGAATCTTATTTACGATAATTCCAAAGTCCGAAAGTTGTTGTTTTATCCACAACAGCTGTGTGCAACAAAGGCTAAGAGCCATGTACTCAGCCTCAGTAGTGGACAAAGCAACACTTGCTTGCTTTTTGGAAAACCATGAAATAAGAGAATTTCCTATAAATTGGCAGGTTTCGCTCGTGCTTTTTCTATCTATTTTGCAGCCACCATAATCTGCATCAGTGTAAGCATGTAAGTCAAATGTAGAATCCTTATCGTACCAAATACCTAAGGTGGGCGTGTGCTTAATATAACATAATATTCTTTTTACTGCATTTAAGTGTGACACCTTAGGTTGACTTTGAAAACGAGCACACATGCATATGCTAAACATGATGTCAGGCCTACTAGCAGTTAAATATATCAAAGAACCTATCATAGATCGATATAATCCATTATCAACGTCTTTACCATGTTCGTCTTTGTCTAATTTAGTATTGACACTTATAGGGGTGGGGGATGGTTTCAAATTTCCAAAATTAAACTTTTTGATCATGTCATTAACATATTTCGCTTGGCTTATATGAATTCCTTTACTCGTTTGCTTAATCTGCAAGCCAAGAAAATAATTAAGTTCACCAACCATAGACATTTCAGATTCAGATTTCATGCAATTTTCAAAATCTTTAACAAGTCTATGTGAGGTAGAGCCAAAAATAATGTCATCTACGTAGATTTGAATAATAAGTAAATCTGATTTTTCTTGTTTCAAAAATAGTGTACTATCTATAGTGCCACGTTTAAAATTATTTTCTAAAAAGAAAGTAGCAAAACGATCATACCATGCTCTCGGTGCTTTCTTTAGGCCATATAGTGCCTTCTTTAGTTTGTACACGTGATCTGGATGTTTCAAATCTTCAAAACCGGGTGGTTGCTTCACGTATACTTCTTCTTGTATGAATCCGTTTAGGAAAGCACTTTTTACATCCATTTGATATAATTTAAAATCTTTCATGCAAGCAATAGCAAGTAATAGTCGTATAGCTTCTAGACGTGCTACGGGTGCGAATGTTTCATCATAGTCAATTCCTTCTTCTTGATTATATCCTTGTGCTACAAGTCTCGCTTTATTTCTAACAACCTTTCCTTCTTCATTCATTTTATTCCTAAATACCCACTTTGTGCCTATAATAGTCTTATCTTGTGGACGTGGCACTAAATCCCATACATCATTTCTAACGAATTGATTAAGTGCGTCATGCATAGCATCAATCCAAGATGAATCGCTCAAAGCATCATGCACATTTTTGGGCTCAATTTCAGAAATCATTGCATGAAATTCATTTATTTCATCCGAAGTGATTCTTCTACGCGGTCGCACACCGTGAATGATGTCGCCTATGATGAGATCATGTGGGTGATCTCTATGCCATCTTGGTTGATTCTTTTCTATGTTATCATGCATTTCTATATGATCATACATTTCTAGTGTCTCATTCATATCATGCATATCAAAAGAATCATTATCTTCATTCAAAACGGGTTTCAATTCAAAATCATCGTCATATTCCTTATCTTTATCAATCTCACCAAATTCATTGAATTTAACATGAATAGATTCTATGATTTGTCTAGTGAGAGGATCATAACATCTATATGCCTTTGAATTTATGGAATATCCAACAAAAATGCACTCAATTGATTTGGATTCAAATTTATCTAAATTATCTTTTGTATTCAAGACAAAACATTTGCATCCAAACACACGAAAATAGTCAATCTTAGGCATGCGATCATTCAGAATCTCATAAGGCATCTTGTTTATTTTCTTTCTTATAGATAGGCGATTTACAATATAGCATGCACAATTCACGGCTTCCGCCCACAGAAATCTAGGCAATTTATTTTCGCAAATCATAGTTCTAGCGATTTCTTGTAATGTACGATTCTTTCTTTCTACTACTCCATTTAGTTGTGGAGTTCTAGGTGGCGAAAACTCATGTTTAATTCCCTTTTCTTCATAAAACGAAATCATCTCTTTGTTTTTAAACTCACCGCCTCTATCGCTTCTTATCCTTTTCACATTTACACCGTATTGATTTTCAAGTTGTTTAATTAATTTAGCAATCTCAACGGCGCTATCATCCTTATGTGCAAGAAATAAAGTCCAAGTATAACGAGAAAAGTCATCAACAATTACGCATGCATAGTGACGCCCACCAAGGCTTGTAGTGCGACTAGGACCAAACAAATCGATATGCAATAGTTCTAATATTCTAGTCGTGCTTATTTCATTTTTCGGCTTAAGTGACTCACGTGTTTGTTTGCCTTTTATGCAAGATTCACACAACTGAAAGTTGTCTAAATCAAGCGTAGGCAATCCCCGTACTAGGTTCTTTCGTTGAAGTTTTTCTAGTGTGGAAATGCCAATGTGTCCTAAACGTCTATGCCATAAATTCACATTGGGTTCATTTGACATAAAACACTTGACTTTAGCGTCTACTACATCATCCATAGATAGCGTAAAAATATTCCCTTCTCGTTTTCCTTTTAAAACAGTTTCTCCATTTTTATTTATTATGTTGCAATAAGGGTGAGTAAAACACACATTAAAACCATTGTCAACAAATTGAGAAATGCTAAGAAGATTGTAGGATAAGTTGCTTACCAAAAATACGTTGGAGATTTGGAGTGTGTTCGGATTACCAATCGTACCTTTTCCAATGATCTTGCCTTCATTGTTGTCTCCAAAGGTCACAGATCCGCCTTTTATGACCTTCTTTAATTTGGAGAACAAGCTCGGGTCACCCGTCATGTGCCTCGAGCAACCACTGTCAAGGAACCACTTTATTGATGTGTCTTTCGAAGTGTGGTCTCCCTGCAATGTGAAAAGGTGATTTAGGTACCCTTTTAATTTTTGGTCCTTTCGAGTTAGTTAATCACCTTTTGGTAAAGGTACCTTTCGGTACCTATACTTGGGTGATCCTTCTCGGTCTATCAAATGGCAAGAATGTAGATGAAGGTGCAATATAATAGACATGTGGTGCATGCACTTTGGGTCTTTGCCCAAGGACTCCTCTATACTCGTTGAATGAAGGACGCTTTTGGTATGTCCTTGTGTGTGTGTGCGTAGTGCGTGGATGATATGTTTTTCGTGTATGCATTGTTCTTCTCTTTTCATATCTATATGGTACAACGTTATATTTCACATGATATGATGGAGTGGGGCGTGAGGAAGGGGGCACTTTTTGCGTCATCTTAGACGCCACTTGCGGCTTAGGGGTGTCTACTTTCTTAGACACAACAAACTTGGTTGGTTTGGTTGATACTTCGTTAGTATCAACGTATCCCAGTCCAGTTTTGTCACTGTCATGCTTTTGTGATAATATGATGCGATGCAGCATGTTTGACCCTGTATCAAACTGTTTCATCATTTTCTCTAAATTGGTGTTCCTTGATTTAAAATTTGAAATCTCGTATTTCATTTCATTATTTTGAGAGGTTAACGATGAAATCTCGGTTTTCAATCCAGTGATGACACATGAAGACTCTTTCTTTGAATCGCTTAATTGAGCGACAAGATTCTCGTTAGAAGATTCTAACAGTTTCTTATCTTCAATTAATCGTTTCTTTTCTTTAGCGAGAGTCTTAGTAAATTTGTGCAATTCTAGATACTGATTAAAAATATCATCATAAGAAGGTTCAGAGTCAGAGTCAGAATCAGATGATACCTCATTAGATGCTTTGGAAGCAAAGCAAACTTGAGCGGTCTCCTCTTCGTTCTCAGTTTTGGAATTTGATGAGTCACTCTAGGTGGAGGCCTTTAGAGCACGTTTCCTTTGTTTGGGTTCTGAGACGAGTCTATTTTTGTTCCGCTCCTTGTCAGGGTATTTAGTAGTTTTTTTTTCTTTGTTTGGGCAGTCATATGATAGGTGTCCGAGTTTGCCGCATTCATAACATTTAATGTCTTTATCATTTGACTTGTTTTTATTTCTCTTAGATGCAGTGCCCTTGTTTTTATTTCTAAATGACCTTCTCATAAATTTTCTTAGTCCTTTAGCCAATCAAATTAGGTCATCATTATCCGATTCAGAATCACTATCATCTACGTGATCGGAGGGAGGGGAGACGTATTCATTTGATTTAAAAGCAATGGCTTTACCTTGTTTAGATGATTCCGATTTCCGAATGATGAGTTTATTTTCATAAACTTTAAGTGAACCGATTAGTTCTTCCATCTTTATTGATTTAGTCTCCTTGCTTTCCTCTATCGCAGTCACTTTAGGATCCCATTCAGAATGAAGGCTTCGTAGGACTTTCTGTACCTTTTCCTGCGTAGTAAAAGCCTTACCAAGAGACTCAAGAGAGTTGTAGATGTTAGTCAAACGAAGATCCATATCTACAATAGACTCATTAGGAAATAATTTAAGAGACTCAAGAGTGGACATGAGCATGTTAATTTTTGACTCTTTTACTTGACTCGTGCCTTCGTGTTTCATTTCTAGTATCCTCCACATTTCTTGTGCACTCGAACAGTTTGACACATAACTAGACTCACTTTTACTTAATCCGTTTAAAAGTAATTGCATAGCCCTAGCATTCATACTAAGTTTCTTTTTATCATCACTCGTATATTCTTGTCTAGTTTTAATAACTTCTAAAGTAACTCCGTCTACAGTGTATACATTAGATGGGACATAAGGACCATCTTCAATGATTGACCAAAGATCTATATCTATAGCCATAAGAAAAAGCTTCATCCTAAGTTTCCACTGAATAAACGACTCATCGTCAAAAAGTGGAGGCCTTTGGCTCGACATACCTTCTTGCTCGGTTTTGAGATTTGTGGATGCCATCTCACTGAATCGTTGGATTCCTTGAAGTGAGTGTTCCTGTGCTCTGATACCACTTGTAGGATCTGCAAGGCACCACTAGAAGGGGGAGGGGTTGAATAGATGGTGCGGAAAGTGTGGTTTTTAAAATTTCTTTAAACTTGAGCAATTCAAGTTCTGAAACCAGATTCTGTTTTTAGGACCTGTTTTAAAACGTTTTTAAAACCATGTTAGAGGTCTCCAAAAATTATGAAATTTTGAGAGAACTTAGCCTCAGATGTTATTAGGGTCCCCTAAAAATTTCAAATACAAATTCAACCTTTAACCCCTTCAAAAACCGTTGGTACTCAGATTGTGCAAATCTGCCAGAAACGGTAGATGGTTTTGAAAAATTAATTCCTATTTGTGTGAACGTCCAAATGCTCTGAAAATTTGACCAATAACTCCTTATATATTACATTTAAATGGGTTGAAATAGTTTTAGAAAATGCTTTTGGGAAGTAGGTCAAATACATTTACACCGTATTGATTTTCAAGTTGTTTAATTAATTTAGCAATCTCAACGGCGCTATCATCCTTATGTGCAAGAAATAAAGTCCAAGTATAACGAGAAAAGTCATCAACAATTACGCATGCATAGTGACGCCCACCAAGGCTTGTAGTGCGACTAGGACCAAACAAATCGATATGCAATAGTTCTAATATTCTAGTCGTGCTTATTTCATTTTTCGGCTTAAGTGACTCACGTGTTTGTTTGGCTTTTATGCAAGATTCACACAACTGAAAGTTGTCTAAATCAAGCGTAGACAATCCCCGTACTAGGTTCTTTCGTTGAAGTTTTTCTAGTGTGGAAATGCCAATGTGTCCTAAACGTCTATGCCATAAATTCACATTGGGTTCATTTGACATAAAACACTTGACTTTAGCGTCTACTACATCATCCATAGATAGCGTAAAAATATTCCCTTCTCGTTTTCCTTTTAAAACAGTTTCTCCATTTTTATTTATTATGTTGCAATAAGGGTGAGTAAAACACACATTAAAACCATTGTCAACAAATTGAGAAATGCTAAGAAGATTGTAGGATAAGTTGCTTACCAAAAATACGTTGGAGATTTGGAGTGTGTTCGGATTACCAATCGTACCTTTTCCAATGATCTTGCCTTCATTGTTGTCTCCAAAGGTCACAGATCCGCCTTTTATGACCTTCTTTAATTTGGAGAACAAGCTCGGGTCACCCGTCATGTGCCTCGAGCAACCACTGTCAAGGAACCACTTTATTGATGTGTCTTTCGAAGTGTGGTCTCCCTGCAATGTGAAAAGGTGATTTAGGTACCCTTTTAATTTTGGGTCCTTTCGAGTTAGTTAATCACCTTTTGGTAAAGGTACCTTTCGGTACCCATACTTGGGTGATCCTTCTCGGTCTATCAAATGGCAAGAATGTAGATGAAGGTGCAATATAATAGACATGTGGTGCATGCACTTTGGGTCTTTGCCCAAGGACTCCTCTATACTCGTTGAATGAAGGACGCTTTTGGTATGTCCTTGTGTGTGTGTGCGTAGTGCGTGGATGATATATTTTTCGTGTATGCATTGTTCTTCTCTTTTCATATCTATATGGTACAACGTTATATTTCACATGATATGATAGAGTGGGGCGTGAGGAAGGGGGCGCTTTTTGCGTCATCTTAGACGCCACTTGCGGCTTAGGGGTGTCTACTTTCTTAGACACAACAAACTTGGTTGGTTTGGTTGATACTTCGTTAGCATCAACGTATCCCAGTCCAGTTTTGTCACTGTCATGCTTTTGTGATAATATGATGCGATGCAGCATGTTTGACCCTGTATCAAACTGTTTCATCATTTTCTCTAAATTGGTGTTCCTTGATTTAAAATTTGAAATCTCGGATTTCATTTCATTATTTTGAGAGGTTAACGATGAAATCTCAGTTTTCAATCCAGTGATGACACATGAAGACTCTTTCTTTGAATCGCTTAATTGAGCGACAAGATTCTCGTTAGAAGATTCTAACAGTTTCTTGTCTTCAATTAATCGTTTCTTTTCTTTAGCGAGAGTCTTAGTAAATTTGTGCAATTCTAGATACTGATTAAAAATATCATCATAAGAAGGTTCAGAGTCAGAGTCAGAATCAGATGATACCTCATTAGATGCTTTGGAAGCAAAGCAAACTTGAGCGGTCTCCTCTTCGGTCTCAGTTTTGGAATTTGATGAGTCACTCCAGGTGGAGGCCTTTAGAGCACGTTTCCTTTGTTTGGGTTCTGAGACGAGTCTATTTTTGTTCCGCTCCTTGTCAGGGTATTTAGTAGTTTGTTTTTCTTTGTTTGGGCAGTCATATGATAGGTGTCCGAGTTTGCCGCATTCATAACATTTAATGTCTTTATCATTTGACTTGTTTTTATTTCTCTTAGATGCAGTGCCCTTGTTTTTATTTCTAAATGACCTTCTCATAAATTTTCTTAGTCCTTTAGCCAATCAAATTAGGTCATCATTATCCGATTCAGAATCACTATCATCTACGTGATCGGAGGGAGGGGAGACGTATTCATTTGATTTAAAAGCAATGGCTTTACCTTGTTTAGATGATTCCGATTTCCGAATGATGAGTTTATTTTCATAAACTTTAAGTGAACCGATTAGTTCTTCCATCTTTATTGATTTAGTCTCCTTGCTTTCCTCTATCGCAGTCACTTTAGGATCCCATTCAGAATGAAGGCTTCATAGGACTTTCTGTACCTTTTCCTGCGTAGTAAAAGCCTTACCAAGAGACTCAAGAGAGTTGTAGATGTTAGTCAAACGAAGATCCATATCTACAATAGACTCATTAGGAAATAATTTAAGAGACTCAAGAGTGGACATGAGCATGTTAATTTTTGACTCTTTTACTTGACTCGTGCCTTCGTGTTTCATTTCTAGTATCCTCCACATTTCTTGTGCACTCGAACAGTTTGACACATAACTAGACTCACTTTTACTTAATCCGTTTAAAAGTAATTGCATAGCCTAGCATTCATACTAAGTTTCTTTTTATCATCACTCGTATATTCTTGTCTAGTTTTAATAACTTCTAAAGTAACTCCGTCTATAGTGTATACATTAGATGGGACATAAGGACCATCTTCAATGATTGACCAAAGATCTATATCTATAGCCATAAGAAAAAGCTTCATCCTAAGTTTCCACTGAATAAACGACTCATCGTCAAAAAGTGGAGGCCTTTGGCTCGACATACCTTCTTGCTCGGTTTTGAGATTTGTGGATGCCATCTCACTGAATCGTTGGATTCCTTGAAGTGAGTGTTCCTGTGCTCTGATACCACTTGTAGGATCTGCAAGGCACCACTAGAAGGGGGGAGGGGTTGAATAGATGGTGCAGAAAGTGTGGTTTTTAAAATTTCTTTAAACTTGAGCAATTCAAGTTCTGAAACCAGATTCTGTTTTTAGGACCTGTTTTAAAACGTTTTTAAAACCATGTTAGAGGTCTCCAAAAATTATGAAATTTTGAGAGAACTTAGCCTCAGATGTTATTAGGGTCCCCTAAAAATTTCAAATACAAATTCAACCTTTAACCCCTTCAAAACTGTTGGTACTCAGATTGTGCAAATCTGCCAGAAACGGTAGATGGTTTTGAAAAATTAATTCCTATTTGTGTGAACGTCCAAATGCTCTGAAAATTTGACCAATAACTCCTTATATATTACATTTAAATGGGTTGAAATAGTTTTAGAAAATGCTTTTGGGAAGTAGGTCAAATACATTTACACCGTATTGATTTTCAAGTTGTTTAATTAATTTAGCAATCTCAACGGCGCTATCATCCTTATGTGCAAGAAATAAAGTCCAAGTATAACGAGAAAAGTCATCAACAATTACGCATGCATAGTGACGCCCACCAAGGCTTGTAGTGCGACTAGGACCAAACAAATCGATATGCAATAGTTCTAATATTCTAGTCGTGCTTATTTCATTTTTCGGCTTAAGTGACTCATGTGTTTGTTTGCCTTTTATGCAAGATTCACACAACTGAAAGTTGTCTAAATCAAGCGTAGACAATCCCCGTACTAGGTTCTTTCGTTGAAGTTTTTCTAGTGTGGAAATGCCAATGTGTCCTAAACGTCTATGCCATAAATTCACATTGGGTTCATTTGACATAAAACACTTGACTTAGCGTCTACTACATCATCCATAGATAGCGTAAAAATATTCCCTTCTCGTTTTCCTTTTAAAACAGTTTCTCCATTTTTATTTATTATGTTGCAATAAGGGTGAGTAAAACACACATTAAAACCATTGTCAACAAATTGAGAAATGCTAAGAAGATTGTAGGATAAGTTGCTTACCAAAAATACGTTGGAGATTTGGAGTGTGTTCGGATTACCAATCGTACCTTTTCCAATGATCTTGCCTTCATTGTTGTCTCCAAAGGTCACAGATCCGCCTTTTATGACCTTCTTTAATTTGGAGAACAAGCTCGGGTCACCCGTCATGTGCCTCGAGCAACCACTGTCAAGGAACCACTTTATTGATGTGTCTTTCGAAGTGTGGTCTCCCTGCAATGTGAAAAGGTGATTTAGGTACCCTTTTAATTTTGGGTCCTTTCGAGTTAGTTAATCACCTTTTGGTAAAGGTACCTTTCGGTACCCATACTTGGGTGATCCTTCTCGGTCTATCAAATGGCAAGAATGTAGATGAAGGTGCAATATAATAGACATGTGGTGCATGCACTTTGGGTCTTTGCCCAAGGACTCCTCTATACTCGTTGAATGAAGGACGCTTTTGGTATGTCCTTGTGTGTGTGTGCGTAGTGCGTGGATGATATGTTTTTCGTGTATGCATTGTTCTTCTCTTTTCATATCTATATGGTACAACGTTATATTTCACATGATATGATGGAGTGGGGCGTGAGGAAGGGGGGCGCTTTTTGCGTCATCTTAGACGCCACTTGCGGCTTAGGGATGTCTACTTTCTTAGACACAACAAACTTGGTTGGTTTGGTTGATACTTCGTTAGTATCAACGTATCCCAGTCCAGTTTTGTCACTGTCATGCTTTTGTGATAATATGATGCGATGCAGCATGTTTGACCCTGTATCAAACTGTTTCATCATTTTCTCTAAATTGGTGTTCCTTGATTTAAAATTTGAAATCTCGGATTTCATTTCATTATTTTGAGAGGTTAACGATGAAATCTCGGTTTTCAATCCAGTGATGACACATGAAGACTCTTTCTTTGAATCGCTTAATTGAGCGACAAGATTCTCGTTAGAAGATTCTAACAGTTTCTTGTCTTCAATTAATCGTTTCTTTTCTTTAGCGAGAGTCTTAGTAAATTTGTGCAATTCTAGATACTGATTAAAAATATCATCATAAGAAGGTTCAGAGTCAGAGTCAGAATCAGATGATACCTCATTAGATGCTTTGGAAGCAAAGCAAACTTGAGCGGTCTCCTCTTCGGTCTCAGTTTCGGAATCTGATGAGTCACTCTAGGTGGAGGCCTTTAGAGCACGTTTCCTTTGTTTGGGTTCTGAGACGAGTCTATTTTTGTTCCGCTCCTTGTCAGGGTATTTAGTAGTTTGTTTTTCTTTGTTTGGGCAGTCATATGATAAGTGTCCGAGTTTGCCGCATTCATAACATATAATGTCTTTATCATTTGACTTGTTTTTATTTCTCTCAGATGTAGTGCCCTTTATTTCTAAATGACCTTCTCATAAATTTTCTCAGTCCTTTAGCCAATAAAATTAGGTCATTATTATCCGATTCGGAATCACTATCATCTACTTGATTGGAGGGAGGGGAGACGTATTCATTTGATTTAAAAGAAATGGCTTTACCTTGTTTAGATGATTCCGATTTCCGAATGGTGAGTTTATTTTCATAAACTTTAAGTGAACCGATTAGTTCTTCCATCTTTATTGATTTAGTCTCCTTGCTTTCCTCTATCGCAGTCACTTTAGGATCCCATTCAGAAGGAAGGCTTCGTAGGACTTTCTGTACCTTTTCCTGCGTAGTAAAAGCCTTACCAAGAGACTCAAGAGAGTTGTAGATGTTAGTCAAACGAAGATCCATATCTACAATAGACTCATTAGGCAATAATTTAAGAGACTCAAGAGTGGACATGAGCATGTTAATTTTTGACTCTTTTACTTGACTCGTGCCTTCGTGTTTCATTTCTAGTATCCTCCACATTTCTTGTGCACTCGAACAGTTTGACACATAACTAGACTCACTTTTACTTAATCCGTTTAAAAGTAATTGCATAGCCCTAGCATTCATACTAAGTTTCTTTTTATCATCACTCATATATTCTTGTCCAGTTTTAATAACTTCTAAAGTAACTCCGTCTACAGTGTATACATTAGATGGGACATAAGGACCATCTTCAATGATTGACCAAAGATCTATATCTATAGCCATAAGAAAAAGCTTCATCCTAAGTTTCCACTGAATAAACGACTCACCGTCAAAAAGTGGAGGCCTTTGGCTCGGCATACCTTCTTGCTCGGTTTTGAGATTTGTGGATGCCATCTCACTGAATCGTTGGATTCCTTGAAGTGAGTGTTCCGGCGCTCTGATACCACTTGTAGGATCTGCAAGGCACCACTAGAAGGGGGGGGGTTGAATAGATGGTGCGGAAAGTGTGGTTTTTAAAATTTCTTTAAACTTGAGCAATTCAAGTTCTGAAACCAGATTCTGTTTTTAGGACCTGTTTTAAAACGTTTTTAAAACCATGTTAGAGGTCTCCAAAAATTATGAAATTTTGAGAGAACTTAGCCTCAGATGTTATTAGGGTCCCCTAAAAATTTCAAATACAAATTCAACCTTTAACCCCTTCAAAAACCGTTGGTACTCAGATTGTGCAAATCTGCCAGAAACGGTAGATGGTTTTGAAAAATTAATTCCTATTTGTGTGAACGTCCAAATGCTCTGAAAATTTGACCAATACCTCCTTATATATTACATTTAAATGGGTTGAAATATTTTTAGAAAATGCTTTTGGGAAGTAGGTCAAATACAAACAAAGTCTCAACCTTTGCAAGTCTGAAAATCAGACTGCACTAGTCTCAGAACTTTTGATGTTTAGTTGACTTATACTTGTCCAAAAGGGTTGAAGCTTGTGCAAAATTAACCCTAGAACGTGTAAGTATGTTTCTGGAAATTTTTGTAATTTTTGAAAATCGTTTGCTATTTTTACGGATGCGAACAAGAAGGATAAACAGTGCAGTAACTGAAACGTAAATGCAGAAAGTAAATGGCACCAAGAATTTTATACTGGTTCAGTTATAAACAACCTACTCCAGTCTTCAAGGAACACCTTCCTTGGTTCACACTAATCACACACACGTAGTACACCTTACTGCAGGGTTGATAGAGTTACACCTAACTCCAACCCTTTACAAACCTTTTATGACGAGTACAATTCACATGAACACCACCACCTTGCTAGAATGAAGATTGATCACACCTTGATCAATCTTTTACAAAGATGTATGAATGGTGGTTTATCTCAAGCCTATTCAAGATTGAAAGAATATGAATACAATAGGCTTTTACAAGAAAAGAGAAAGAAGGAAGATGTAGGAGAAGAAGAGCTTGGCTATTTGACCTCTTTGAATTGCAATGCTTGTGGTTGTTTTGTTTGCTCTCTTCTTTTCCTTTTTAATGCTGCAGGCCGTCCCCCCTTAGTTGACTCCCCTTCTTGAAAATTATCTTTTAAGTCCTTGAGAGAGTGTAAGACATCATTGTGACAAGGCCTTGCTTACTTGGCATCTTCTTATTGGATGATCATTTAGTCTTCTCTTACTTGGCACCTCCTTATTGGTTCAACATTGTCATCATGATGACATGGAAAAAATCTGAGATATACACTTTAACATGTGCCAAATATCAATCACAAAATCATTTCCATAATGCTCAAGATAATTACATAAATGTTGCAAGATAATATCTCACAAAAAATGGGTAAGAAATCGGCCATAAACATGTCTTGCACATGCTGAAATTTCAGCATGTGTAACATCCACCTCTTATTCAAAGTATTGCCTATTTTGCATTGATTTAATCCAACAATTCAATCATCATTTAGTATGCAATATTCTCATCTTTTATGGAATAAAAATTAGACAATAATATGACCTAAATTTCGGCCATGCACACTCCTACACATGCTGAAATTTTCAGCAAGTGTGATATTCAAAATATCATAATTTTAATTCCATAACTTATTCAAAATGCTTCCAAATCATCTTCCAATCAATCCACCTTAATCAAGAAGTAAAATATGTCTCATAATGACATTAAAAACGCCACCCATTAGCACACATGCTGAATTTTCAGTATGTGTCACAATTGTGACAAGATTTTGAAGTATTACCTTGTGTAGCTCCTTCCTTTATGTCACCAATAATGTATGATTGATTGTTGACCAATAAATATGCCAACAAGGCTCCACATATGCTCCATCTCAGCTGTAGGGGCGTGTATACATGTATATGCATGTGCTGAATTTCATTTTGGCTAACTTTGTAAAATAGTGCACATTTAATAATACACACATGTAATATTCAAACCAGAGCTTAATTTAATTTTCTAGAACACTTTAAGATGTATATCATATGTAAAAAGTGTCTAGATACGTGCCACATGATGTACAAGAAAAACGTTCCATGTTATGTGCGTAGAAAACCGAATTTTCGATATTTATCGATTACCTGATTTTTCTCTAATTTAAATTCCAACTTTTGCACATGTTATATATATTATGTTATACATAATATATATAATATATACTTTAAATCTCAGCACTTGGCTGGTTTAAAGTGGTACCATTAGCATGTGACAAAATTAAACTTGGAATCTTCACATTTTGGCCTTAATGTGGAGTAATTTGTGTGTGCCAACATGGAAAGTATTTTTGGCTGAATATGTCATGTGTAGCACGAAATTTACATCATATTTTGATGTATATGGGCTGGCCATTTATTTATGGCAAGTACGTGACACGTTGGCGAAGTTTCGGTATTCGCCCGATACGACAAATTTCGGTTTAGAACCTTTTATCGTGTCGTATTTAATTTGTCATCACCATATCTTATATCGTATGACATAAGACCTGATTATACTCATAAATATGAGTTAAGTATAGTGGTGTGACGTTAACGTACGTACGAAAAATATATAACGTGTCGGTAGTACGTTGGAATACATGTGTATGTGCCTTTATTTAAAAAATCTGAAAATATGTATAATATATGTGTATGTGGCGTGTACATTAAAGATGGAGAGGAGGAGAAGACTTTCCTTCCTTAGCCTTGTTGCCTTTGTGCCTTTTCCAAATGAAGCTTCCTTTAATGAACTACTTAGTTTATTAAACTAAGTACTTCACTTAATGAACTAATTTAGTTCATTAATGGTGGCACCTGAAAATAATATAAACACAACAAATGTTTGTCATATGATGTAAGCTTTAATGCTTCATGGCTCGTTAGTACGGCAACATAATATATAAGCTAAATAAGGCAAGTAATGGCAAGTTATCATGCATACATGTACACATTTATATATGTTTATGCACGTTTATATATATGTATACATTCAAGACACTTATTTTGAAATCACTCAAACCCCCTTATCTTTACAGGTTGCCCATACATCGAGATATCGAAACAGAGATGGTGTTCGTGGGACATCCAAGTCGCATATTAGAAGCAAAGGAGAGTGATCCGAGGTGGCTCTTGAGAGATGTTGAACTTGCATATATGGAAAAATATCAACAATAGAATTCGAACTCATCAAACGATCTAAACGTCGCCACACACGGCCTAAACCTCTTCCATCGGACCATGTGAATCATGATCCTTGAAACTGTATTTCATGTAACTGACAATGCAGAATAAAATCATTGAAGTCCTGCAACGTACGTAATGACGGTTGTGACCTTCCCTAATGTTCTTCCAGTGTTCGAAACGTGTTAAAGTCTCCTCCGATAAGCCATGGGATATCAAGTGACGTATAAAACTGCCGTAATTCATCTCACAGTATACGACGCTGAAGAATTGTATGCCGTCCATATACCCCTGTAAACCAGAAACATTGCCCAGTGACACGCCACTGGAACTTTATGGAGTGATGTTGACTTCCATATGCTTCATCTTCTCGAGTGAGAAATGAATCCTTCCAAAAAAACCACATTTGATCATTACACACTGATATAGCGTTAGAGAAACCAAATTGTAACTGATATAATTGTAAAGCACTAGATCTGAGCTTGGGTTCGATTATAATAAGCAAATAAACGTTATGCTTACGAACTAGTGAAAGTATTCTATTAAATGAACTACGAATTCCTCTAACATTCCATAATAATAGCTTCATTGAGAAAGAGGATCAAAAGAGTTTGAGATGTGTGCGTAACCTGGTTAATCGGGAGGAAGGCGGTTGAGTTCGTCTTAAGATTCTGGGCCCCTGGTTCAAATGACTATCTAGGAGAGCAACTGCAGATTGCTCGGCCAAATATGTGGTTGTGGTCTTGATGTTAATATTGTCAACAAGGCAATCCCTGATTGATTTTTAGTAGCACTTGAATCAATATATGCGGCTTCAATTAAGTTGGCTATTTGGTATGTAGTATTTCGATCCTATTCATCTGATCGTGGATCTACTTCCGGATCCGAGTGTGAGTCAATCCCTGCAGTCTCTTGAATTTCTCCTATAATGGAATCATCAACACCTTTTAAACGCAAAATATCCTGAATATTCTATACAGAATTGACTGCAGCCATATCAGGAGAGGGAGGCAATCCAGATACGTGCAGATCTGGGTATAAGTCAGTTGCATGGTGGGCATCTTGTTCTATGTTCAGATTTGCAGTTGAAGATCCAATCTTTTTGGGGGTCCAACGTTGCTTCTGTGTGGTTATTGCTTTCTTTGATCGTGGAACTTCCGTTTGCTTGTCGTCAGGCAGAAGCGGCTGCGTAGGGTTTTCTTTGCCGTAGTCTATGGTTACGTGTCCAAGTTTATAGCAAGAGGAGCAGTATTTCGGCAGATCTTCGTACTCAACATTCTACATGATTACTCGTGATGGCGTTTGGATGAATACCCTTTGAGGCAGGCCTTTGGAAACGTCCAACTCAACACAAACTCGTGCCACCGATGGACGACTCATTGCTGCCGTTGCTGCGTCCAATTTTAGGGGCGTGCCGAGCATCGCAACGATTTGAAAGAGTGAATGTTTGTGATGCATGTGAAGAGGTAGGCCCGAAAACGTTACCCATATTGGAACAACCGGCACTTCTATTATAGGATCGTAATTTGGGGTCCATTTTGTAACTCGCATTTGCTTACCTGAGATGATCCATCCTCTTCTAGAAAAGCATCTTATGTAGTCAAGTTCTTGATCAAAGTGAAGAACGATATGTGTGGGATCTAAAAGTCCCAACTTTACCGCCCCAATGAAACCAATTCGATCAATGGCTGAACGTATTGAAGCTAACGGCGGACGGCCATACCAGAATGTGCCTACCAATGTATACCGATACGGAGCTGCTAAAGAATTGATTTGTTCCTCTGAAAATGTGATCATGGGGCTTCCTTTATATTTTTCAACGACTTTCGGTTGAACTTTGGTTGCGGGTGCAAAAAGCGATGCGAACGAACGCTTGGGTGAAACTGGGTTTGCCGCAACGGCGGCCGATGATTCATGCATTGGATTGAGATGATTGGGTTGCAGAAAGAACGGAGGTTGCGGATGAAAGGCAAAGTAGCCGCCAGCCGTGAAGGGGATCGCTCTGAGGGCATGGCTTCCTTCCTATAAATTCCATACATACATACATACATACATATATTTATACATATATATATATATATCATAGTTTTAATAAAAATTTATTTTTGACGCATATTTAGAAATAAAAACATATATTTATAGAAAAAGTTTAACAAAACTGTCTTGTGTCGTGTAATATAGTTTTCACAAAACCGTCTTGTACCATTATGACTTTTGACACAAATTTTTAAAAGAATCGTCTTTTGGTACACCGCGGTTGGCATATAAAAGCCTCATTTGTACTTCAATTTTTTTCATCATTTTAAAATGTGACGAAGTTTGTCGGAATCTTTGCACAACATAAAAAAATATGAAGATAGACTCTATCTTTCTCTCTCTTGTGAGTTATTTATTAATTACAATTTATTTTTTATTTAATTATTGTAATTTATGCATATTAAGTAGTTTTTAATTATTGTTAGTTAATTTTTTCGAATGTATGAACGTATGATTGTTAGTTACTTGTTTCGATTTCGTGAACCTATATTTGTATTTAATTATTGTTATTTATTTATTTTGATTGCATTAACGTATATTGGTGTTTAATTATTTTATTTACGTTTTTTGACAGCATGAACCTATATTAGTATTTGACTATTTTTATTTACTTGTTTCGATTGTATGAATGTGTCACTCGTTTAATTTTGGTTAATTATATTATTTTTTATGTAATGCATTTATGTTTGTATTTCGTTTAAATTATGTTAACTACATATTTAGGTTTAGTTATTGCGTCTTTTGCTAGTAATAGCAGTGTCGTTGACGAGTTGAGGCCGAATATAAGAAATTTGTTGATGTCCTTTGCTTGAAGTACAGCATTGTCGGATGTGCCGAAGACAATAACATTCTACAGGAATCCGATCATCTCCGATAGCAATAGAGCATGAGGGTTTATGTGGAGCCTTAAAGTGTAGTAAGGTAAAAGTGAATTATGATTTGATCACTACATTCATAGAGAGATGGTAGCAGGAGATCCACCATTTTCACCTACTTTTAGGTGAGACCATTGTTACGCTACAGGCTGTAGCGGTCCTATTTGGCCTTCGCATCGACGATGAGCCAGTTATTGGCCAGGAGCCCCCCCATATGGCGTCAACTATGCACTAAGTTGCTTTGATGGACCCTTGGCATGCCAGACATAAGGACAGTCGTGTATCGTAGAAGAAGTTTATGGAGTGGCGATACGAGCCTGTTGGGACATCCATCCGAGGAGCAGATTCAAAAGAGGTCTAGTGCGTACATCTTCTCCTCGAGTAAAAAAATATCTTACTTTTATTAAGAAACTCCGTTTATCATAGTTTTGGAGAAAAACCCAAAAGTATGCAATGCGTTTTTGTCAAAACCACAGTGAAATGGAACACAATTTCGATAGAATCGCAGTGTAGTATTTTGACTTTTAGCATTCTGTGGTTCTGTCAAATCGTGGTCTACCAAAAATTTTTAGAAAAAATAATTTTCCAAAAACATAGCAATATTTTGTCATGTTTAATTTTACTTGTGCCAACACGTAATTTCTATAGAAACGTAATATTTTCTCAGTTCATAATTTTTTTAAAAATGTATCTAGATAAAATGACGACTAAATATTTGCATGCTTTTTTATAGGCGTGTTTTCTAAAAAAATATATATTTCAAATTTTACGGCAAAACAGGCCAAATACGAATAAGTAGAATTAGAATAAAGTAACATAAAATAAGAATGGATCAAGAGTGTGGGTCTTGGAGAAACTGGTAAGGTTGCTTCTTTGTGACCTTGAGGTCACGGGTCGAGCTGCGGAAACATCCTCTTGCACATAATGTAGGGTAAGGCTGTGTACATTAGATTGCAAAGCGATCCAGGCCCTCTCCGGACCCTACGTAAACGCACAAGCTTAGTGTACTGGGAACGTCATTTAACAAAAATAAGAATGGATCAACACTGTATAAAAGTGTGCCTATATACAAAATTTCATACACATTATACAAAGGCAATATAAATCTAAGAGACCGGTAAAACAATGCCTCTTATGTATAGACCACTGCTAGGCAATTACAATACATCTGCATAGACCTAGATCTTATGGCAGCTGCGACCGTGACTGTGATTTCAATGACTGCATATCAGCCCCCTGAGCTGCTTTCATTATCTTAGTCACTACTTTAGGTTGCATTCTAGCTCTCTGGCAAACTGCATGGTGTCGGGATCAGATAGACGAAGATAATAGTGAATGTCAAGCGTGTCATCATCCTAACCGAATGCATGTCTACTATCAATGACGGGTGTCTAGAATGATGTGCCTGACTGCAAACATCCTCCAGCATGTGCATGCCCTAAGGGCCCTATGTTCGTCATGGAGCGTCAACAAATCTTCAATCTCCAACCTCAACTCGCCACCAACATCATTAATACTACCAAAACACGCCTTAACTAAACCTAAATTTGTAATAATATATTAAACACAAATATAATATAATTAACATAAATCAAACAAATAACAAACTTTAATACGTTAAAGCCAAATAAATATTTAACATAAATTAAGCGAATTACACTTTTATGTAATCAAAAAATAAGTAACAATAATTCAATACTAGCATACATACATTCATGCAATCAAAATAAATAAGTAACAATAATTGAATAATATTATATGCCATGCAATCGAAACAATTAAATAACAAGAGTTAAATTTAACGATAGGTTCATATAATCAAAATAAGGAAATAAAAATACTCAAAAAATAATAATATACGTACATTCATGAAATTGAAACAAGTAAATAATACTAATAAATATTAATATACGTTAATACAATCAAAACAATCAAACAATAATAATTAAGCATTACTTTACATACATAAACAACAATAATTGAATTACAATACATAATAGCAATAAATAAAGTACAATACATAAATTACAATAGATAGATAACTCACAAGAGAAATAAAGCTCGCGCCTATTTTTAGGTGTGCATCGTTCTTTTAACGAAACCGTAAAATGTCAAAAATCAAAATGGCACACTGTAGTTCTGTTATAACCGCGGTCTATTCCACGCTACGGTTTTGACAAGACCGTGGTATATACCGTTGGGTTTTATTCCAAACATTTGATAAAAGTGGTTTATCTTAATAAAACAAATATTTTTCTTTCCTTTTCTGTCTTCTCTCTTTTGACGGGTTTGTTATATGAACGATGAATATTAATTGGTCTAACTGTGCTTTCTTTATGACTTGTCTGATGCATGTAGACATTTATTGGATAGCGCCGTCCCTGTGTTTTGATACCAAAATCTATGCTAGGGCTCACTTTTGAGGCCCAAGGGGCATCAAAATGCAAGGCCATTACAGCTGCGGCAGTTCTGGATATAGGAGAGGCTCACCATCTTGTCTTTGATGCGCAGGGCACCAGTTAGGGATGATTGCAGATGCGTCTTATGCATGCTGGTGGCTTAGCGAGCGCAACATCCGGAGGTTCCATTGACACATTGTGGATGTTGTACACAATTAGCTCGACAGTTTAGTGGAGGGCAATTTTCTGTGGGTGTCTTACGATCCTGACGTGCTGGCCACCTTGTTGCTTGTGTCTATCAAGGATGCTCATAAATGGACTGCCTCAGATACCACCAATATTATAGCACATTGTTGAGCATCACCTCTCACACATAGTGATGAGACAGTTTGTGCTAGCAAATGAGATGTCGTTCATTTATGGACAGGCGATTGCGCTACATCACATGTTGAGGAGGATTAGGAGCATCGACTATGGATAGATGCACCCATATTTGTACAACAATAGGAGGATCGAGTCCAACAGATTGGGATAGCTACGCACTAGTCTGGTGTAGTGATAGACAACTCACCATACATACAGTGGTACAAACCTCAGACACTCCTAATGCTTGCTCGACCTCGTGTGAAGCATATATGAGACGACGGTTTTTGTGGTTCTACATCTAGTCTCATGCGACTGATACATATACATATTTTGTTTTATTTAATTGTGTCAATGTTAGCTAAAAGTGTATTTACGCTTCCATTATTTAAATTACAGGCACACTGTGTTGCTCGAATCTACCATCATGTGGCAATGGCCAGGTGATGCAAGCGTGTGGGGTATCCACTCATCCACCTTTAGCGTCCTCCTTCACTATTGGGGTTGGCACAAAGAAGATCCCTTCTCCTTGCTTCTTTTGTGTAGAAATCGGCTGAATGAGCAAAATACCAACAACTTACGAATGGTTGTTGATAGGCAAACCAATAAAGCCCTCCTGGACAATACCAGTAGCTATGGCAAACACCTTCAAAATGCTCACTCTTGAAGATGATTAACCCTGGTTCTTAATGCAAAATCAATAAAACAAGTCTCACTCAATTGTAGAGGAGAAACCAAAATAATCAAGCATAACTTAGAGCAATTGGCCATTAGGCCCTTACTTATGCTGATCCTAGCTACCTAAAAGAGTCCAAGATGGACCAAATTCCATCTCAAAAGTCTATCAAAAATCTGGATAAGAACATGCTATAATTTAAGATAATGTTTAAACTTGGATAAGCTAACATCTTGTCTTCAAATTTGAGTTGTTATGTTGATCCTTGGAGTCTCTATCTTCAGCCGTGTTGTAGGTAGCCTTTGGAAGGCTTGTTGACTGAAAGATGTAGTTGGGATATGATTGGAGTTGAATTCAAAAGTTGGCTAAAGTTGAACTTGGATTGCCTTTTAATCTGAATTCAAATTTATCTTCAAATTTTGTCTTCAATCTTGAACTTATCTTGGCCGGTCAAAAGGGTTTAGATGATGATAATCTTGGCTTCAACATGTTCATAAGTTGTCTTCCACGAAGCTTCCTAAACCATGTATAAGGGATAGGGATACATTAAGACACATATTCTTCAAGACAAATTCCTCAAGACAAACATCCCTTAGGACAAACATTCTCCTTTGGATAAACATTCCTTTTTGGACAAACACTCCCTTTTAGATAAGCATTCCTTGTGCAAATATTCTTTGGACAACATTCTCTTTAAAACATTCTCCTTGTCTTCAAAACAACAACAATCCTTTTTGTCCCCTTTTTAACCTGTATCTTCGTATGCACCTTCGGTGGTGGTGTCCATGATTCGCTTGCTCGATTGTATTGATTATAAAAGGATGGAGTTAGTGTTTAACTCCAGTCACCCTTGTGGTAAGGTGTTTTTGGTGTTTATTGATAACCGAGGAAGGTGTCCTCGGAGATTGGAGTAGGTTGATTTAACCGAACCAGTATAAAATCCTTGGTGTTCTAACTTTTCAGCACTTTACTTTTAGTTCCAATTTTTGCATCTTTTTCATTGCAACTGTAAAAATAGCAAACGATTTTTAAAAATCACTAAAGTTTTCAGAAACATAGCGAGACATCCTATATTTTATTTGGCAGAAGCTTCACCTCATTTGGATAAGCATAAGTCAGTCAAACTTTAATAGTTTTGAGACTAGTACAATCTGATTTTTTAAACCTGCAAAGGTTGAGAATATCAACGTATTTGACATGCTTACCAAAGGAATTTTGAAAAAATGCTTCACTCCTTTAAAGTGCATATCCTAAAGTTTATTCCATAAAAATTTCAGATCATTTGGAATCACCAATTAATAGGAATAAAATTTTCAAGTTGGAGTACTGTTTCTGGCAGATTTCGCAATCTGACCAAAAATGTATTTTCAAAGGGTTAGAAGTGGAGTTTTAATTTGGAATTTTGGTGAGTCACTTATACATCTGAGAGTTGATGCACACAGAATTTCACAATTTTTGAAAGTCTACAACTAGGTCTTTTAATTATTTCAAATCAGGATCTGAAAACAGAAACTGTTTTCAGAAGAGAGGTTTTTGGTTCAAAAGTTTTTAAAAACCAAATTTTCCACAAGCACTATTCAACCCTCCTTCTAGTGGTGCTATACAGGCCCTAAAAGTGGTATCAGAGTGCAAGCACACTTACTACATGAATATCCAACGATCTTTGTGAGATAGAATCCACTAGCCAGAAAACCGAGCAAGAAGGTATGTCAAGCCAAAGGCCTCCACCATTTAAAAATGAGGTAAATTCTGATTCTGATTCGGATTTTGAACTATCTTACAATGACCTGTATGTTGAATATCTTGAATTACATATAAGACTCTTGCAAAAGAAAAGAAACGGTTAATTGAAGACAAGAAATTGTTAGAATCTTCTAACACAAATCTTGTAAGTGGCTTCATCAATAGAGTGATGCCTAGCTATATCACACGCCATTTGAAGCCATGATGGAGCCAAGGTGGAGTTTATTTGACAACTCAATTGGTGGAGAATATGCCACATAAGCTTAGTGACATAATGGAGGGCACTAGATATGAAAGGAATTCAAAACTACAACACATGCTGAAAACTTTTCAGCAAATGTCATAGGTGGCGATTTTTGGTCCTTAATGCACCTTAATTTGCATCCCAAAATTTAAGGGATTGAAGGTTGGTAGTATGGAAATATTTTGACTACCTTTTGGCACATGTTTTATGATTTTTTTTTCACATTTTTAAAGCTTATTAAAGGATGCCAGGTTGGACCAATCATCAAGTGACAGGTAAGCAAGATGTAGTCATCCTTCCAATCATAGTGTGCCAAGTAAGCAAGATATCTCTACACAAGGCAATCTTCCAAGGACATTAAGGAGAATTCTCAAGAGTGGAAGAAGCCCTAAAGGGGGTGGCCTAGTGGAAATAAAAGAAAGATAATAGTGCAAACAAGACCGAGACTACAATTCATATTATCTCAAGTGCAAGAAACAATACTGCTTTCTTCTTCTCCTTTTCTTTCTTCTTCTTCTTCTTCTTCTCTCAAGTCTATTGTTCATATATTTTAAATGTTGTATAGGCTTTGAATATACCGTCCACACTCATTCATTGTTGTAAAAGATTCATCAAGGTGCGATCAAACCTTCATTCAATTGGTGGTGGTGTCCGTGATTCGTTTGCTCGATATATTGATTGTAAAAGGATGGAGTTAGTGTTTAACTCCAGTCACACTTGTGGTAAGATAACCGAGGAAGGTGTCCTCGAAGAGTGGAGTAGGTTGATTTAACCGAACCAGTTTAAAATCCTTGGTGTTCTTTCTTTTTAGCACTTTACTTTCAGTTTTAAGTTTTTGCATCATTTTCATTGCAACGGTAAAAATATCAAACAATTTTAAAAAATCATAATATTTTACATAAACATAGCCACAAATCCTAGATTTCATTTGGCATAACTTTCACCTCATTTGGATAAGTATATGTCAGTCAAACGTTAATAGTTCTGAAACTAATGCAATCTGATTTTTCATACTTGCAAAGGTTGATAATGTCAACGTATTTGACATACTTACCAAAAGACTTTTGAAAAAGTGTTTCAACCCTTTAAAGTAAATATCCTAAAGGTCATTCCATATAAATTTCAGATCATTTGGAATCACCAATTAATAGGAATAAAATTTTCAAGTCGGAATACTGTTTCTGGCAGATTTGCGCAGTCTGATCAAAAATGTATTTTCAATGGGTTCGGAGTGGAGTTTTAATTTGAAATTTTCGTGAGTCACTTAAAACATTTAAGAGTTCATGCACACCAAATTTCATAATTTTTGAAGGTCTACAACTAGGTCTTACAATTATTTCAAATCAGGTTTGATTCAAAAGTTTTTAAGACCAAATTTTCCGCACCCACTATTCAACCCCTCTTATAGTGGTGCTATACTGGTACTTTAAGTGGTACCAGAGTGCAGACACACTCACTACTAGAAGTTCCAACGATCTTTGTAAGATAACATCCACTAGCCATAAAACCGAGCAAGAAGGTATGTCAGGCCAAATGCCTCCAGCTTTTGAAAATGAGGTAAATTTGATTTTGAACTATCTTATAATGACTTGTATGTTGAATATCTTGAATTACCTAATTTTGCTAGGACTCTTGAAAAAGAAAAGAAATGGTTAATTGAAGACAAGAAATTGTTAGAATCTTCTAACACAAATTTTGTATCTCAGTTAAACGATTCAAAAGAAGAGTCGTCTTGCATGATAAATTCATTAAAGTATGAAATTTCATCTTTGACAACGGAGAATAATGAAATGAAAGCCGAGATCACAGATTTGAGATCAAGAAACAAAGATCTAGAAAAGACGATAAAACAATTCGATACGAGCACTTGTATGCTATATCGTCTTATCTCTTCTCAGAAGCATGAAAATGATAAAACCAGAGTAGGATACATTGAAGAGAATAAATTACAAAATAAGACTGCAAAATGTTTTTTAGCTTCATCTAAGAAACCGCATGCAACTACACAGCCTAAGAAGATGTCTAGTGCACAACCCATTATATCTCATCGTACTTCTTCTTATTCATCTCATACAAAATATAATCATGTGCCGTATGTTTCGAAAGGAAACCATTGATGCGTATACGACACTCATACAACACAAATGCATCTAGATCACACACCATGCAGACTAACATAAAGGCATATCAGAAACGAAAATTTTATCATGAGTATGATGGCATTCTCGACCGTAGGACAATAGATTTACACCGAACATATATTATATTGCCTCTCCATCTCTTTTCTCACCTTTTGTAAGGCCTAGGATGGTCACCTAAGTTCGGGTACCAAAAAGTACATTTGCAAAGGGTTGAATAAATAACCTTTAAAAACGCATTTGAAATGCATGATTTTTGTTGATATACTATAAACTGGTATTTCTTTCTTACCTGTAGTTTTGATGACATTTACAAAACAAAGGGGGAGAGAAAAGCATGATTTAAGGGGGAGAGAGAGCATGATTGCATAATTTAAGTGGGAGACAACGATAATATAAAATTCAAAATTCAAAATTGAGCATATTTGGAGTGGGAGCAATTATATTTAAATCATGAACCAAAGTTATTTTGTAAATCATCGAAAGGGGGAGATTGTTGAGAAAAAGTGTTTGAATGATTTACAAATGCATGATTTAAATAATACGAGTTTATGAAATGCATAAAAAATAATTATTTGACACGTTTTATGTGACATACATGCCTCATATGTTTATATATATTGTTAACATACTAACAAGCCATGAAGCGTTAAAGCTTACATCATATGGAAAACATTTGTTGTCTTTGAACTATTTTCAGGTGCCACAATTAATGAACTAAACTAGTTCATTAAGTAAAGTACTTAAGATAATGACTAGCTAGTTTATTAAATGGAGACATATTTCGTGGAAGCTACATGGCAACAAATTTGGAAATGGAAAGTCTCCTCCCTATTTAATCTTACACGCCATATATATATGTTATATATATTCATATTTTTAAAAAAACGCATAATACATATATATTTCAACATACTACCGACACGTTAATATATCACAAACGTACGTCAGCATTACACCACTATACACCTCATATTTATGATTATATTCAAGTCTTATATCATATGATATAAGTCATGGTAATGAAAAAATTATAATGACACGTTACAAGGTCATAAACCGAAAATTGTCGTATCGGGTGACTACCGAAACTTCACTGACGTGTCACATTCTTGTCATATAAAGATGGCCGGCCCATATACTTCAAAAATAGCCAAAACTTTTGTGGCTCACATGTTTAAATCAGCCACTAAAGCATTCCATGTTGGCACATGCATATCACCCGCAATTTAGTCCAAATTTGTGGAGATTTCAAATTCAAATCTTTTAAGTACATGGAGCACCTTCTCCATCAGCCATTAGAGCTGAATATACGCTTTATTTTATGATAATTATTTGTGACATAACAGATATGATATGTGAAAGAAGTTTGAATTTAATCGGAGAAAAATCATGTAATCGACTAAAGTCGAAAATTCGGTTTTGTACGAACACAACACATGGAACGCTTTTTTTGTCATGAGATGTAACATGTATCTAGACACTTTTTACACATTCAAGATATGTTAAAGTGTTCTAGAAAATTCAAAATAGGGCTGATTATTATTTACAATTTATGTGTAAATATTGTGCATTATTTGGCCAAACTTACTAAAGTGAAAATTCAGCACATGCCTAGCTATATCACACGCCATTTGCAGCCATGATGGAGCCAAGGTGGAGTTTATTTGGCATCTCAGTTCGTTGAGAATATGCCACTTAAGCTTAGTGACATAATGGAGGGCACTACATATGGAAGGAATTCAAAACTACCACACATGCTGAAAAATTTTCAACACATGTCCTTTGTGGAGATTTTTGTCCTTAATGCACCTTAATTTGCATCCCAAAATTTCAGGGATTGAAGGTTGGTAGTATGGAAACATTTTGACTACCTTCTGGCACATGTTTTATGAGTGTTTTTTTTCAGATTTTTACAGCTTATTAAATGATACCAAGTTGGACCAATCATCAAATGACAAGTAAGCAAGGTCTAGTCATCCTTCCAATCATAGTGTGCCAGGTAAGCAAGATGGTGTCATCTCTACACAAGGCAATCTTCCAAAGATATTAATGATAATTCTCAAGAGTGGAAGAAGCCCTAAAGGGGACGGCTTAGTGGAAATAAAAGGAAGAGAATAGTGCAAACAAGGACAAGACTACAACTCATATTCTCTCAAGTGCAAGAAGCAGTACTACTTTCTTCTTCTTCTTCTCTCAAGCCTATTGTTCATATATTCTAAATATTGTTTAGGCTTTTAATATACCATCCACACTCATTCATTGTGGTAAAAGGTTGATCAAGGTGTGATCAAACCTTCATTCAATCGGTGGTGGTGTCCGTGATTCATTTGCTGGATTATATTGATTGTAAAAGGATAGAGTTAGTGTTTAACTCCAGTCACCCTTGTGATAAGGTGGTTTTGGGGTTTATTGATAACCGAGGAAGGTGTCCTCGAAGATTGGAGTAGGTTGATTTAACTGAACCAGTATAAAATCCTTGGTGCTCTTACTTTTCAGCACTTTACTTTCAGTTTTTAGTTTTTGCATCATTTTCATTACAACGATAAAAATAGCAAACGAGTTTCAAAAATCACAATATTTTCAAAAAAATATCTGGACGCCATAGATTTCTTTTGGCACAAGTTTCACCTCATTTGGATAAGTATAAGTCAGTCAAACGTTAATAGTTCTGAGACTAATGCAATATGATTTCCAGACTTGCACAGGTTGAGAATATCAACGTCTTTGACATACTTACCAAATGAATTTTGAATAAATGATTCAACCATTTAAAGTAAATATCCTAAAGGTCAATCCATAAATATTTCAGATCATTTAAAATCACCAATTAATAGGAATACATTTTTCAAGTCGGAGTACTGCTTTAGGCATATTTGCATAGTCTGACCAAAAATACATTTTCAAGGGGTTCAGAGTGGAGTTTTAATTTGAAATTTTTGTGAGTCACTTAAAACATTGAAGAGTTTATGCACACCAAATTTCACAATTTTTGAATGTCTACAACTTGGTCTTTAAATTATTTTAAATCAGGATCTGAAAACCGAAACTGTTTTTAGATGTGAGGTTTTTGGTTCAAAAGTTTTAAAAAAAATTCATGTACCCACTATTCAACCCCCCCTTCTAGTGGTGCTATACAGGTACTACAAGTGGTATCAGAGTGCAGACACACTCACTACAAGAAGATCCAACGATCTCTGTGAGATAGCATCCACTAGCCACAAAACCGAGAAAGAAGGTATGTCAAGCCAAAGGCCTCCACCTTTTGAAAATGAGGTAAATTCTAATTCTGAACTATCTTATAATGACTTGTATATTGAATATCTTGAATTACATAAGTTTTCTAGGACTCTTTCAAAAGAAAAGAAACGGTTAATTGAAGACAAGAAATTGTTAGAATCTTCTAACACAAATCTTGTATCTCAATTAAACCATTCAAAAAAAGAGTCGTCTTGCATGATAAATTCATTAAAGTCTGAAATTTCATCTTTGACAATGGAGAATAATGAAATGAAAGCCGAGATCTTAGATTTGATATCAATAAACAAAGATCTAGAAAAGACGATAAAACAATGCGATACAAGTCCTTGTATGCTAGATCGTCTTATCTCTTCTCAGAAGCATGAAAATGATAAAACCGGAGTAGGATACGTTGAAGAGAATAAAGTACAAAATAAGGCTGCAAAATTTATTTTATCTTCATCTAAGAAACCACATGCAACTATGCAGCCTAAGAAGATGTCTAGTGCACAACCCATTATATCTCATCGTACTTCTTCTTGTTTATCTTATATGAAATATAATCATGTGTCGTATAGTTTCGAAAAGAAACCATTGATGCATACACTACATTCATACAACACAAATGCATCTAGATCACGCACCATGCACACTAACACAAAGGCATATTAGAAACGAAAATTTTATCATGAGCATGATGGAATTCTCGGCCATAGGACAAAAAGAATTACACCGAACATCTATTATATTGCCTCTTTATCTCTTTTCTCACCTTTTGTAAGACCTGGGAAGATCACCCAAGTTTGGGTACCAAAAGGTACACTTGCAAAAGGTTGAATAAATAACCCTTAAGAACGCATTTGAAATGCATGATTTTTGTTGATATGCTATAAACTGCTATTTCTTTCTTACCTGTACTTTTGATGACATTTACAAGATAAAGATTGAAAGAAAAGAATGACTTAAGGGGGAGAGAGAACATGATTGCATAATTTAAGGGGGGAGACAACGATAATAAAATATTCAAAATTGAGCATATTTGGAGTGGGAGCAATTATATTTAAATCATGAACCAATGTTATTTTGTAAATCATCGAAAGGGAGATATTGTTGAGAAAACGTGTTTGAATGATTTACAAATGCATGATTTAAATAATACGAGTTTACGAAATGCATAAAAACTTATTATTTGACACGTTTTATGTGATATACATGCCTCATATGCTTATATATATTGTTGTCGTACTAACAAACCATGAAGCTTTAAAGCGTACCTCATATGGAAAACATTTATTGTCTTTGAACTATTTTCAGGTGCCACAATTAATGAACTAAACTAGTTCATTAAGTAAAGTACTTAAAATAATGAACTAACTAGTTCATCAAATGGAGACATATTTGTTGGAAGCTACATGGCAACGAATTTGGAAATGGAAAGTCTCCTCCCTATTTAATCTTACACGCCATATATATATATATGTTATATATATATATTCATATTTTTTAAAAAAGGCACAATATATATATATTTCGACGTACTACAGACACGTTAATATATCACAAACATTCGTCAACATCACACCACTATACATCTTATAATCATGAGTATATTCAGGTCTTATATCATATGATATAAGTCATGTTGATGACAAAATTATAACGACATGTTACAAGGTCATAAACTGAAAATTGTCGTATCGGGTGACTACCGAAACTTCACTGACGTGTCACATACTTGCCATATAAAGATGGTCAGCCTATATATTTCAAAAATAGCAAAACATTTCGTGGCTCACATGTTCAAATCAGCTACTAAAGCATTCCATGTTGGCAGACACAAATCACCCACAATTTAGGCCAAATTTGTGGAGATTTCAAATTCAAATCTTTTACATAGATGGGGCGCTTTCTCCATCAGCTATTAGAGCTTAATATACACTTTATTTTATGATTATTAGGTGTAACATAACATATACGATATGTGCAAGAAGTTTGAATTTAATCGGAGAAAATCATGTAATCAACGAAAGTCAAAAATTCGGTTTTCTACAAACACAACACATGGATAGTTTTTTTGGCATGAGATGTAACATGCATCTAGAAAATTTTTACACATTCAAGATATGTTAAAGTGTTCTAGAAAATTGAAAATAGGTCTGATTATTATTTACCATATATGTGTAAATATTGTGCATTATTTGACAAAGCTTACTATAGTGAAATTTCAGCATATGCCTAGCTATATCACACGCCATTTGAAGCCATGATGGAGCCAAGGTGGAGTTTATTTGGCAACTCAATTGGTGGAGAATATGCCACATAAGCTTAGTGACATAAAGGAGGGCACTAGATATGAAAGGAATTCAAAACTACAACACATGCTGAAAAATTTTCAGCAAATGTCATAGGTGGCGATTTTTGGTCCTTAATGCACCTTAATTTGCATCCCAAAATTTAAGGGATTGAAGGTTGGTAGTATGGAAATATTTTGACTACCTTTTGGCACATGTTTTATGAGTTTTTTTCATATTTTTAAAGCTTATTGAAGGATTTCAGGTTGGACCAATCATCAAGTGACAGGTAAGCAAGATGTAGTCATCCTTCCAATCATAGTGTGCCAAGTAAGCAAGATATCTCCACACCAGGAAATCTTCCAAGGACATTAAGGAGAATTCTCAAGAGTGGAAGAAGCCCTAAAGGGGGTGGCCTAGTGGAAATAAAAGGAAGATAATAGTGCAAACAAGACCGAGACTACAATTCATATTCTCTCAAGTGCAAGAAGCAATACTACTTTCTTCTTCTCCTTTTCTTTCTTCTTCTTCTTCTCTCAAGTCTATTGTTCATATATTTTAAATGTTGTATAGGCTTTGAATATACCGTCCACACTCATTCATTGTTGTAAAAGGTTGATCAAGGTGTGATCAAACCTTCATTCAATTGGTGGTGGTGTCCGTGATTCGTTTGCTCAATTATATTGATTGTAAAAGGGCGGAGTTAGTGTTTAACTAGTTCATTAAGTAAAGTACTTGAGGTAATGAACTAACTAGTTCCTTAAATGGAGACATATTTAGTGGAAGCTACATGGCAAAAAATTTGGAAATGGAAAGTCTCCTCCCTATTTAATATTACATGCCATATATACATATATATATATATATATATATATATTTTAAAAAAAGGCACAATACACATATACTTCAACATACCACCGACACGTTACATATATCACAAACGTACGTCAACGTCTCACCACTATATACACCTCATATTTATGAGTATATTCAGGTCCTATATCATATGACATAAGTTATGGTGATGACAAAATTATAACGATATGTTACAAGGTCATAAACCGAAATTGTAGTATCAATTGACTACCGAAACTTCACCGACGTGTCACGTACTTGCCATATAAAGAGGGCCAGCCCATATACTTCAAAAATAGCCAAAATTTCGTGGCTCACATATTCAAATCAGCCACTAAAGCATTCCATGTTGGCATACACAAATCACCCACAATTTAGGCCAAATTTATAGAGATTTCAAATTCAAATCTTTTAAGCACATGGGGAGCCTCATTCATCAGCTATTTGTGTTGTACCCAACAGAAATCATTCTGTATCTCTGACTCTTATGAGGTGGTTTAATAAAATATCATTCCTTCCAAGTGCATTTTATTAAATTTCATTATTTCTTCTTCAATTAAATTTCCTTAAAGTAAAAATTATAAGAAATTATATAATTATATAAATATGTCCCATGAAGCAATTGCAATGACAATTATATCCCCCAACCCTTTACAGAAATCGCCATACATAGAGTCTTGGAGACTCTAGAACCATCATTATTCTTAATGCCCAACTAACTATTTTATTAGCTCTCTTAAAACCATCCTCAAAGTTTAAACATGGAGTAAATAGCCTAACAAAGTAAATATCCTTTCATGATTATGCCTCAGGTTCTTGAAGAGTCTCCTTCCTTTTTTTAAATCAGCCGAGTACCTCATGGTCTATTCCATGTAACGTCCCTCAAGACTATACTAGAAACTCCATCATTTCCTCTCCCTCAAAATACTCTCAAGCATTCACCCAAGCAACTCCCTAAAGGTCCCTTGCATACCTCGGAAGATTGAGAGACCCTGGGGTATCTCAGCACTCCATTCGGCAAGCTTAGAACTAAGGAGATTCAAGACCATCATCCTCATAGGCTCAAAAACCCATCTAGGTAAATTGTATTCTAAATTCCAAAGTGAATTCCAAGTTGCATTTATGTAGCTTTCCTCTTGCCCTATTTTCTCTCTATAAAACCGTGACCTTCTAATGGTCACTAGGTGAAGATTTTTCAAGCTATTAAGTGGTGCTAACATCTTGATGGGTTGGACCTCATTCAATCTCCATTTAAGCTCTATTTTGGTAAGACAATATAGCCTCAATCTAGCTCTCTTGTTCATTAAAATATTAGCTAATATTCACCCTTCTTCTCCTCACCAAAACCGTATGCCTCTTTGGTGAAATTGGAGGAAACTTCAATCCATTTCAACCCAAGACTCAAGCTAGGAAGAATTCCTAAGATCAAAAGAGGCAAGTATACTCTAGACACTCTTGATTTATTTGTGAAATTGTATGCTTGAATGTCTAGTTGTTTTAAGTTATGAACCTTAGATGGAGTACTAAGTGCAAAGCATGAGAAATTGGATGTTTTATAACAGAAATTGTTTGCATGTTGAGTGATTATCCCCGTGGATCTGTTATGTGCCTAATTTAAGCATGATATGAGACCTATTCTTCACTTAAAGGGGCTGTTTTGATGATTAGTTGAATGGTGAAATAGTTCTTGTTTGAAAGAGACTTTATGAGGCATAAAATGTATAGAAATGCATGAATAGTGGACTGTTTGGTAGGTAGTGTTAGACAGCCCTAAAACGCCCCTTTTGTATGTCAACCCATGTTAAAAATGGAGTATTTGTTCCCTTTATAAGTTGGTTTTATGGACCATTAAGGTGCATTATTGATATGAGCGTCAAGCATGTTAAAAATGAAAGAATTGGGAGCTTGGTAATTTCGGCTTTCTTAAGGACTAGGGGAATGATTGAACCTTTCTTCCCATTACTTTAATATATGTTTGGAACTCAAGAATTCATGGTTGGAAATTTGGGTTAAATATTTCTTGTGATGGTTATTTGACTTAGTAAAAGGATGCTTGGTATCTTTATGAAAATGTCATGTTCTACGTATAGTTTACGTGGCTGTTCGGCTTGGGGGTAGTGTGTAGCTTAAAGGATACCATGAGACCTGAAAGGTTCATGTTAAAATGTGTACTTTGTGGTTAGCAAGTTATTTTAGGAGTTGGAGTTGGTTTGGGAGATGTTTGAAGAGTAATAGTATTGATATGTAAGATTCTCTGAAACAGGACTATTTTGGTAGAAACTTCCTTTGCCTTAAAATGAGCCTTAGAAATGTGTAATTGGGATGAATTTTGATGTTCTGGTAGCTTGATATGTGTATTCGGTGTGTGTGGTGGAAATTCTGCAAAAGAGCTTTTGGTTTGACCTCAATGGAATTTTTAGTAAGGACGGTCACTACAGATTCTGCTGGTACCCAGGCTGAGAAAAATAATTATTTGACCCCTTTAAACCTGTCGGATTGCTTTAAACTTTTTATGGTATTAACCTGAGGCATAGATGCACACATCCATGTAAAGAAATTGGCTTGAAACCTCTGTTTTAAGGGCTAACAATGAGGTGAAGGTCGTGGTACAGAACTGGAAAACAGGACAGTTTGATGTTGTGCATTGTGAGACCTTGATCTTATTTATTTAGACTTAGATGTGATGTTTGGGCATATGGATATTGTACCTTACTATGTTGGCTATGTCTTCCAGGTGATAGTCTTAATTAAATGCTGTTTTATGGCCCTTGGAACTGAGATGAGGCGGGTACTACGCTGTAGAATTCTGCAGTACCCCTTGATGGTAATTTTATGTTTTGAGGACCTTAGACATGTTGAAATGTTTCAAAATTTTTATGGCATGTATATAAGATTCCATTATGCATGTTTGTGGCAAACGTTTCTGGAAATAGGCTCTGGATTGGTGATTTTGAGGCCGTGTGAACAGGGCATTGCTGCTGGATTGTTTCTCCAGCTTAAGAGACAAGTCCGTATATGTTTTCTATGATGTATATAGTCATGAATTTCATGTTGCATATCATGCATTGAATTGTCCATATTCATGTGATTTATGAAACAGATTTTATGCCAACGAATTGTAAGAAAACTCTCTTCTGTGAAGATAAGTTTTCTGTTTTTGAAAGAAAATTTCCTATGGTACCATTACTTCCTGGCTAGCACAACCCGCTCCAGATCCGGGGTTAACTGATCTGAGGTCGATGATTGATGATCATCCAGGCCCATAGATAATAGACCTGATGATGATGATTTATGACCGTCCAGGTTCGGAGATAATAGACCTGATGATGATGATTGATTGTATGATCGTTTTCAAATCCAGCAATAATAGATCTGAAGGGAATGGTATCACCATTTTCTGATCCGGAAATAATAGATCTGAAGGGAATGGTATTGCCGTTTTAGATCCGGAGACAATAGATCTGAACCCTCTCTACTCCTTGTCTTATGACGATCATGTTTTGAAAGTAAGAATGATCGAAATTGGTTTTCATCATATCATGTTGCATTGCATTTGGATATTCATACACATTGCATACGATTGTGAGTAGAATGCTTAGCCTATTGTTGCCTAAGTTACGATCATGTTACCATTGCGGCTATTGGGTTAAATGTCAGGTATGTCGGAAAAGTTGAGGTTCTTGGGATTTGGTTCATGTGTACAGTTTCCATTTATTTCATGATTGGTTATGGTGTACTTGCTGGTTACTTTGTCACTCACCCTTCTATTTTTCCCCAGAGCCTGTAGATAATGGTGTAGAGTGGATTGATGATGAGCCTCGAGTTCCGTATCCGTAGTCATGAGAGTGGATTGCAGCTTAAGGACTTTTATGCTGGGCTTATATTTTGTGGACTTATTTTGGGAACTTTGATTTCAGATTTGTCTCTATTTTGCAAACTTGGTTTGTAAACTCCATGTCGGATGTTCGTTAATGTTTTCTTTGAAAGTTTTTTTATTCTGCCTAAATTTTGCTTACCTGTTATGATGATGACATTGTACTCCATGATTTTGTCATGAACTGTGACATATTATGCATTGATGCTTTGTACTTCCATAGTGAAGTAAGGCGGGTGCACCATACGCGGGTTTGTCGTATACGGGGCGCTGCAATTAGAGATTAATATACACTTTATTTTATGATTATTATGTGTGACAAAACATATATGACATGCGCAAGAAGTTTGAATTTAATCGGACAAAAATCGTGTAATCGATGAAAGTCGAAAATTCAATTTTTTACGAACACAACACATGGAACCTTTTTTTGGCATGAGATGTAACATGTATCTAGACACTTTTTACACATTCAAGACATGTTAAAGTGCTCTAGAAAATTCAAAATAGGGCTAATTATTATTTACCATATATGTGTAAATATTATACATTATTTGACAAAGCTTACTAAAGTGAAATTTCAGCACATGCCTAGCTATATCACACGCCATTTGCAACCATGATAGAGACAAGGTAGAGTTTATTTGGCATCTCAATTGGTTTAGAATATGCCACATAATCTTAGTGACATAATGGAGGGCACTACATATGGAAGGAATTCAAAACTACCACACATGCTGAAAAAGTTTCAGCACATGTCCTATGTGGCGATGTTTGGTCCTTAATGCACCTTAATTTGCATCCCAAAATTTAAGGGATTGAAGGTTGATAGTATGGAAATATTTTGACTACCTTTGGCACATGTTTTATGAGTTTTGTATGATTTCTACAACTCATTAAAGGATGCCAAGTTGGACCAATCATCAAGTGACAAGTAAGCAAGATCTAGTCATCCTTCCAATCATAGTGTGCCTAGTAAGCAAGATGGTGTCATCTCTACACAAGTCAATCTTCCAAGGACATTAAAGACAATTCTGAATAGTTGAAGAAGCCCTAAAGGGGGCGGCCTAGTGGAAATAAAAGGAAGAGAATATGCAAACAAGGCCAAGACTACAACTCATATTCTCTCAAGTGCAAGAAGCACTACTACTTTCTTCTTCTTCTTTTCTTTCTTCTTCTTCTTCTCTCAAGCCTATTGTTCATATATTCTTAATATTGTATAGGATTTGAATATACCATCCACACTCATTTGTTGTTGTAAAAGGTTGATCAAGGTGTGATCAAACCTTCATTCAATCGGCGATGGTGTCCGTGATTTGTTTTCTCGATTGTATTGATTGTAAAAGGGTGGAGTTAGTGTTTAACTCCAGACCCCTTGTGGTAAGGTGTTTGTGGTGTTTAATGATAACCGAGGAAGGTTTTCTCGAATACTAGAGTAGGTTGATTTAACCGAACCATTATAAAATCCTTGGTGTTCTTACCTTTCAGCATTTTACTTTCAGTTTCCAGTTTTAGAATCATTTTCATTGCAATGGTAATAATAGAAAAAGATTTTCAAAAATCACAAAATTTTCCACAAACATAGAGACACGTCCTAGATTACATTTGGCATAAGTTTCACCTTATTTGGATAAGTATAAGTCAGTCAAACGTTAATAGTTCTGACACTACTGCAATCTAATTTTCAGATTTGTAAAGGTTGAGAATATCAACGTATTTCATATACTTACCATAGGAATTTTGAAAAACTGTTTCAATATTTTAAAGTACATATCCTAAAGGTCATTCCATAAAAGTTTCAGATCATATAGAATCACCAATTAATAGGAATAAAGTTTTCAAGTCATAGTACTGTTTCTGGCAGATTTTCATAGTCTGACCGAAAACGTATTTTCAAGGGGTTAGGAGTGGAGTTTTAATTAGAAATTTTAGTGAGTCACTTACAACATCTGAGAATTGATTCACACCAAATTTCACAATTTTTGAAGGTCTACAACTAGGTGTTTTAGTTATTTCAAATCAGGATCTGAAAACAGAAACTGTTTTATTAAGTGAGGTTTTTGGTTCAAAAGTATTTAAAAACCAAATTTTCTGCACCGACTATTCATCCCCCCTTCTAATGGCACTATACAGGTCCTACAATCCTATCTGAAACAACCATTTTAACATGCTCAGTTCACACGTCATAAAAAAATAATTTTATTTCTAAGTGTTTTATTCTTGTTTTAAAGAAAGCAGGTTAAATATTAAGGCTCCATGTTAATTCCATTTGATATTAAATAAGGTCATATCATTACCCTAAACCAGTCTGAGGAACCTATACTAAGGCTGTCGCTCTCAGTCTGAGATCCTATACTTAGACTCTACGATCTCAGTTTAATTTCTACAATCATAACCTATGTTCTACGATCATAGCCTAATACATGTTGTTGCTTTCTTAACGTTGCCCGCTGTGGATCTGGAGCCCCAGGCTCTGATACCACCTATAGCCCCTGCCTGGGACCAGGGTCATGGTACGGTGCATCCGCCGTACTCTGTTACGAGAAGTTCAAGGCGTCGATAACATTCATGTGTATGCCAACATAATATGAATCGTAATCGCGGAACAATATAAAATATACAACGCATAACCGACATGCATAAAAAAATAACTAGATGCGAGTACAAATGAAGTGTCACCAGTACATATCAAAATACAATTCTGAAATAACATAAAGAAAATAAATAATCCTGTCTATAAGTCCATCACTGATGCTCACTCTTTGCCTCCTCTCCTCCTGTGTCTAAACTGACTTCTGGCCCTGCGATGAGGTAAATGATGGGGTGAGCAATAACAAATCGCTCAGCAAGTATTTCCTTATAGGTTTGTCATGTGGACCATGCATGATGAACAGAACATGCAACGTGAACAATAACATAGCATGTACTAACAGATGAACTAAAACAACAATGCGCGAAACAGGCAAACTGTAGAAAGAATATCACAGATTGAAGTATTCACTAGCCGTTCGTATTTCCTTATTATTACGTAATGGTACAGTCTTTTACATATACTTCAGACACAATTTCTTTGCTTCTGTATATGCTAAATCTTACGCTGTAACATCATTTCTAATCCGCTAAGGGTCAAGCCTATATCTGGTAGGGTGACTCAGGTATACATGCGTAAGATATGCGATAAAATGTCATTCATCTTTTTCAGAGAAATCATGCAACTCATAAACGTGTCAGAAATTGTTGTATCAGATGCGTTCAAAACAATGTTTAGAACATGTCTTAACTTATACAAACGTACACAAGACCCAGCGACTGGACTCTCTTAAGTAGTCATGTACTGTCTATGAATCCCGATGGTCCAACCATAGTGTTACATCATACGTACATAGACTAATGTAACTCTCCGAGTAGTCATCTACCGTCTATGAATCCCGAGGTTCTACCTCGGTGTTACATCATACATATAAGACTAGCAGAAACACATTGGCGAAAATCCTGGGTCCCAGACACGGTGTTAGACTCTGCCAGAACGTAAACATATACTCGCCATATGACGCCAACCTCTCACATAGGTTCCACCGTCATGAGACGACACACAAAAAAACACCCAGCTAGGGGTGTATTAGAACAAATATTGCCCCTGACACCCTCACTACTACACCCGATGTCGGCAGCCTCCAACATACATATGAGCTGCTAAAACAGCGTAACATGTCTCATATGGAGCTACTCGTCGCGAGGTACGGTTCGTGAAAAAAATCCTTTTAGAAGATTTTGACTTGATCTGTAAATATGTTGCTTTAAAGAAAATCATTTTACAACGTTTCGCATGATAATCATTTTTATAATTACGTATCGTCTTAAACTTCGTCATATGTAGGGGGAAAATGTGAGATTTCGGGATGGTATCATACTTCTAATAATTTCATCACTTACGACTCTTGGTTGGTTCGTTTATCATATCATAGGCTTAAGCCAAATCCCTATTTTAACTCTTATTGATGCTCTCGGTATACCTTCATAATCAGCCCACTTTTGGGCTTAAAAATACGTAGAATCTTGTCCTCTACAGGAATTTTGGTAGACTAGACCACTTTTATTTTAATTGTTATTTCTTTATTTCCTTGTTTTCCCTTTTCTCGTTGCTGGTCCTAAAATGTACCGAATCCATATTTCTTCATGTATGTAATCCAAAGCATTATACTAGTACATATGAAGGCCATTGGGCCGAGAGTAACACAACACACCCACATTTATACAATTGTCAACTTGTAGTTTTCCTTATTATATACAAGATACAACTACAAGTACACAAACAATTCATAAAATGTCACCATTCAACTAGGTTTGGCCACTTGGCCGAAACTTAAGATACATACAAATTTGTACGCCTCTCCACTTATTAGTTATATGCTATATGCGACACGCATTCTTATACATACATGACTAACATACAAAGATAACATCCTGGCACATTTTCATCACTTTGGCCGAGATAAACATACACACCCTCACTCATGCACACTCCTATTTGTTAATTACATGAATACAACAAGTTGTCCATATGTATAATTTAATAACTCCTAGACAACGTCATCATCACATTTTATGGCCATTTGGACGTATGTACCATGCACACACACACCCACATAATTTTTACAAAATGTGTACTACACTTTTACCTACAGAATGATTACCCTCTAAGCTTACCCACTTCCATCTTCTTAGTCCTAATAAAGACTTAACCAACATGCAACATATACACACAAACCACATGCAACATATACACACAGACCGTGGAATGCATTACTCACCCAACATTTATTACATCCTCTAAACATATTCCACTTTCATATGTGAATATGGTTAACTTATCAAGATGACAGACATGCACCACCCCTAATCGACCAAATTTTCACAAGTTCACATACACATGATGTCTACCTTTCAAGCACATGCAAGATGGCACATACATGAATGTTATGAAAATTATGGAAGCAAGACAACAATAAGAGAGCGAATCACCAAAGAACCTTGGCTTGAGGCGTGTATACACACTTTCCGTAAGGAATATTTGCCCCCACTAGATGCTGCAGGGTTATAGGCAAACTTCCTCCTAGGATACAACAGCCAACAATCTCTAATCCTCAGCAAATAGGATTGAGAAAACAATGAACTTTCAAACAAAAGTGTTTTAGAAGATGGAAGAAGAAAGTAGTATGCTTGTGTGTTATATGAAGCAAAGTTATCTTCAAAAATGGGTGTTAATAGCCTATTTATAGGCTCTTAAACTCCAGAAAGACGTTGCCTGGTGGTTGGAGGAAGTTTCAAGGTGCAAAAGTTGCAACTTTAGATGAAAAGTTGCACCTGCTGGCACATCGATCGATCGATGTATCGATCGATGTATACATCGATCGATCGAAGTATCGATCGATGTCTCACAGTAGCTTCCAACTTTATTCTGGCCAACATCGATCTGTCACATCGATCGATCGATGTTACATTGATCGATCTATGTGATCGATCTATGTTGGACAGAAAGTTTCAACTCTGCACCTAGGGTACATCGATCGATCGATGTATACATCGATCGATCGATGTGATCGATCTATGTCCGACAGAATACTCAACTTCATTTTCTAGCCACATGGATCTATCCATTTGATACATAGATCGATCCAAGTCATGAGTCAAGCTATTCTTGCTTATTCCAACACCATTTCACTTTCATCTTTGATCCCAAAACACACAATCTTCATTCCATTGCTTTTACAAACTATTATAACAATCCCCCACTTAGTTTGTAAAACAACTTATGACATTTCATGCATTTAAGAAGTATCTTTCGATTTGAACCTCTTATTAGTATAACATCTCAAAGTTCTAACGAAATCATGATAGCTAAAAAGCCTTGAATCAGATTCCTATGTGCTAGAACCGGAAATATTATACACATGAAACCACACTTTCAACCGAAGTCCATTTTAAACCGCACTTTATGGCCTTGTGCTACCCCTAGTATTCATGAACATTTCAAGATCATTGCTTGTCGAAGCGGCACCACTTCCCATGTTCATATAGGTGAAGATTAAGATAATTCCTCTTAATCCTTCATTAAGAGTGTTTTAACACTCACCCTCCTTTAACACTAACATTCCAATTCTTTAAAGATCAATATCATGCGGCTTGATTCTTTAAAGATCAATCGTAGTGCTTTAATACCTCACTTTGTGACTTGTTGTTACCCATTGAACCTTTAGCTAGTGGTATGCTAGACAAGGTCGGGTTTCTATCACAAGTGAACTTATCCCATACGTCTCAATCCCATCCCTAAAGATGTACTCTGTACCAAGTCTTTTGATAGACTCTTTGTCAACGGATCCGCCAGGTTATTACAGGATCTGACGTACACAATGGCTATTACACCATCAGTTATCAATTGCCTTACATAATCATGCCTAAGGCTGACATGTCTAGATTTTCCGTTATAGATTTTACTATAAGCTCTAGACATCGTTGCTTGGCTATCACAGTGTAAAGAAATGGCTGGCATCGGTTGTGGCCACAACTCTATATCCAATAAAAGATTTCTCAGCCATTCCGCTTCTTTACCTGCAGAACCCAATGCTATGAATTCGGATTCCATTGTTGAATGAGTTATGCATGTCTGTTTCTTTGAAGCCCAAGAAACAGCACCACCACCCAATGTAAATATCCAACCCGTAGTAGATTTGTTATCACCAACACTAGTTATCCAACTAGCATCAGTATAACCTTCTAACACGGCTGGAAAGTTACTATAAAACAATCCATAATCCATAGTCTTTTTCAAGTACCCAAGTACTCGCCCGATTGCCTTCCAATGGTCTATACTAGGATTACTAGTATACCTTGATAATTTACACACCGCAAAGGCAATATCCGGTCTAGTGCAATGCATAGCATACATTAAACTACCAATTGCACTAGCATATTCCAGTTGAGCTACTGCTCTACCAGTATGTCCAGTCAATTTGTATGAGGCATCGAAAGGTGTGTTTGCTTCTTTGATCTCCAAATGTTTGAACTTGTTCAACACTTTGTTTACGTAATGAGATTGACAAAGAGCAAAACCCCCACTATGTTTGGACACCTTTATCCCTAAGATAGTATCTACCTCACCCAAATCTTTCATTTGGAATTGTGAAGTTAAATACTTCTTAGTTTCATTTACTCCTTCCATATTAGTACCGATAATGAGCATATCATCCACGTACAAACAAATAATAACACCATATTTGTCTGTAAACTTGGAATATACACACTTATCTGCACCATTATGTCGGAAACCATCCTTCAAAATGGTAGTGTCAAACTTTTCATGCCATTGTTTCGGTGCTTGTTTCAATCCATACAATGACCTTATCAATTTGCACACTTTGTGCTCATTCCCCGGAAGTACAAAACCTTCCGGTTGTTCCATATAGACTTCCTCGTCTAAATCACCATTGAGAAATGCAGTCTTAACATCCATTTGATGAATAACCAAGTTATTAATGGATGCTAATGCTATCAACACTCTAATGGATGTTATTCTTGCCACAGGAGCATATGTATCAAAATAGTCTATCCCTTCTCGTTGTCTAAAGCCTTTGGCTACTAATCTAGCCTTGAAAGTTTGAAGTGAACCATCCGTATTGTATTTCCTGCGAAATACCCATTTACATCCAATAGCTTTGGAACTTGGAGGCAAATCAGCGAGAATCCACGTATTGTTAGACAATAACGAATTCATCTCATCATCAATAGCTTCCTTCCAAAATGATGCATCTCTCGATTGCATCGCCTCCTTATAGGATTTTGGATCATCTTCAACGCTTAGTACAATAGGTATTTGATTAAACACCTTTGTCCTATTACCTTCAACTAAGAAAGTAATAGATTGCGAAGAAATGAAGTCCGGATGTAAATACTTTTCCTTTCTAGCACGTTGACTTCTCCTAACCTCAGTTGGAGAATCTTGATATGAATCATCAACACTAGAAGGATCATTAGTAAAATCACCAACAATAGGATCATTCAAACTCTCACTTGTTGAACTTTGATTTGAATCTGTTCTTAAGAATTTATTCTCAAGAAATTCAACATCTCTAGATTCAACAACCACATTGGATTCTAAATCTAGAATCCTATATGCTTTAGAGTTTTCAGCATATCCAATAAAGACACCTTTAAGAGCTCTTGGCCCTAACTTAGTCCTCTTTGGATCCGGTACTCTATAATAGACTAGACAACCCCAAACTCTAAGATAACTTAGATTTGGTTTTCGTTTCTTCCACAATTCATATGGAGAAACCTTAAACTTCTTAGAAGGAATTCTATTATGAATATGACAAGCCGTTAACAAGGCTTCTCCCCACAAATTCTTTGGCAATCCAGAGTTTATTAACATTGCATTCAGCATGTCAACTAAACTTCTATTCTTTCTTTCAGCCAAACCGTTCTGTTGGGGAGTGTATGGAGCACTTTTCTGGTGTATGATACCATTCTCCTCACAGAATTGATTAAATTCAAGAGGAAAGTATTCACCACCATGATCACTCCTTAGAACTTTGATTTTCAATCCCAATTGATTTTCGACTTCCATTTTATAGACTTTGAACATGTCAAAAGCTTCATCCTTATGCCTTAGTAAATATACATAAGTATATCTAGAAGCATCATCAATGAAAGTTATGAAATATCGATTTCCACCTCGGGTTAAAACTCCGTTCAATTCACAAACATCTGAATGAACAAGTTCTAAGAGTTCGGTTTTCCGTTCAACTTTCGGAAACGGCTTCTTTGTCATTTTTGCTTGTATGCATACTTCACATGTTCTTTCATTTTCATCTTTGCAAGAAATTAAGGCATGCTTAGACACGAACTTAATAGTTGTATTACTAACATGTGCAAGTCTATCATGCCACAATGAAAAAGAAGAATCAACAGAGTAAACAGAAACTGCGGAATTCTTATTAATACTTAATTTGAACATCCCGTCGCAAGCATAACCCTTGCCGACAAAGATACCATTCTTGGACAATATAATCTTGTCCCCCTCCATTACAATCTTGAATCCACTCTTACAAACAAGACTAGCAGAAACAAGATTCTTAGAAATCTCGGGTACATGTAGAACATTGACTAATAACAACTTCTTTCCAGAAGTAAAGTCTAATTCTATACTACCTTTACCCAAGACTCTTGTGGCACTGCGGTTTCCCATCAGAACTTGTTGGCTATCATCCACAACTTGATAGGTCTTGAATAAAGCCCTATTGTTGCATACGTGTACAGTTGCACCCGAATCGAACCACCAATCATTTGTGATTTCGTTCGAAGCCATATGTAGTTCTGTTACCATACCAACATGCAACCCGGAAACCATTGCTACCAATTGATCGGTTCCAATGTCTACCATATTTGCATTGTTGGTAGGTTGAGAACTACCACCCTGTTTTGGTTTCTTACGAAACCAACAGTCCTTCTTGAGATGCCCTTTCTTACCACAATTATAACATCTCTTGCCCTTCTTGGATTCTGCTTTGTCAGTGGATTCAGAATAATTGGAGTTCTTCCTTTTGTTTCCAACCGAAACTCCTGCTTTCCCTTTGACATAATGCACTCTAGGTGCATCATCAGAGACATGTCTCTTTACAAGACTCCTCGTCTCTTCTTCAATTCGCAGATGCTTATGAAGTTGTTCAAGGGAAAAAGTTCGGTTGAGTGCAGTAATTTCTTCCTGTAGTCATTCCAACTAGGAGGAAGCTTAGCAATGATTCCTCCTACTTGTAATGCCTCAGAAACTTCTACACCCAACTCTTTCAATTTAGAAACAATGACCTGCAACTCGTGCACTTGGTCCATGATCGACAAATTTTCAACCATCTTAAAATTAAAATACCTCATCACCTGGAATTTGTCTGCGCCTTGTTTTTCGTTGTTGTACTTGAACTCCAAGGCGTTCCATATTTCCCTCGGTGATGACGTTGCCGTGAACAGATCGTAGATACGATCTGTCAAGTTGTTGAGGATATGCCCTCGGCAAAGCATATTATCCTCCTGTCTCTTCCTCCAAGCAGCCTTGACCTCCTCGGAGTCATTGTCTTTTGGAGTTGGTAAATCCTTCAGATTTGGGTCGAGACAGTACCCAATCTGAAGTGCAGTCAGGAGGAACAACATTTTGTCCTTCCATCGAAGATAGTTAGTGCCATCAAAACGATCAAGCTTCATGCTCTCTTGGTTCAAGAATGTCTTTGAATCCATCTTCAGATATTCCTTACGATTGTTATGAAAATTATGGAAGCAAGACAACAATAAGAGAGCGAATCACCAAAGAACCTTGGCTTGAGGCGTGTATACACACTTTCCGTAAGGAATATTTTCCCCCACTAGATGCTGCAGGGTTATAGGCAAACTTCCTCCTAGGATACAACAGCCAACAATCTCTAATCCTCAGCAAATAGGATTGAGAAAACAATGAACTTTCAAACAAAAGTGTTTTAGAAGATGGAAGAAGAAAGTAGTATGATTGTGTGTTATATGAAGCAAAGTTATCTTCAAAAATGGGTGTTAATAGCCTATTTATAGGCTCTTAAACTCCAGAAAGACGTTGCCTGGTGGTTGGAGAAAGTTTCAAGGTGCAAAAGTTGCAACTTTAGATGAAAAGTTGCACCTGCTGGCACATCGATCGATCGATGTATCGATCGATGTATACATCGATCGATCGAAGTATCGATCGATGTCTCACAGTAGCTTCCAACTTTATTCTGGCCAACATCGATCTGTCACATCGATCGATCGATGTTACATCGATCGATCTATGTGATCGATCTATGTTGGACAGAAAGTTTCAACTCTGCACCTAGGGTACATCGATCGATCGATGTATACATCGATCGATCGATGTGATCGATCTATGTACGACAGAATACTCAACTTCATTTTCTAGCCACATGGATCTATCCATTTGATACATAGATCGATCCAAGTCATGAGTCAAGCTATTCTTGCTTATTCCAACACCATTTCACTTTCATCTTTGATCCCAAAACACACAATCTTCATTCCATTGCTTTTACAAACTATTATAACAATGAAGATATCCATACATTGTCTATTCTAGCCATTCCCAAAGCATGTATGTTGACAATTCACATAAAATTGAAGATGGAGACTTTGCTTATGATGTCTACACCTACCTATACATATAACGCTCATGATGGCCATGAATTTAACATGCGAGGTCTTTCTTTTACCCTCCTAATCTTGATAATGCAAATACATGAAGATTATGCCAAGATTATCAGCAAAATAACATGCACGACTTATTTCTTTAAGTTCATGGGAACGCCATTCAACCTTGGTGCATACATGATCCAAACCTTTGAGATTAGCCTCAAAGACTCAATCTTTACAACATGCATGAAGAAAATAGGACGAATACTTGTCTTTGTTTGATTCTTACACTTTATTAAGGAAAAGATTGCCTCTTTCCTTTGCCTTTGTTGACTTACAGTTCTTGGAGCTAGATTGAAAGAAATATGGGTTAATTTTTAGATGTAAAGATTAATACCTGTCCAAGCTCAAATCTTAGAAAACTCAGCTTGGAAAATCTTTGAAGTGGTCTCACCTTCCACTTAAGAAACCTTCTTCTTTTCTCCTCCTTCAATCTCATGGGTGTTATGTAGAAAATAAGGAAAGTTGAGCCTTTTCGAAAGATGAATGATAAGAGAATGTTTAAAAAGTGGTTTAGTTCTTACCTTGAGGATCCTTGCACATGCAAGCCTGTTCTTCACCTTCGATGTTGAATAACTTGTTTTTCTTCTTGCTTAAGGGATCACGGTTTAGGGCCCTAAAAGAGCTGGAATGATCTTTGTTCTTGCTTTTATTAAAGAAGAGGAGATGGTTCCTGCCTTGGATTGAACTTAGAATGAAAAGGAGGGAATAGAGAAATGGAATTTCTTCTTGTTAGGGACTTCACGGTTGGAAAGTTTTGGAGGGGAGAAGAAACTAAAGATTGGGAGAGAAGAGATGACAAAGTGGAAGAGTGTAGAGAAAAGAGGAATTTTGAAGTGAGAGAATAATTCACTTAGCTAAAAAAATGGAGAATGGAATGGAAAAAGTGGTGGAAGAATTTTGATTCCTTCTGGTGGAGTCTTGGCCGAGATTCTTTGGGGAAAAAGGAAAAAGAATTCTTGTCTTGTAGTTAAGAAGTTAGTGGAGAGGCTTTTCCTTGCATGAAATTTGATTGGTGTAAAAATAGGCATGGAGAGTAAATATGAGTTTTGTTCTTGGTGGTTAACCGAGATATATAAACAAAGAGTTGGGAAATGTTTGTCTTGTTGCTTAGTGTGATTGATGTAAGCAAAGAAGAGAGTTTGTAAAAATGGAATGATGTAGAGTGTGGGTTAAACTTTTCTTGTCCCTTTTTTCTTGTGCTGCCGAAATTGAAGGAAAAAGGACTAAGATTAGTTGTCTTGTAGTGGCTTGGGAAAGGGGAAAGAGAAGAAAGTGTAAGAAAAAATTGTAGGTAGTGTAAGAAATAAAGTGATGGGTGGGGAAAGAAAATGGAAGAAAATAGAAGTGGGAGAGAACTTGACCATGGCTGAGGTTGGAGGAAGGGAAGAAAATTTTAGTCTTATGGTATGGTTGAAGAAAATGCCAAACTATGTGTAAGAAAGGTACAAAGGAAGTAAGAATGATGTGATGGTTGGAGGAGGAGCGTAAGACAAACTTTGTCTTGCATGTGGTGGTGGGAGATAGCTTTTGAAGGTGGTGGTGGGGGAAATTACCATTTTGTCCTATCTGACTATTCTTATTTGTTTTTTATTTTTTCTTTTTCTTTAAATTCCTAATAAAAGTTGTGCAATTATTTATACATTTAATTTAATTATTCTTATGTCCCTGATAAGGCTTTAGGATTTCTTAAATTTTTATTAAGGGACAATACACACTTATTATGCTAAGTGTGGTACAACGATCGTACTCTAATTCCATGGTAATTCCTTTTTCCACTAGCCCGAGGGTGTGGGTCGTAACAATAGTGATTTGTTCTCAAAAGATGGACAGAGTTTTTGAATTGTAAGAAGAGTTTGTTTCATGTGCATGTCATTTTTTGCAAGCTCTCTTAAATTATTCTTTTTTGAATACCTTATCCTCTGTTTGAACTTAAGTCCCTAGCCTTACATTACAAGCTTAAAAGTCCTATTTTTTCTTTGTTGATTTGAGTCATCTACATTATTGGAGAGCGTGTAAGAAGAGCAAGCATATGGAATGTTCATAAATCATAGTTTGCATAATTTAGTCATAGTTTGCACAATAGTTAGTTTTTGATTTTATTAAATTTTATTTATTAGGTTTAAATTAAGGTAAAAAATATTTTTAGTACTTAAAATTAGTCCTCGTAGGATGGAAAACTCTCTTGCCTTCTACTGTACAATTGTACCTAGTACACTTAATAGTTAAAGGTTAGAAATACGTATCATGCATGCAATTTAAATAGTTTACTATGCAATTTGAAAGAATATTTGTTTAAATAACTATCATAAGTGACATGTCTATCAAATTGCCATGGTCTACCAAGTAAGATATGACTAACATGCATTGAAGTAACATCACACCAAATATCATCTTTATAACTACCAATGCTCAGCGAAATTAGAACTTGCTTACTTACGCTAACTTCACCAATATCATTTAGCCATGCAAGTTTGTAGGGGTGTAGATGATTAGTCATAGGTAAGTTTGATTTTCTAACTAGTTCTACAATAGCCATATTTGCACAAGAACCAGAATCAATTATCATAATGCACACTTTACCTTTGGTCATGCAATGAATATGGAAATGTTCTCCCTTTGTTGTTCATGATCATCTACCTTCTTATATGGATTCAAAGACTTTCCAACAGCAATAAATTCTTTAGCATCATAGTCATCTTGTTCACCTAAGTTATCTTCAAATTCAAGTTCATTATCATGCTCAGATTCAGACACATATTCATTAATTTCTTTAATTAACATAACTCGTTAATTAGCATAACTACGCACCTCTCCTACAGTCTTAGGGGTAGGTCATTCAACAATGGACCTAATATTCTCGTCATCCACTTCTACTCCTTCAGCGATGATTACAAAACCTAAGAAAACAACTCGTTCTAAGAAAAAAGAACACGTCTTGAAGTTATCATAGAGTTGTTCTTGTTTGAGTTTTTCCAAAGACGGCTCTAAGATGGTCTAGGTGATCCTCAATGCCTCAAGAATAGATAAGGATGTCATCAATGTACACCACTACAAATCTTCCTATGAATGATCTCAATACTTCATTAATTAACCTCATAAAGGTACTAGGGGCATTGGTGAGGTCGAATGGCATCACTAACCACTCATAAAGCCCAAATTTGGTTTTGAATGCTATCTTCCATTCAAGTCCCTCCTTTATCCTCACTTGGAAATATCCTTGTCTAAGATCAATTTTGGTGAAATACCTAGAACCATGCAACATATCCAACATATCATCCAGTATAGGTATAGGATGCATATACTTCACAGTGATCTTGTTTATGCCTCAGAAATCAATGCACATTCTCCAAGTACAATCTTTCTTGGGGACTAGGATAACAGGGACGTTAGATGGGCTTAAGCTCTCTCTAATTTGTCTACTGATTAAGAGTTCCTCCACTTGTCTTTCGATTTCTTTTGGTTTCTTCAGGGTTGGTTCTATATCCTAGCCTGTTTGAGAGGACAGCTCTTGGGACAAAGTCTATTTGATGTCTATTCTTCTCGAAGGTGGTAATCCTGATGGTGGTCCAGTGGGGAATAGAACATCATATTCCTGAATGAAGGATGCCACAGAGGTGGGTAAGATTGAGGGTAAATCATCATTACAAAGGAGGCATTCTTTATAGACTAAGATCAGGACAGTTTGGTTGGTATGAAGGCCATGCATCACCTCCCTTTGTTTTGCAAAAAACCCACATTTCTTCTTATTTTTTTGTACCTGCGGGCACTATTTCCTTTCTCTTACTCTCTTAGGTTTTAGCGTCATATTTCATGCAACCTGCAAACTTTTTCTCATCTTCTTTTTTCTTAGAATCGGCCCTAGGCTTACACATACACTTTTGATCTTCATGGACCTTATGAGGTGGAAGTGCATGCTTTTTACCATTCAATTTGAAAGAATATTCGTTTAAGTAACCATCATCAATAACATGTCTATCAAATTGCCATGATCTACCAACTAAGATATGACTAGCATGCATTGGGGCAACATCAGACAGAATATCATCTTTATAACTACCAATGCTCAACGTAATTAGAACTTGCTTACTTACGCTAACTTCACTACAATCATTTAGCCATGCAAGTGTGTAAGGGTGGGGATGATTAATCATAGGTAAGTTCAATTTTGTAACCAGTTCTACACTAGCCACATTTGCACAAGAACCAGAATCAATGATCATAGCGTACACTTTACCATTGATCATGCAATGAATATGGAAACTGTTCTCCCTATATTGTTCATGATCATCTATCTTCTGATATACATTCAAAGACCTTCTAACAGCAAGAAATTCTATAGCATCATAGTCATCTTTTTCACCTAAGTTTTCTTCAAATTTAAGTTCATTATCATGCTTATATTCAGTCACATATTCATTATTTTCTTTAATTAGCATAACTCGCTTATTATTAGGGCAATCTCATCCTATGTGGCCATGTCCTTGACACTTTAAACATTTAATATCTCGATATCCACTAGAAGGTTTAGAAGAACTCCCTGTAGAGGAGTTTTGTTTGCCTTCTTCATCATATTTTTGTGCGCTTTGCACATGTGTCTCATTCTTTTGGGACTTGGAAGGGTCACGATTTTGGCCTCCTGAAGGCCTGGAAATTCTAATACCTGTAGAATTTTTATGAAACCTTGAACATGAAGATTAATTAGTATGAAAAGAAGAATTGAAATTAGAAGAGCTACGTACCTTAAGTTGTTCAATCTTTTCAGCCATATGCATCAAAGATGTGAAGTCAAGGTAAAGTTGGAGTTTAACCCTTCGGTCTATGTCTCTGTTCAATCCATGTAAGAAAAATTCTTTGGTTGATTCCTCAGGTTCCTGCAAGTTAGATCTTTCTGACAAAATCTCTAGTTCTTTATAGCATTCATCTAAACTTTTAGTTCCTTGTCTTAAGTTGTGTAAAGTTGTGAAAATGGAATTTTCATTATTGTTAGGGATGAACCTATGTCTTAACTCATATTTCATTTCTTTCCATGTTAGAACTTGTGGTTGTCTTGTTTTAGTCCTATTTCTACAAAGATTAGTCAACCATTTTAATGCATATCCTGAAAACCCAATGGACGCGTACCTCGCCTTTTGCAACTCACTATAGTTTGAACAAGAAAAGATTAAATCCACTTTAGTTTTCCATTCTAAGTAATCCTCTGTGTTACTTTTATCATAAAACGTTGGAATGCTTATTTTAGTTTTTGAGAAAACATCTTTGGGATAAAGGGGATTTTGTCATCTATGATAACCACAGGGCTGATAATCACCAAAATCGCTTTCATCCTGTTCAAATGGGTTATGTTCATCATTATACCTTCATGGTTGATTTCTTATTGGGGCATGTTGAGGTACAAATCTTCTTGGCTCAATGGTGGGTTGCCTTTGACTTTCTCCCTCGAATTCTCTTGGGTAGGCGTTCTTGTTTGATTTGTAGGGGTTGCCCTACTTTTTTCTTGGCCTTCACCTTTGTCTAACTATTGGTTCAAGTTGTCCACCTTAGCCGTATACATGCTTTTTTTTGTTTAAGATGGTCTTTCGCATTTTAGTAATCTGTTGCATTGAAGGATCATGCCTTTCGACCTCTTTTGATCTGCTGGCTGAACTTTGGGAGTTAGACTCCATTTTATACATAAAATTTGCAAGAAAAACATCAAACAAAAAAAGCAAAAACTAACACAAAGAAAGCAAAGTGAGCTGATTAGTGAAACCAAAGTATTTGCACACTCCTCTTTTCCTTCCATTCTCTTACCACCTTGTTTCTTGACCAATCTGAGGTTAATAAGGATCAAAGAGAGCAGTAATAAAAGATGTATGCCAAGCTTTCACCAACAAAACTGTTTTGCACCTTTATCACACTTTTAGTTTCAAATCAACTCAAACTCCTTCGAGCAACTTGCTGGACCAGAACATGTTATTATAACACTTATATAACTTCCAAATGAACTCAAAAGATGTCCAAATAGTACTCAAAAGATACAAGATCCGAGAGTGCCCAAAAAGCCTTAATTGTGCACCAAATCTGCACCAGTTCACGCCAAATTAGTTCCAAATGAGACTAATACAAACTCGAATGAGTTTACTAAGATTCAAAGAAGAAATGACCAAAAATATGTAAGAAGCTGAACCAAAGAATAACTAGGGGTTGTCGTGGGCAATCTTTAGTTAACTTTGATTCTTTGCACTCAAACTCACAAAATGGCTCAAAACATGCAATAATCAACTATTCAAGTGTGTAATCAGTTTATAAATCTCCGCATATGGTGAAAAATCAGTAAGTTTAGGCTAAAAATCAAAAGGTTATTGCAAGGTGCACAAACTAGTCAATTTTGCACAAGTTGTTCCAGAAGTGTCAATTGTTTTCTTGTTTAATTTTCTCACTTTTTCTTTTGTTTTTCTTTTCTATTTTCTTTTTTTTCTTACTGTATTCAACGTGAGCGATTCTGAAAAGTTCTCTTTTTTGGCTGGGTTAAACGGTAGTTTCACACTTTTGCCTTAAATTTGTTGTCTTTGGGAAGAATGATGCAATGACTCTAATCACTTGAATGCTACCTTCAATTGTAGTAAATAACCTTGGAATTGGATAATTTTGGGGTGAAATGAATTAGGGTTTATTTGAAATTTGGGTTTTTTGGCTAGAATTTAGGGATTTTTGGGTGGTTTGGGGGTTTTGATGTAATAGGGTTTGGGGAAATGAACGTATAGTATATTTAGGTTATAAAGGCTGGGATTTAAGGTTATGGTCAGTCAATTTGGGTGTGGGTATGATGTCGAGCAGATTTGAAACAAGTTCAAATCCTAGAGTTTGTAATTTAAGGTTTTCATTCAAATGATTTGGGAACCTTTGAATCTGATTGTCGTGGGTTTAATTGGCATAGGGTGTTTGTTTGAGAGTTAAAATAGGGATGTTTAAGTTCTGGTTTGAGTGTTTGTAGGGTTGGATTATGGGAGGTTGGACGGTGGTGTGTAATTTGGGCGAGTTAGGGTTTTTCAAGGCAATTTGATTTTTTGTGAGGTAGAAATCAGCACTTGAACAGAAAATTTATGGCATGAATTCAGTCACACAATGAAGTTTAAGACACACAAGATCACAACAAACCAAAAGCTTCGGTAGCAACAAGATTGATCATGACTAGGTGGCCTTTTAAGCAACATAACACAATTTATAGTGGGATGAATATTTAAACTACATGCAAATCCTATTGTTCAAGTTTGAGCAACCAAAGATCAATTCTTTTAGGCATAAAACACGCACAAAATGATGGAGCAATGACTTGGGATGGAAAACAAATGAATGGAATGTAAAATTAGGATTTTAATCACAAAAAATTTCAGCTTTTGACACAATTGAAGGGCTCTGTTTTATGATTCAATTAGGACTCAAACATGAAAATTTTTGTTGTCTTTTAACACTTGAGGACGTATGATATTGGGTAGAAGAAGGTATGAAAAAACAGAATGGTTAATGTGTAAAAATGACTCAAAAACGCAAGATATAGATGGAATGGAATGACCTTCGCTTTGATACCAATTTGATACAAGCGTGTGAGGGATCCTCTCATCCACCTTCAGCGTCCTCCTTCACAATTGGGGTTGGCACAAAGAAGACCCCTTCTCCTTGCTTGCTTTGTGTAGAAATCGGCTAATTGAGCAAAATACCATCAACTAGTGGATGTTTGTTGATAGGCAAATCAATAAGGCTCTCCTGGACAATACCCGTAGCTATGGGAAACACGTTCAAAATGCTCACTATTGAAGATGATTAACCCTAATTTTTAACATAAAATCATGAATACAAGTCTCACTTGATTGGAGAGGAAAACCAAACTTTCATTAATCAAGAATAGCTAAGGAGCAATCCACCATTAGGCCCTTACATATGTTGATCCTACATACCTAAAAGTGTCCTAGATGGATCAAATTCTATCTCAAAAGTCTATCATAATCTGGACAAAAAACTATAATTTAAGATAATGTTTAAACTTGGATAAGCTAACTCTTGTCTTCAAATTTGAGTTGTTATGTTGATTTTTGGAGTCTCTATCATCAGCCGTGTTGAAGGTAGCCTTTGGAAGGCTTGTGGACCAAAAATTGTAGTTGAGATATGCTTGGAGTTGAATTCAAAAGTTGGCTGAAGTTGAACTTGGATTGCCTTTGAATTTAAATTCAAATTTATCTTCAAATTTTGTCTTCAATCTTGGACTTACTTTGGCCAGTCAAAAGGGTTGAGATGATGATAATCTTTGCTTCAACATGTTGATGAGTTGTCTTCCAAAAAATGTCCAAAATCGTGCATAAGGGATGGGGAACCTTAAGACACATATTTCTCAAGGCTTATATTGCTCAAGACAAACATTCCTCAAACAAACATTACCCTTTGGACAAACATTACCCTTTGGACAAACATTTTCTTTTGGACAAACGTTCCTTGGGCAAGCATTCTTTGGACAACATACTCTTTAAAACATTATCTTTGTCTTCAAAACAGAAAAATTCCTTTTTGCCTCCTTTTTAACCTGTATCTTCATATGCACCATCTTCCCTATATAGCAAAGACATGAAAACAAGGATCATTAGTAAACGAGACAAGAAATAAGCTAAAAAACACACACATACGTTACCCAAAAGGTTCACTTTTTTGGCTCAATGAGGTGAACCTGATGAACCTTATGTCCATCTTGCACATGCCTATGCAATAAGCTACCAACTTCATAACCAAGTTGTTTGCCCTTGCTTCTTGTCATAGGGCCATAGACCTCATGATGGGATCCTTGATCCTCATAATTAGGGACGAGACATGCATGGAGTTGGCATCAAGTTGGCTCAGTGAGGAGGATTAGAGACATCCAGTCACATCCACCTAACAGACTACTGAGACATATTATCTGTGGTTTGTTGTGTCACAAATAGAGGGTCTATCATCGACACACATGTGTTCTGGAGATGGAAGGTCAATCAGGACACGAGTACGTAGGAGGATGGTCACAGCCGGACACGTCTTTCAAACATCAGCAGCCGGCGGTATACATGCAATTGGTCACAACGACATGGTTGATTTATTTGAAATGGAAAATGTTCTCCCTCCAACTCCCAGTGACACCTATTTTGGCAAAGATCTAGAGTGAAATTTAGAGCAGACAGAGACACAGGTACATATTGCATCACAGGAGAACTGATCTGCCGCCTCCGCATTTGTAGTCACGGTCTCATCTACAAGAATGTCTAAGTCCATCCAGATACGGTAGATGTGCTCAACGGCCTCAACATAAGGACCGTTGTCATACGAATAGGAGCCTGTAATATTTATATTTTCCTTTTTTTCTATGATATTTTGTATAGACACATACTTTTGTACATTTTTGATTCATTCTTATTTCATGTCACTTTATTCTTGTTTTACTTAATCGTATTTGCTTTGTTTAACCTCCAAAATTCAACTACAAATTTATCTGGAATATGCATTGGACACACGTAAAAAAGTACACAAATACTGATTTGTCATTTTATCCAAATGAATTGTAAAAAATTATTTACTTGAAAATGTTATGTTCTTAAGAAAGTACGCATTGACACAACTGTAAAAATAAGCTGGACACAAACATATTTTGTTATTAAAAAATATTTTGTTTAAAAAAGGCACAAGATGGTAACTGTCTTGTGATAAAAATAAGAATGATATAAGACGTTTTTGTCAAAATCATATTGCATGGTCAGTAGATGCGCGGACGAAACTGCCCTATATCGATTTAGAATTCTTCCAAATATGCGATAAAGGTAAATTTTCGTATTAAAACTACAATATTTTTTACTTTTTATCCCACGAACAAACACAGAAACACTTCAAATCTGTAATCTACAAGCACAAACAAAAACACTGAACTACTTTTTTTTCTAGAGTACATGTGACGTTCGGCGAGATCAAGAAGAAATGAGGAAGAACATGGAAATATTGGATAAAAAAGATGCCTGAAAATGTTGAATATGGATCGCGCCCATATGGAAAAGAAAAAGGAAAAATAAGACAAGAATGAAGAACAAAAAATCAAAAGATACACCTAATAAGAAATACTAATATTGTAGAAGAATGTTTGGGGATTAATTTAAAAGGAAATATGCAGCAATGGTGGAGAAGATAAATATATCCATACCTCAAAGAATCCTTGTGGGAATCGTCGAAAGCAATGATACTGTAGGTAAGTGAAAAAAAAACACAATATTTTCAACACTATGGATACTGTAGGTAAGCTGAAAAAAGGTTATATATAGGGGATTTTTTATGCCATGTGGAGCTATATAAATATATAGTGTCTGCAATTTAATCTGATTTAATTATTTGAATTTCCATTAAAGAAAATTCTTCAATATTTTGAACGAAGATTTTTAAAATTTTCAATTCAATCATTAATTCAATCTTGCAATCAAACTAGACATAGTAGACATTGTAGATATTTCTTACCAGAAAGCCTTATTTTCTTACCCTCTCCCAACCACTCTACTTCTTCCATTTCCCCTCCTTTCCTTCCTTTCCTCTTGGCCGAAAATTTACTCTTGCTATAGGACAATTCCTCTCTTTCTTCCACATTTCACTTCCTACTACACAACTAACATCTTCTTCTTCCTTCAAGCAAGAGAAAAACAACTCTCCAAGCGCCATTTTTCTTCTTCTAGCCGAGATATAGCTAAGGCAAGACCAGGGTGTATTTTTCTTCTCTTCACCTCACACAACCATCTAAAACCCTAGCCATAGTATCCCCCTTCATCCATGCGCTAAGGAGATCAAGTATAGTTGAGTTAAGAATCACGGATTAACAATGTAAGAACACCATTTATGTTAGGTTATTCTTCATCCATTTCTCCATTTCCATGGTTGCCCGCTAACCTTCCATTTTCCTTGTGTCAACCGTGGCTACCAAAGGTGTAGAGGAGAAAATTTTCTTCAAGCTAAGTGAAGCAATTTTCACTTTTATTTAAAGGTTAAGTGATAGAGGCAAGTATTCTTTCTAGATCCTTCATGATTTTCAAAGATCTATGTGTATATGTTCATATAAAGTTGGATTATTCATGATGTATGTTCAAGGTTTTAGTATTAAGAATATGTAAAAGCTATGTTCTTAAGTGATGTATAAAGTGTTAAACACCTATACATAACCCACGGCCATGTTGAAGAAAAGTCTTATGTGCATAAATGAAATGAAATGAACAATCTTATGTCGTATATATATGAAAGATAAAGAAGGAAATTGAAGACATGTGACATGATAAGAAAAGTGTACTAAGAAGGTGACTTTGATGTATTTGTTCATGATGATCATCACTATGTATTTTGTATGGTATATTGGTTTCATATGTTTTATGGTCTTGTTTTAGTATGTTTATGTAAGCATCATAAGCATGTCTAACATACTTGATCATACATGTTGTTTTTGATGATCATCATTACATATATACACATGTATATTGACGGTCCATATGGTCTTTTATAGCCTACTTGCTTTATTTTGATGACTTTCATCCCCTGAATAATGCGGAATTGTCCCAGAAGAGAGCGTTGTGTCGAAGATAAACACCACCGCAAGTGATTTGCCCGTAGTGATGATCCTCGAGGTAAAGGTCCATCTAAATGAATAGCAAAGATTGTCTATACATTCCATACCAGTCGACAGCGCAAAAAAACATGATCAGTGGTGGCTGAATCCAACTTACAAAATGGACAAATGGTTGGGCAAGCGTGAGAAAAACAATGCAAGCTATCCTCAAAGGGAAGCACATGATGAAGAATTTTCCACATGAAGATACTAGACGATGTAGGAATTCATTTCAACCATATGTATTTATGAGAGAAAAGCGTGATGTTTTGCGGATAAAGGTCAGTATATGCATGTTTTAAGGTAAATTGCCCCTGGGGTGGAATTCCAGAGAAATGCTGCATCATTCGTTGTATTGCTGGAGCATGTATTGTTAACGAAGCAAATTCTCTTCCAGCCTGGCGAATCATATATACGAGGGATGAAACCCATGTGTGTGCCATAGCGTTGTTGCATATACCTAGCCCACAGCGTTGAGCTCGTGTTATAATTCCACAAAATTTTACAATCATACGCAAGTTTTATGTGACTTAGACTATGAATATCCAGTCCACCTTCTAGCTCCGGCTGTGTTATGAGACCCAATGATGCCGAGGTCCCCAAAGAAAATTTGCCATTCGCTGCTGAATTGAGCTTATCACGCTTTTTGGTAACCTAGCAGCTGCCATTAAATGCAATGGAAGAGATGCATAGATAGATTTAAGTAGGACTAGCCGTCCTCTTGGTGTAAGGAGATGATGCTGCCAACCCGATAGTTTGGCATCAAAGTGTTGTAATAGCGATTGACAATATATGACACGATTAACTCCACGATATAAATACGAACCCATATATTTAATAGGCAGAGAGGAAGATTGCATATCCAACATATTCCCCGTGGAAACTAAAGTCGATCGATTAACATAAGAGCCAGCCACAAATTGGCTTTTTGAGTAGTTTGCTAGCTAACTAAACGCTCTCTGATAATCACGAAGAAAATAATGAAACAGGTGCATATTATTAGCAGAGCCATTTAAAGAGATAAGTAAGTCATCTGTGTATGCTAAATAAGACACTCCAGAAACGCAGCCTACGTTAAATCCAAGAATTGTACCAGATAAGAATAGATGATTAAGCCCTCGATTGAAACCTTCAGATCCTAATTTAAATAAAAGTGGAGAAAGTGGATTGCCTTGTTTCACCCCACGTGTTGGAGAAAAGAAGCCATAACTTTTCCCATTAACTACGACCGATAGCTTTGACAAGCGCTATTTTAAAAAATTGAAATGAAGCAATCATGGAAGCCGAATTTAAACAGAATATGTTAAAGATAACACCAAGTGACAAGATCAAAGGCTTTAGCCATGTGTAATTCAATCATGATATTCGCACCTCGTGATTTTTTATCAATGAGGTGAACCATTTCGTTACCCAGCATTACATGCTTACTGATGTCATGGCCTTTCAAAAAACCAAATTGCTCTGTAGATATAAGAGAAGGCAACAGTATAGATAGCCGAGTTGCGATCACCCATGTGGTAGCTTTGCTAATTAAATTTGAGGGGCAAATAGGATGAAAATTAGCATAAGTAGCAGGGTTTTGTTTTTAGGTATCGATGTTATTAGCGAGGATAACATAACCTGCGGCGAAATAACCCCAAGAAAAAACTCCTGAACAGCACAGGTTACATCTTGCTTAAGGATATGCCAGCACTTTTTGAAAAATGTCCATTATAACCATCAGGGTCTGCAGCACTATTGGGATTTAAACACCACACATCATCTTTAATTTCCTATATATCTAGAATTCGCATTAGCATTGCATTGTGAGCTTTTTACACTAGAGAGTGGTATGTTGAATAATGGACTCCATATCCATGACCGGCTCAGCTGTGAACAATTGTGAGAAATAATCTACCGCTGCTTGACCAAGCGCATCTAGGTTTTCAAGAACATTGCCCGCAAGATCAGTCAACTCTCTGATCCGCTGACTGTGATATATGTCATTAACCATAGTAAGAAAATAAGTCGTATTTACCTTTCCTGCTGCTGCCGATCGTATTCTGGACTTTTGCTCCCATTAAGAGGCCTGCTCGTTATTGGCACGTAATAGATTGGCTTGGGCAAGGCAATATGCCTCTCTGCTCTCATTTGTAGGATTTTGATCATAAGCTCTCTCCATTCAACAAAATTCAAGCTCCGCCGCAGTCACCCGACTAAATATATTTCCATAAACTTCCTTATTACAACATCGTAATTCATGTTTGAGAGAACGTAGCTTAGAATATAAGCCACACATGCCTCCAACCATTGGATATTTAGACCAGGCTGCCTCAACAAATTTACCGAAGTCTTCATGCAAAGTCCACGCATTCAAAAAATGAAATGGGGTAGGCAGCTTATCTAGCGTCAACTCACAACGAAGAAATAAAGGAGAGTGATCAGACGAAACTCGTGGAAGGTGCTTCACTGTAACATCCAAAAAAATATCATTGAATGAAGAGTTACACACCATGCGATCCAAATGACGTAAGACCCGATTTAAATCACTACCCCTTGCCCACGTATAAGGGGATCCCAAAGTGGGGATTTCTTGCAACTAACATGAATCACACTGGCATTAAAATCAGACAGAGAACGAAGAGTGGGGGTTGATCGACCTTGATGTTCATTAGGCCGCAAAAAAGTGTTAAAGTCCCGACCAATTATCCATGGACCAGTAAGTTTCTGAGACGCAGTAGATAAGTCCACAGCAGTTTACATTCCGCAATGGTATGGCAAACGTATACCACTGTGCACTGAATTGAAATCTGCATTTGACTCCAAATGAACGTAAAAGTAGATCCTTGAGAATTATGATCAACTGACTAAAATTTTAAAGATGCATTTTGCCAAAAGACCCAGATATTTCCTGCACAAGTCTCCTGCGCATGTGTAAAACCTAGTTTGAGCCGATAAAATGTAAGTTTATCAGATTACTGTTTAGGTTCTATGATGACCAACAGATCAACATGATGATTTCGTAACATACTAAGCAATGTAGACAATGAGGTCTGTAGCCCTCCAACATTCCAAGTTATGGCATTCATTGAGTCTGAGTTTGTGAACCTTGAAGTAATCGTCCACTACGAGTTGCACTACGTGTGACCATCCGAGATGGTGGGCGTGGCGGAAGGTCTTTACGTATTTGTTGATGTCTTCTGGATGGGGCTGGGATAAAGCCCTCAGAATCGGGCATCTCATTCAAGTTAGTCAACAAGCCATGATCATCAAAGTTATTCGGTTTGGATGCTAAACGTTTACCGATTTCCGCAGAAGCCGTTGTCATCTGAGGAATAAAATCTACATGCGCACTGGTATCAACCACCACATCTGATGTCGTCGGGTTAGTGATCTCAGAGTCAGAGTTATGACACTCATCTAGATCATCATAAGCATTTTCATGAAGGAGAATATATTCTTTATCTGCATGTAAAAGGCCTAATTCTTGTTTATTCTATGTCTCTAAATCTTGCGCGGGCAGAGTTGATAAAACCTCAGTCAAATTGGCTTGAATATGTTGAGCTATTGTGGAAGAGGGGACATTTAGCCTGGTAAGCAACGTAAATGGAGCAGATTTCTATTTCTCACCCAAATGCTGGACCTTTTTAGGCGTCCAATGTCTAGATTGCTTTGAAGGCTTCTCCGCAGTTGATGGTGGCTGCTGCTGATCGCACTTTCCAATTGCATGGCCCAATTGACGGCAATCAGTACAGAAAGATTGAAAATCCTCGCAAACAATCTACTATAGGATTAACTTGTTTTCGCCTTGAAGATACAGCTTTTTAGGGAGTTCTTGCAAGATATCAACCTCGACACAAACGCGTGCCATAGACGGCCTTAATCCATCTGCAGTGGCGACATCCAATTTAATAGGAGTTCCAACTATTCTGCCGATTTCAAAAAGGGCGACTTTTTGATGATAATGTACTGGCATGCCTGGGAAAGCAATCCAAATAGGTACAATCGATGCATCTGATGCCGGATCAAAATCCATAGTCCATTTTGTGATTCGCATATGACATCCTTCTCTTTGCCATGTATGACGATAGAAATATGGAATATAATCCGGTGCATGTGTGAAATTCAGCAGGATATGGGATTGATCTATCAGAGTGATCCTAACATCGGATTTGAATCCAATTTTTCGAACACCTCTCTGATCACCTTGATCGATGGCTCCCGTAGTAAAAGGTACCAACGAGCATGAATATATACAGAGCAGCCAAGGCATCAATCTGTTCATCCGAAAACATAATCAATGGAATCCCTTTATGCTTAAATGCAGTTTTTGGCAAAATGGTGATGGTTGCATCACGAGAACTAACAACGACAGCAAAAGATTTGCCTTCACCGTTGCCATGATCGTCAGTCGAGGGGGAGAGCATGCCGAGAGTTTTTTGTATTATATATATACATATATTTTTTGATGAAAGACAGACAGTACCGTCCAGGTGTTTTATTAATAATAATACCCTCACTTGTGGTAGAGGAATACCGTGGTTATGATAGTTTAGGTAAGCTAAGGTGGGAGAATCTCCCAAACTAAATAGAAAAGCAATGTAAGAATGTACATGGTGCGCAAAAAAGAACCTAACAAGATAATACATTTTAAAAAGAGAAAATAATTATAATGATGTGTACGCAAACTAATAGCTAATCCATGCGTCGATTTCAACACTATGCGTAGGAGTCCAGGATCGTTTCGCGCGTTACGAACTCTCTCTGTGTATGTGAGTATAAATCATCGATGTCATGTCGCTCGTGAATGCCGGTGTTGCTCCCATGAGTGGCATTGAAAACACAGGAATAGATGATGAAAGAAAATATAATCTAAAGAGAATGTCGAAACAGTGATGCAATCTCTATGCATACCGACGTTGCCTGTATTCATCCTGAACACAGTCAACCAAAGATGTAGGTCTAGTGGTTGTGTATTTCCAAGATTTTAGCCCGTACTGCCAGCATTTTCCTCCGCAAAGGCATAGAAAACAAAACCGTGATACATAATAATATGCATAGAAAGAAAAGAGTGAGAAAATAAGTCATCGGAATGAAAGCATACCCACTTGCTTATGCCCTAAGTAGACATAGGAAACCATTTCCATAGCACGCCAACCCATTGGGAGACATTATGTTATGTCCTGCGTACGGAAGGAAAAAAAATTTGTTTTTACTTATTTACTTATTTTTATTTAGCTATTAACTCTCCGTTATCCGCCACTAACCCTTAAACTTCTATAACTCCCACAAATACACCCATTAGTCCCACTACTCCATCATAACTCCTCCATACATAAATAAACCATAACCTACACTCCCCATTCCATTTTTTTGGTTTCAGCCGTTTAGCGATGTGCAAAAAAAGGAAGTGTTGTGAGTAGGAAAAAGAAAAAGGACCGTGGGTTGAGACGGTAAAGAAGAAAGAAAGAAAAGGTAGAAGGTTTTGGTTCCAATACAACTCGGTCTTAATTACGGTATAATATATCCAAGTAAGGTAAGTAATCTCTCTATACTTGCTATGTTTTGCGAAATTATATATGTTTATGTTGATTATAAAACCGGATCATACATGATGTATTTGTGGTTGCATAGTTGGTTGATCTTATATATAAGTATGTATTGTAAGTAATCTTGGTGTATTTACTATGATTTTGGCAAATTGTATATTTATATTTTCGATACTAAATTGGATCATGCATTAGTACTTTTGAATTGCATAGATGAATTTTATATAAGTTTGTATTACTTGTATATGTATAATACACGTATTTGTGTATATGTGCATATTGGTTTTCTTTCCTCTTGGTCACTGCCGTGGCCAACAACCAGTAGAACTTTTAAAAAAATAAAAAAAATATTGTGAAAGGAGGGTGCATGTGTGGTATAAGTCTGGGTGTGTGTATTACTCATCTTAATAATAAGTTTTTATACAATTAGGTATGTATTCATTATTTTTGTGATTTTGCATAGTTGTTGGTGCACATGCTGGAGCAGTGACCTGATTAAGTTCTCTCCATAATATACATATACATTTTAGTGGGCATTTTTATATATGTATTGTTATGTATATACATGATAAGTGGGTGTACAATTTATATTCGTTTTTGGTATGTGTGATGGTGGTTGATTATGAATTCAAGAATTGTAAGCACACAAATTTCAAATGATCATTTTATATATATGTTATGTGATAAATGGCGTGTGTGTGTGCTGTGAACATGTAAATGAAATGTAAGACGCAGTGGCCTGCGAATATGTATATGAAAATATGCAGGAATGTTTTTTTTTTCAAATTATAATATTTATTTGGTAAAAGTTATTTATGTATCCATATTGTTTCATGGTGATTTGTTTATTAGTAGGGGACATTGAATATACGTGAGGTACTGTGAATACTTTCAAACAAGTTTCAATTGAAAGAAGTCCATGTGACCTCACTTTGTAATAGATGTGGTATTTGTTGTATTTTTTTTTGTGTGTGGGTGGCAGTGGCCAATGATTTGCAATATATAATTTAGGAACAAATATGGTATGAACATATAGTTGGCTACTAAAGTGGTACGTGCACATATATACGTGTATATGCACATGTATAGGCGTGAGTATATACATGTATGTGTACACGGCTCCGATTGGATTTTTGGGTATTATTGGTAATTTTGGAAATTAATTGGACTATTGTTTGGTTTATTTGAATTTGGTTCATTTTAATACATTGGACTAACTTTGATACTTGGAAAATGGTTTCGGAAATTGCATCTGCATATATTTCGAAATTCACCCCTACAACGTGAAATATATTGTTAAGCTGGATTGATTCCTATTTTGGCGCTGCAGACGTAACTATCTCGTCTGGGACATGGCTTCTGTATGCATTTTGGGCCTGAGCGTAACTACCTAGTCTGGGACAGGGTGCAAAGGCATATATTTAGTGCTATAGACGTAACGACCTAGTCTGGGACAGGGTGTCTATAGTTGATGCGTGCAAATCGTGGGCTCCAACGATTCCACCTTCCAAACGTCCTTCACAAAGGGTTAGACACAAGGAAGAAGACTTCCCCTTGCTTCCTTAGTGATTAAAAACGTGTGGAGTAAACGAATGAGCAAGACCAATACTTCAAGATGGTCGTTGATCAGGCAAACCAAAACGGCCCTCCTGGACGGCACCTTTAAGCAATGGCAATACCTTCAATATGCTCAACTTTGAAGGATCTTAACCTAGGTTTTTAATGCAAAACCAAGAAAACAAAGTCTCACACAAAGTGAAAGAAATATCAAGGATTCTTATTCATCAAAAGGTGAGTTTACAACCAGCCAAAGGGGTCTATTTATAGGCCTAAGAAACGTCCCCCTTCAGCTTGAAATGGCTAGAAATAATTCAAATAAAGCTATCTAACAAATGTTTAAATTTGAACTTTGCTTGAAAATTAAAACTAAGATAATTCTAGCTAAAACTTGAAATGCTTGCAAGATGTTGTCTCCACTATGACCAGCTGTGTTTGAGGAGTTGATGGAGTCTTAGAGAAGCTGATTTTGATAAGTAGAATGTGCTTGAACTTGAATTCAAAAAGTTGGGTGAATTTGAATTCAAGTTGAGTTTGAATTTGAGCTTCTTTGGATTTGTTTCTTGCACATCTTTTCCTTGGTTCCAGCCGTGTATGAGAGGTCCAAGAAGGTCTTGAAATCTGAATTTGATGATGATAAGATGGTTGGAGTTGAATTCAAAAGATGATTGAAGTTTGAATTCAAATTGAGTTTGAATTTGAATTCAAACTTGGATTCAATTTGAATTGGATTTTATCTCCATCTTTTTTCTTCAAAAATGGCGTATGGAAGGCTGAGATGATAGCTGAATACCTTTTGAAATGTAAGCCTCAAAGTGGTTGAAACTTGAATTCAAATCATGGTTGAATTTAAATTCAAGTTTATCTTCAAGTTGAAATTCAAGTAAGATGTCATCCTTTAGCTTAAAGTAGCCTTCCCCTTGTGATATGTTGGAGATGATGTTTGATTTCAATTTGATCAAGAGACTCTATCTTGGACACCTTTGAATTTGTCTTAGCGTAGACAAACATTCTCTTCAAACATTCTCTTCAATTATTCTCTTCAAACATTCTCTTCAAACATTCTCTTCAAACATTTCATGTACCTAATTTACCTACAAAGCAAATACATAAAACTAAGATCACACGACACAAGATAAAATTTAAAGACAAAGACTATAGACATGCATGCTGATACACGTTCAAGTTGAAGGTTCAATGAAATGAACCTAAGGAGTCTTAGGTTCATCTTGAACATGTTTGTACAAGAAGGTGGCAACTTGATGACAAAGTTCCCTTGCCCTCCTTCTTGTTATAGGACCCTTAACCTCTTGATGGGGCCCTTGATCCTCATCGGACCCTTGATCCCCATCAATCCCCCCTCCTCAAAAGGATTCGTACTCGAATCAAAAAGGTCATCGCTGAAAGGGGTGAGGTAAGCAACATTAAAAGTAGGCGAAATTGAACCATACCTGTCGGGAAGATCAAGGATGTATGCATTGTCACCTATGCGTTTCAATACTTTAAAGGGTCCATCTCCTCGAGGCAACAATTTTGACTTTCTTTCATTGGGAAATCAATCTTTGCGCAAATGTAACCACACTAAATCTCCAGGTTTAAACACGACTCTTTTCCGATGTTTGTTAGCTCGTCTTTCATAAGCTTTGTTTTTCTTTTCTAGTTGTGTTTTAACTTGTTCATGCAGTTTCTTTATGTTGTCCGCTTTTTGTTTACCATCAAGACTAGAACGTTCATGCACAGGAATATGAATCAAATCAATGGGAGACAAGGGATTAAAGCCATACACGATTTCAAATGGACTATGCAAAGTACCGTGATGGACACTCCTATTATATGCAAATTTGATATATGGTAAACAATCTTCCCAATGTTTAATGTTTTTGCAAAATGGCACACAAAAGTTGAGAAATAGTACGATTAACGACTTTAGTTTGTCTGTCCGTTTGTGGGTGTGCGGTGGTTGAAAATAACAACTGTGTACCAAGTTTAGCCCACAAAACGCGCCAAAAATGACTCAAGAATTTCGTATCTCTATCACTTACAATTGTACGTGGCATGCCATGTAATCTAACAATTTCTTTGAAGAACAAATCAGCAACATGCGTGGCATCATCAACTTTCCTACATGCAATGAAATGTGCCATTTTTGAAAATCGATCAATCACAACATAAATGCTATCGCGTCCTCCCCGAGACCTAGGAAGTCCTAAAACAAAGTCCATGGAAATGTCAATCCAAGGGGCATCAGGGACGGGTAAAGGTGTGTAAAGGCCATGTGGTTGGGATTTGGATTTTGCTTGTTTGCAAGTGATGCAACTACCACACAACCTCTCGACGTCTACTCTCATGTGGGGCCAGTAGAAATGTTTCTTAAGAGTCTCAAGGCTTTTAAACACTCCGAAATGACCCATTAAACCTCCCCCATGGACTTCTCTAGTCAATGCCTCTCGTAGGGATGATTGGGGAATGCACAATTTTTGTTCTTTGAAAAGATAACCCTCATGTATGTAAAATTTCCCAAATGGTGCTCCTTTACATGCCTCGAAAATGGTGCCAAAGTCATGGTCATTGGGGTACAAGTCCTTAAGTGATTCGAATCCTAAGAAGCGTGAAGATAATGTAGTCAGTAACGTGTATCTCCTAGAGATGGCATCGGCAACTATTTCCTTGTTTGTACATAATCACGTAAGGGAATTGTTCTATGAACTCTACCCATTTGGCATGTATTTTGTTCAACTTTCCTTGCCCTTTAAGATACTTAAGGCTTTCGTGGTCAGTGTGGATCACAAACTCTTTAGGTTGAAGGTAGTGTTGCCAAGTTTGTAGGCATCGCACAAGGGCATAAAGTTCCTTATCATAGGTAGAGTAATTCAGTGCTGCTCCTTTCAATTTTTCACTAAAGTAGGTGATGGGTTTCTTACTTTGGGACAAAACTGCGCATATACCCACTCCACTTGCATCACACTCGATCTCAAAGGTCTCGTCAAAATTTGGTAGTCTAAGTATGGGTGCAGTGGTCAGCCTACGTTTAAGTTCGTCAAATGCCTGTTGTTGTGGCTCTTCCCACCGAAATGGCACATCTTTTTTCACAATTTCGTTTAGGGGGGCAGCTATGGAAGAAAAATCTTTGACAAAGCGTCTATAAAAGCTTGCTAGTCCATGAAAACTGCAAACTTCCCCTATATTCTTAGGTATAGGCCACTCCACAATTGACCTAACCTTTTCCTCATCCATCTCTACTCCCTCAGCCGAAATGACAAAGCCTAGAAAAACTACGCGTTCTAAATAAAAAGAGCACTTCTTAAAGTTGGTGTAAAGTTGTTCTTGCTTAAGCTTTTCAAAAACGGCTCTAATGTGGTCAAGATGATCTTCTATGGTGTGGGAATAGATTAGGATATCATCGAAATAGACAACAACAAAGCGTCCCATGAACGCACGTAAGACTTCATTCATTAGCCTCATAAAGGTACTAGGGGCGTTGGTGAGCCCGAAGGGCATCACTAACCACTCATAGAACCCAAACTTGGTTTTGAATGCAGTCTTCCATTCGTCCCCTTCTCTAATGCGTACCTGGAAGTACCCTTGCTTAAGGTCGATTTTGGTGAAGAATTTGGATCCGTGCAACATGTCTAACATATCGTCTAGCCTAGGCATGGGGTATCTATACTTGACGGTAATCTTGTTTATGGCTCGGCAATCGGTACACATTCTTCACGTTCCATCCTTTTTGGGTACTAAAATGACTGGGACGGCAGATGGGCTTAGGCTCTCTCGAACTTGTCCACTAGCTAGGAGCTCCTCTACCTGCCTTTGGATTTCGTTGGTTTCTTCGGGGTTTGCTCGATAGGCTGGGCGATTGGGTAACACGGCTCCTGGGACAAAGTCGATTTGGTGTTCTATCCCTCTAATGGGTGGTAATCCGGATGGTGGTTCGGAGGAAAATAGAGCTTCATATTCTTGGATAAGGGACGCAACTGAGGTAGGTAAGTTTGGTGGGAGTTCTTCAAGGGCAAGTTGACACGACTTTGGGATGATGATGAGGACAGTTTGGTTGTTATAAAGTGCACGTGTAACCTCTCTTTTCTTTGCGAAATACCCACAATTCTTTTTGGACTCGTTGACACTTAAGGGCACAACCTCTTTTCCCTTGCTCTCTTGTTTTTTGTTCTCACTTTTAATACACTCCACGAATTTTCTCTCGGCTTCTTTTTCCTTAGGATCGGCTCTAGACTTGGACATGCGTTGGTGATCCTCGTGGACTTTGTGTGGTGGAAGTGCATGCAGTTTGTACAATTTTCCATTCAATTTGAAAGAATAACGATTCAAATAACCATCATATGTCACATGTCTATCAAATTGCCATGGCCTAGCAAGTAAGATATGACTAGCATGCATTGATGTGACATCACATTAAACATCATCTTTGTAACTACCAATGCTAAGAGAAATCAAAACTTGTTTACTTACGCTAACTTCACCGCAGTCATTTAGCCATGCAAGTTTGTAAGGGTGCGGGTGATTAGTCATAGGAAAATTCAGTTTTCTTACTAATTCGATGCTAGCCACATTCGCACAAGAACCGGAATCAATGATCATGGTGCACACTTTACCGTTTATCCTGCAATGAATATGGAAAATGTTTTCTCTATGTTGTTCGTGATCGTCTAATTTCAGATATGCATTTAAAGCTCTACGCACAAGAAGAAACTCCTTAGTGTCAAAATCATCTAATGTGCCTAGATCCTCTTCAGGTTCAATTTCATTATCATGCTCAGACTCGTTTTCATGCTCGGACTCGGACACATATTTGTTTGTCTCTTCAATTAACATGATTCTTTTTGCATTAGGACATTCTTTTCCTATGTGACCACGTCCTTGACATTTATAACATTTAATGTCTCTAAACCTGTTTGAGGGATCCGAAGAATTGCCGGTAGGAGCCTTTTGTTGGGTGCGTTCATCTCTCCTTTGTGTGGATTGCACACGATTGTCCATCCTTTGCGATGCTCCTTGGTCACGCGTTTGGCCTCCTGTAGGCCGTGAACTTCCTGTTCCTGAAGGCTTGCTGTGAAATCTTGATGAAGATTGATTAGTACGATAATTGGAATTGAAATTGGAGGAGTTACGTACCTTTAATTGTGTTTCAATCTTTTCAGCCATATGTACCATGGTGGTGAGGTCGAGATAAGGTTAAAGATCAACCCTTTGCACAATCTCCCTGTTTAAACCATGTAAGAATCGAGCCTTGGTGGCTTCTTCAGGTTCCTGCAAGTTAGACCTCTCCAACAAAATTTCTAACTCTTTATAGTACTCGTCTACACTTTTGGAACCTTGACGTAAGTTGTGCAAACTCGTGAAAATAGAACTCTCATAATTGTTTAGAATAAAACGTTGTCTCATTTCAAACTTCATTTCTTCACAAGTAGCAATTGGAGGTTGTCTCGTCTTAGTTCTATTTCGACACAAATTCGCCCACCAATTAAGTGCATAACCAGAAAACTCAATAGAAGCATGCCTCACTTTTTGCAATTCACTATAATTGGTACAAGAAAAGATCAAATCCACTTTCGTTTCCCATTCTAAATATTCCTTCGCATTACTTTTACCATAAAACGTGGGAATATTTATTTTGGTTTTGAGAAAATCGTCATCTTGCGGGAAAAGGGGATTTTGGCGTCTTTGGTAACCATGGGGATGGTGGTCATCAAAGTCATAATCATCATGCTCAAAGGGAATGTAATCATCATTGTACCTTCTTGGAGAGTACATTCTTGCTTGTGTAGAAGGAGCAAACCTTCTTGCTTCGGTGGTGGTCTAAGGTTGTCATCCTCAACTTCTTCTGGGGGATGGCGCCGTGGTTGTGGTAGGGGTACGGCCCTGCTTGTTCCTTGGCCATCACTTGTTTTGTAGCTTCGCTCCACGTCTTCCAAGCGATGCTTGATTATCTCATTGTCATGCATGAGTTTCTTAAGCATCTCCAGCATTTGTTGTTGAGTATTGTCAACAGTTTCGGCTTCTTTAGACTTGCTAGATGCGGAATGATTGCTGCTGGCAATTGTTCCTAAGGATTTGAACAAAAACAAAGGAAAAAGAAAGAAGCAAACTAACACAAAGACAAACAAACGTTAAGGGATTAGTAAAAAAATAAACTATGAACACTCCGCTTCCTATTCTTTCCACTCTCTTACCACTTTGGTTCTTGGATAACCTGAAGTTAAGAAGTCTCAAAGTGTTCAATAAAGAAGTGTATTGCCAAGGCTTCTTCAAATCAAAATGTTTCCACTTGTTTTTTCCTTTTTTGCTTTCAAGTTGCACCAATTAGTATCAAAGTAGAATCAATTTAAATGAACACAAACTTGAACTTTATACTAGGATTCAAAGAAAATAAGCAACCAAAGTTGATGTATAAGGCTGAACCAAAGATAAACTAAGGGTTGTCGTGGGCAATCTTTAGTAAATTTTGATTCTATGCACTTACTATCCACAAAAATGGTTCAAGTCATGCAACAATCGAGCAACCAAATGTGTGACTGGTTTAAGAAGATCAAGAAATGGATAATTGTGTATAGGGGACGGCAATGTGGGGTAATATGGTATCCAAGGTTTGCAAGTCGTACCAAAAATTTTCCACGCAATGCACAAACGTTTTGCCCTTTTTCTTTGCTCTTGTTCTTTTGTTTCTTTTCTTCCTTGCTATTTCAATTGAGCAAGGTTTAGATTCTCCTTTTTTGTTACTAAGGGCAGAATTAGAATTTCACTTCTTTTGCACTTAGCACTTGCGTTTTTGGACAGAATAGTGTAATGTATTTAAAATGCAATTTGTATCTTGGACTTGCAACAAAAAATAACCTTGGAAAGTGAAGGAAATTGGGGTAGGACCGAATGGGGGTTAGGGTTAGGGTTTTTTTGAACGTTTTGGGAATTTGCGGAATGGGGTTATAGGAACGGAATGGGCGTTGTAGATGGACTATTTGGGTTGGTAATTGATGATTGGTGTGGTCAATTTGGATATTGGTTGGTTTAGGACATAATTTGAATAAAATTCAAATTCTAGGGTTAGGGTTTATTTGAATGATTTGGGATCTTTAGAATCTGATTGTATTTGATAAAATTGGTTTGGGGCTTTTTGTGTGGGGTGTAAATAGGGTTATTTGGGATCAGGTTGGTGAGTTTTAGGGTTGGGTTGGGGGGTGGAGTTGGTTGGGCCGTGGGGTGTGGGGCTGGTTTTAGGGTTTGATTGGTGTTGCAAGAGGTTGTGAAGACAAGCACACGTAGGACTACCAGATTTATAGCATGAAATCAATCACAATGCGAATCATAAGATGCATACAATCATCACCAACTAAAAGCTTCGGTAGCAACAAGATGATTTGAAATCGAGGTAGCTTTATAGGATGATGGTTGGAATATTTTGAAGAAGGTTGAATGTAACCTAAAAATGCAACGAACCCTAATTTGTTCAAGTTTGAACGACTTAAAATCAGATTGTGATGCGAAAAGGAAATAATGGAAATGACACTTGAATGATGAAAAGCAAAATGCAGCAACGTGTAAGGACTCAACGCAATGTTTTGTTTTGGACGTTTTTTT